>JANJEY010000234.1:36918586-36962553 GCA_024703695.1 Erythroxylum cataractarum | reverse complement strand
ATGTGAATTAAGTATGGATGATGAGTAGAGAAACTTTAAGCATGAACCATAGTTATATATGTAAGATATTATGGAAAAGCAAGAAAGGAACTTGGTTAATGACAAGATGCTATTGAATGTAAGAAATCTTATGAATTAAGGTTGAGTGTTAGATGAATTCCAATGGAAAATTGAATTGTTCGAATGAGGTTGAAATAGAAGAAGTGAAGTTGGGATGAATGTTAAGTTTCGCATGAGGATAAAAATGTGTATGTTGATTCAAGGTAAATTTAGGAATAATTGAAATAGAATTGGCCAAAGTTGCCTTCTTTGAAGTTGTTGCTTGTTCTTTTATCTTTCCAACAATACCAAGTATGCAAGTTTTCGAGATTAGAGTCGAGATTTATACTCATTGCAAGCTAGGATGTTGTGGTAAACGAAATTCCCGAACCTTTGGAGTTTGTGAAGTGAATCTCGGACCCGAAAGAGTGGATTTTGACAAGATTATGAGTATAGCAGAAGTTAGGATAGTTTTAGGACCATTTGGAGGGGTCTTAGAGGGTGAAAATTTATTTCACCTGAAAGTTACACGGTCTGCCTGTGTGAATTTACACGGGCCGTGTATTCTCCAGTATAGGAACACAATTTCACCCGAAGGTTACACGGCCTGACCGTGTGATTTCACACGGTCCATGTGTTTTGGACCTCTTAAAGACAGATTTTCAAATTATGGTCTTCATAAAAGTTTTATCCCTAGATGTCTACTTTCTAACCGTCAAACACGAAGTCAATCCAACATCTATAGTGAGAGTTATAGCGTTTGCGCCAAAGTATGTTCGATCGGAATCAGAACATGAACATGTTGGGTTTGTTGGGCCATAAATCTTTCGTCCGACCTCCGATTGAGGTGATTCTTGAGGAGTTAGATTTCTAACATGTTTTTATACCTCTAAATAAAAATTTGTATCATTTGGAGTTGAATTGAAAGAGTGTGATTGAAAGATATTGAGAGGTCAATTGGAAGAGCATAGCGGGTTATAGACATACGTTGGATTTTTAAGTATATCTTGAGATAAAGAGCTCCGATTGGAATGATTCTTTCTTCAAAATGATGAAAAGACATAGAGCTTCATGCTTGGTATTATATAAAGGAGATTAACCTTTAATAACTAAGGTGATTTTCTTGAAGTACACTCACGTCTTATGATAATCGGAACGATTTGTTTCCTTCTGATTTTGCTATTTTCCTTCCTCATCCGACCTTGTTCAATCTTTTGCTTATATCTTTTCCGTCCGACATCCGATTGACTTATTTTTTGAAGAGTTGGATTCCTAAGATAATTATCTACATTTTTAGGGGAAATTTGTATTTTTATGAGATTAAATTTAGGGATGATTAATTTAATCAGAATGAGTTGGATCATTTTCTGAACATGGTTCAGTCTTTTGTTAAATTCAGGATCTGTGAAGATCAGATAGACTTGATTCTTGAGGCAAAATAAAATTGATACATGGGCCTACAAATAATATGGATGAATTAAATTTCAATTTAGCCCCTAAGATATTCAATTTCTGAATTGAATTTCGGATTAGTGTGCAGTCTTGGATTAGGAACATCTGAAAGTAATTTGGCTATAACTTTTTCTTTGGTTATCCAAATTAGGTGATTCTTCATTTGGATTAAACTAGAGAAATAGAGATACAATTGTTATGAAGGACTCGAGTTTCAATTATGTCCTTAAGAATTTCAATTGTTGGATGGAAATAACGTGCTGAAAAATGATTTAGCATAAGACATGTCCGAATTGTTTTGGGCATAACTTTTGATGTAGAGCACCAAATTAAATGATTTTGGTGGCGTTATGAAATTAAGACAATGTAGAACATTTCTCTAGAAGGAAGTTTTAGCAAATTCCTTCAAATTGATGATTAGAAACTTGTCCTAAAGTAAGCTTGAATTAAGATAAGTATAGGGGCAATTTTGAAAGTTTACTTAAAGGGTTAAGTATGAAAGTTAATATGGAGGGGCAATTAGGTCTTTTCTCTTTCATTTAATGACATGGCCATATAAAATCAAGGAAGCTGTCGTTTTTAGGGAGGGAAGCACGATTATTACCCAAAGACATGAAAGAAATAAGAAGAAGAGAAGAGAGGATGAAGGTTTCGGCTAAAGAAAGAAGGAGAAGCAAGGTTTCAAATTTTTGGGGGCATCTACCATGATTTTTGAGTAGATTCAAAGGAAAAAAGATGGAAGAAAATGAAAGTTTCCTTTCTTGCCCAACAAATCCGAAATTGGAAAGGAAAAGAGGTAAGAGAAATCTTTTGAGTTTTGGATTTTTAGTGAAGTTTTGGTTTAAATGCCTTGGAATTGGTATGAGTTTGTTCATTATAAGCTCAATTTTTGAGATTACATGTTGTAATTGATTCAATTTTGGATGATAAATTAATTAGGGTTTATGTCCAATTTTGTGATTTGGAGATTTTGAAAATTTTTGGTTTAGATTCATGGAAAATAAAATGGGTTTGTGTTTTATAAATTCAATTTTGAGGATTATGTTATTTATGAGGTTGAATTTGGGTGAATTGGTATAGGTAATTTTAAGTTGGAAGAAAGAAAGAAGCTATGGGCAAATTGACGATTTGGACAAGCTTCTAGCATCGATTCGAGGTGGGTAATATGTTTATTCTTTGAATTATAAGCTATATATGAGTTTTAAAAAAATCAAGAAAGCACAAAAGTTTATAAATTATGGTTTTTGCAAAGGATTGAATTAATTGGAATTTGGAATGATTTACGAATTATTGAATTCATTCTTTCCGAAGGATTTTACAAAAATTGTTACAAAGGTTAAATTGATTGTTTTCAATGATTTCGATAAATTGATGAAATTTATGAAAATTTATTATTTATGAATGATTTGATCAATTATGAAAATTGCTCATTCATTGATTTTGAATGATTTGATAAAAATTGAAATAATTGTTAAATTTTTAATTCGTTTGAATGTGTTAATAATTTCTGAAATTAATAAATTATCAATCTTAAAAAAATTATTATGAAAATTGTTGCATTGCTTGTTATGAATGATTTCACAATGAATTATGTGAAATTGTGACATTTGTGAGTGACGAGATGAAAAAAATGAATTTTCGAAATGTGCCTTCGGGCAATCCATTTTCAAGTATGATTAAGTGTTATGTGGGTTTGGTCAGGTCCCATAAGTGGGACAAGTGCGCACTTGTCTATTTTTTTAAAGACTTCTCCCGACTGCCCGCTAGTGGCACTGGAGCTCCAATTTCGGACTCTCATAAGTCACAGCTACACCGGACCGCTATGCGGGAAGGTGTAGTACATTTTGTTTACGGCTGCACAGGACCGTTATGCGGGAATGTGCAGTATGTTCTGTTTTGGACCGACCCAAACAGTTTTGTTATGTTTTGTGTTTTGACTTGTGTTCATTACCCCGGACCCACCGTAACACATCCTGTTGGAAGAAGGTCGGATCTGCGGACACTGGTGGAAATTGGTCCCAGGTCAGTTTAGCACGCTGACAATCACGGAGGGCGTGGAGGGTAGTTTCAGGCTGGCCACAATGATGACACCGGCTATCCGTCACTAGGTGCCTACGAACCCTCTGATAATTAGTGAGCAACTTGCCTTTCACCAGCAGCCAGAGGAACACCCGGATCTGCTGGGATCCGGCCCACTTCTAGATAGTCGCCCAGGTACAGCGATGCTCGTTAGGGGGGTCCCCTACCAATATAGCGTAAGCAGAAGCTACTGTGAAATGGCCCTGTGCCGTGGGACTCCACTGGAACTCATCCGCTATAGTTCAATTAACGAACGTGGGGATCATCGCAATAACAATACAAACGAAAAAGGGGAGAAAATGCTGAAATACATGTCACTTCCACGTACCATCAGCATGCTGGAAGTTAGCAACCTGGCAAAGAGGAGACTGCTGGGGATGGGTAACACTTAACGAAGAGGCTTGTAAGCCAGACGGAGGGTCAGAGGCTAGCCTCAAGGCTACAGTTGGGATTAAGATTTTTGGTTTTATTCAATGGGAAGTTCCATTATCTGCTTCGGTGCTTTAAAGCTTACCGTCTCCCAAGCTCTCATGATTTGTTCAGTTTTACCCAATTCATGGGATTGGTTACAATTCCATGATTTAACTCCATCTACAAAATGAAATAACTACAGTGGAAGTTGGTTTTACCTGATGTAAACTCCTTTATAATTCCATAGTTTTGAGTATCCTCGATATCTCCTTTTTCACCTTAAGGATAGACCCAGAATCACAAAAGCAAACAAAGGATCCTCTGATCATATTAACTGGTGACAATGAGTCAAGTGCCTGGAGATTGGCAAGAGCTGCGGCGTCAATTAGGCCCACCTTCGCTTAAAACCTGAGGACAAGCTCTATCAATATCTCGAGACACGGGTGAGTTCTTCCACGTCTGCTGCGACTTAATGGCATTTGTATTATGTGAATTATGGATATGTTAAATTCCTTATTTATGTTCTGTTCTATGTATGTCCCATTGGAGCATTGCTTATTATGCAAAAGAACAAGGCGTGATATGTTTCATGATTACGCCAAGTCCTTGATTGTGCCTATTCGTAACTTGTGATTATTGCCAAATCTGCATGTCCTCACATGACTGTATACGCACTCTAAATGATCCAACTTGACACTGGCGCCAGGATTTATCATTATCCCACAACCTGGAGCTACACTATCTAACAAAGTAACAAAAATAATTGCTTTGTCTCCTCTTATGGAACATGCAAGTTTGCATCCCCGTGTCTGAAGTTGGTTTGGCCAAGCCTAAAGCATTGCTGTGGTATCAAATGGAAAGAGTAACTGCTAAGTAGATAACTTCAACTACCTTCGACATAAAAACTCTCGACCAAATCGATCCCTACATATAAGCTTGGAGCAAGATTCAGCAATCGATGCGCGCATTAATACTGTCATAGTTGCATTTAGCCTTAGGCAACAAGTACGCGTACTTGCCGCTGAATTGGCCTTGTCTTCAGGCTTCTCTGATCTCGTCCTCTCCGAGAACAGATTCAATCTCATTTAAACAAGTCGAGGAGACGAATTGATTAAAGCTAATGTGAAACTAATACAACGATTATGGGCCTAGACATTTCTGATTTTTGTTTATATGTTTTGGTTTTTTTCTTGCAGATATTTTCATGAGAAATCAGCACCTCAAGACATCAAGAGTTCATGCCCCGAACATGCTTTTGGCTAGTTTGCCATTTTTCAGTAGAATTTGGAAACTTTGCAGCGTCATCGTCTCTCTACTCTAAACCTTCGCCCACTGTACAATAACGAAAATTATTCCCAAAAGAGGAGCAAAAAGAAAAAACAAAGGTCCAGTCTTTCTCTATCTTTTCTCTTTACTCTGTTCAGTTTCATCAAACTCCCTCTTCTCGCTCGCTCATTCGCGATTCACTACTCAATTTTACCCACCCCAATACGATTCATTGCAACATTCCGAAACCCATCTCCCGCCGCCGCCTGATAGCACATATTACCAACCCCACCACCATTCTGCTCCATCATATAATTCCTCACTTCTCTCCTTATCATCTCCTGCATAACCGCCATCAACTCTGCGTTAAAACTCATAAACCCTGTCCCTGTACCACCATTGACAGGCTGGAATGGAGCAGAAATCGGAGCTAGACACGAAACTTGAACTGGGTTCATCGGGGGTAGGGGAGAAACTTGAGTTGACTCATGTACACAAGTAGGCATTGACTCAGAAGCCCGAGTGGACACCTCCGACGAGTCGGCACCAGGAAGAGACAAGCAGAGTGACGTCAAGGGGTCGTCGTTGTTAGAAGACGACGTCGTCTCAACGGGAGGCATAACACCGCCAGTCCTCGCCACAGGTCTATACACATGAGAAGACGACAAAACGGCTACACTCGAATCGCTGACATCAGATCCAGACGGACTCCCAGGATTCATACTAACACCGCCCGATGGTCTCTTAAATGGCGGCTCACAACCGCCATCCTCCGCCGACGAATTCGTCATGCACTTGCGCTTAAGGGTGGAGTTCCAGTGGTTCTTAATCGCGTTATCGGTACGGCCGTTGAGTAGACGCGCAATTGTGGCCCACTTGTTACCAAACCGCGCGTGGGCGCGTATGATAGTGTCGTCCTCCTCGGGCGTAAAGGCGCGATGCTCCACCTGGGGCGAGAGCTGGTTACACCACCGGAGGCGGCATGACTTGCCGGAACGGCCCGGAATGGATTTACTGATCAAAGACCAGTTTCTAGGACCGTGCTTTTGAACAAGCTTCTGCAACGCTTCGTCTTCCTCGGGGCTCCATGGTCCTTTGATCCGATCCATTAAATAAATGTTTTAGAGATAAAATGCACAAAGAAAGGGGGGGCGAATTTGAGTTCAAAGCTTGGCAGAGACTTGTAGAGGGTGTATTTATATATGAATCTGTAGCGTGCAACCGAGATTTATATGTGCGAAGGGAAGAGGAGGTGAAAAGGAGGGGAATTTCGAGGCAAGCGTTTGGGGTTGGGATACAGCTGGCAACGGACACGCGTCACCTCCTTCACTACTCACTACTCCTCTCGCTTTATCTGCTTATGTATCGCTCTCTTTCTGTTTTTCCTACTTTATTGCTGTACTTCCCGTTAAGGGAGCGTGCCGTGCACCGTCCGTTACTTTTCTGCTCTTTTGTTGGAGCGGAGCGGATGCCTCCAATCATTTTAACGGAGCGCTCTACTTGATTCAAATTTTAAAACTTTACTTAACTAAACATTAATTGAAGCAGACTTCTCTATTTATTACACTTTGAAGGAGATTTGGGGTACACGCTCCTAAATGCCGTGTCAGATGGAACGGAAGTATTCCTCAGGAAGATAACTGTTCGCTTCCTGGTTTGGAAGTTAATAGACAAACAAACACAACCCTTCGACTAATATATATTATTATTATTATTATGATGATGATAATAAATGTTTGTTTATAAAATACGTTTTTTCTGAAGGTAAAATAAAAGGCTGCCTGAGGCCCGCCTGAGAGCAACCCCCTTTTACTGAGAACGCGCCAGGCTGTACACCATTTTTCCGTTTTTATGTATACTTCCATAAAAGACAGAAATGCTGAGTTGGCACAAAACGACAAGAATGGTCGCATAATCGGATGACCACTCATTTTTTTTTTAAAAAAAAAAAGATATGAATTTTGCTTGTCAAATCCAGCCAGCCTATAAGCCTGCCACCACCACCACCACCTTTAACGCCCTCTCACGCCGACAACTTCCGGTCACCACTCTGTCCCTTTTTGGCTTAAACGGCTAAACTTGTTTTAGATCACTTAAATATTATTCAATTTTTATAATTATATACTCATATTCTAACTTATATTAGTATTCTTATAAAATATAATTAGTATAACTGTTATACAATTTAAAAATTAAAATAAAAGTACACAAAAATGAAGAGATTTTGATTAAAAAATTAAATAGATGGTGTCGAATATAATAAATAAATGAGATAAGGAAGAAAATATCCGTCTCCCTTTCTGGTATTCGTACATCGTACTTACTGTTACAAAGGTATTCTGGGAGATTCGAACTTTCACCCGAAGTTGCTCGCTCACACCTTTTGCACGGCAGTCTCACTTAGATCCGTTAAAGTAAGACTCAGCCTTTCCCCAACTCTTGAAGTGTTTATCTCGCACACACTCGAATAAATAAAGCTGAAGTAATAAAGAAATATAGGTAACAAAAGAACACACAGAGATACGGTATAAAACTAATTTTATATAATTTCCCTCAAAAAAATACAAAGAATGCTCTCTCTGACTGAATGATCACTCCATGAGAAGAGCAAAGCTCGAATGAGCTATATATAGGCACCCAAGTTTGGAGTCACAGATTCTCACTAAATCTATACTACCCAAGATCACGTCTATCTTATCAAATAAGATAACTTAAACAAATTGAATGACACCTCCATCTAAATAGGATTCTAACTGATAAGATAAGATCTAACAAGATAACATAAGATAGAGTTTACATTTATCTAGAACACTAACATCCTTATCCGCGAAGATCTCCACTATCTTCAGATGTTGAGTTTCACTGCAACTCTAACTCATAATCATCGCCATATCATCCAAGATCTCCCTGCGATCTCTATCCGCTGATGATGCAATATGATATTGTCGAAGCCCACTAGCACACTGGTCTGACCCAATGTTCCCGCAACAAGTCCGCTAGTCGTGGTCCATCCATCCGAGTATAGCTAAGTCCTTAGTCCGCCAAGTCTTAGCCTGGGTCGAGTCAATCTCCACAAGGTCCAATGCCTACCAAAATTCACACCAAGTCTGATCCCACTTGCCCATATTCGCCTTAGTGTTTTCAACACAACCTATCCGCACATAGGTCCATCAATGCACATCCATAGACAAGTTCATTTTGCATGTGGGCCTTACTCATGGTGCAGTCTCATCGCTCCATGACTAAGTCACAAGTCACAATCCGAGTTAGTATATAAAACCTTGCCCATTTACATACCTTTGAGCTGCCTCACCGAAGTTAAGTGTTTAGGCGTCTCATCGCGCTCGCATGCTTTCGCGCATCCTCGCGGGTCTCATACACCTTTGCGCCAACTCGCAAAACTTTGCCTTATTCCTCGTCAACACGCCTTCCTCGTGCCAACTTACGTGCCAAGTATTAGCCAAGGCTCACCAACACTCGCACGATCCTGCAATCTGAACTTAGGGGTCTAACAATCCCCATTCTAACCACCTTTCTCTTCATCAATTTTCACACAAATATATACATACAAGCATACGTACTTACGTAAATCAACAATTACTAGTATAACAAAAAGCAACGTCTTGTTGTGTCCCTCTACTCTGATCCGAAATCGATATACCTCAAATCTTGAAAATCTCGAGCTCTGCAACCCATGAACTGAAAAGGGTCAATCCATATAAAACAACCAACCATCTTTAAGATCATTAACAACCCATTTCAGTAACTCACAAAATGTCAAATCAAAGAGCAACCCAGAATGAAGACGAAGAAGGAGATCTAATTTGGTACCGGAAAGAAAGAAATATCCAGATGAAGAGAGACGGAGACCAAGAACACAAAACATTTCAGCCGATGAAAACATTTCAAAACAACTATTGGTTACGAAATACCCACACAAAGTCATCGTGAATGAAGGAGGACAAAAAAGTGAGGAGGGAAAAATAGCATCCCAAAAATCCCAGAAAAAGCCATACCTGTGGGTTGATCCATCTGTTTCTCTTATGGACAACTATGGTGTCCTTGAGAAGAAGCGTTGAGAGTCAGCATGGTTTGCGATATAAACGTAAATGACGCAAAATTGACTTCCCGAAAAAGCTAAAATATGGATTTTTTTGAAAAGCTCCAAATTTAAACTTTTAAAAAAACTGTATTTTAGCTTTTAAAAAAGATATTTCTACTTCAAAAGCGCTTTTGAAGTTTACAGCCAAACACTAATTTTTTTTTCCTTAAAATAGCTTTTGCGGTAAAAAAAAGTACTTTTGAGATCTCTAAAAGTTGAACCAAACATGGGCTTCATTTTTATAATTTTTAAATAAATAATCATATTAAAATACTACTATTGTTATTATTATTTTAAAATTTATGTTAGATTCAATCTCACTGTAAATTATTAGACTTATTATTATTATATTATATATTAATAGACATTATTAAGGTATTTTTATTTTAATAAGGTATTTCATTTTATATTATATTTTTACTTATTCATATAATCTTCACTTTTTATTTATTATATGCCGGTTTTATTTATTATATATCAATTTTATAATAATTTAATACCAGTTGAATTTTTAAAATTTAGTTCGATTTTTAAAGCATTAATATTAAAAGATTATTTTATAATTTTAAAAATTTAAAGATTATTTTAAATTTTTTTAAAATTACCGCATTCTTAATAGCCACAATCACGCATTTATCGTTGTTACATATAAACGGTAAAAAAGAAAAGAAAAGCATCAAGAAAAAACTGTACAGTCTTCTTCTTGTTCATCTACGGATCTCCAGACCCTGTAGTGGAAGCCGGAAGCCTCAAGCCTCGTATCTACGATAAAAAGCCAGTGTATCCGTCATTTGTTGGATCTAAATCATGGGCGTTGGATTCTGAGTATCACTTTTATTAAACCCAATCAAAATATCTGAACTTTTCTTAAAAAGTATCCAATCTATTTTATTGTTTTTTTCTAATTTTTCCCAAGCTCGCTCTTCATTGGCACCTCAAACATTTAAGAAGCAAAAGAGAGGTCCTCTTTAATGGCATCTAGCAGCAGAACAAAGCACTCTGTAGAAGATGAAGCGGGGGTTGAGGAGGAGGAAGAGGTAAGATTCTTCTCCATCTGCTTTTTGTTTTTCCTTTCTTTCATTTTTTTGTCGTTTGACTCAGTTGGGTTGAGTCTAAGTTTCTAAATTAGAATTCAAAAAATTCCTTATGTGCTCTGCTTGATAATTGATTATGACTGATATACAGTTCTTGTCGTAATTGGGAATGAATTGATCGATTTTCTTTTTGTTTTATGAAATGGGGCTGGTTTTGGCAGCTCGAAGGATTTGATGATTTTACTATCGCCTCTTCGTGGGAAAGGTATGCACTCTTTATTTCTATAAATTAAATCCGAAACTTGAAGTCGGATTACTCCACATGATATGACTTTGGAAATGAAAGTGTTCATCGTATTTTAGGTTTATATCGGAAATAGAGGCAATTTGTCGGCAATGGCAGGCTGATGGTCCAAAGAACTTGTTGGTAAGCCAATTTAGATGTTGAAGTTGCTCTTTAATTTTGTCTTTTAATGCTGTAATTGGTTATTTTTTGCATTGCGAGTTTACGTATATGATGTATATTCTTTGATTAAATAGGAAAAGGGGGCTATTCAGTTGGAGTTTTTGCAGAACTTATATGTAGCCAAATTTGAGTTGAAATTTGCCACAAAAAGCTATAACATAGAGTATTACTTTGAAACTGGTAGCAAAGGTAAGATCACCGTTTCATCTCCTTAAGTTTGTGTTTGCAACTGTGCATCTTCATTGAGGCTATGGCTTTTGCAGGCAAACCTGCAGATTGGAATTTTGCCTTGCATGATTTGCAGTTATGTTTTGGAGTGAGAGAATTTTTGGTATGTATAAAACTTGCTCTTTCTATAATTTTTTTACATCAGTTGTTTTTATCATTACGTTCATATTTAATGGTATTCAGATTGTCAGGTAATTGCTCCTCAAAGTGCTAGTGGAGTCGTTCTTGATGCACCTGAAGCATGTAAACTCCTAAGTGCAATTGCAATTGCCTTGTCAAATTGTTCAAGGTGTGCTTTTCAGTTGCTATTGTTGTCAGTTAGTCAATTATGGGACTATGCTTGTATCTGGTGCCAAATCATTAACTTTAGTATGTGCGATCCATTTTTTGCTAGGCATACTATTAAACCAGCATTATGGACTTCTTTTCAAGCAACTCCTACTTTAGACAATAATTTGTCTCTATTGTTGCATTAGAAAAAGGAATATTGTTAATTATCTCTAACTCCTTATAATTGGCTCTTAAAGCTTGTGGCCAGCATTTGTTCCAGTGCATGACCCATCTCGGGAAGCTTATATTGGGATTCAAAATATGGGAACTGTCTTTACTAGAAGATTCGAGACAGACCGCATTGGTAGCCAGGTTCCTGTGAAGCTAATGCATTTGGAGGGCTTATATGAATTATTCCTTTCGAAGTTTGTAAGTTAGTTACTTATTGTTTTTGAAATATTTTTGTTCAGTATCTAATTATTAACTTATCTGATACTTCTTCCATTCCTATGATATGGGTTATGTCATGATATCTGAGTTTCTCAGCTATATAGGACATCTTCTCATTGTATTCATTTGGTCTTTAGGTGTGATGATCACAAATATCATTTGTTTGAACTTTTCTCGATTGCACTATTATTAACATCTCTATTTGAGTGATATTTTGTTTAAACATGATTCGATATCTAAACCTGTGCATTTGCACTTCCATGATTGTTTTTTTTTTTAATTTGAAAGTAATTTAATCACTTCTACAAGTCATTGAGTATATTATTTTTGTATTTATTTCTCAGGCCTACTCCATGTTAGACCTCCAAATCCATCATTTGAAAGTTCATTTTACCATGAAGTCAACCTACCTAACTGTCCCATATTATGATGAAAATGATGATCTCCAAGTTCTTAATGATGAAAGCAAGGAGAATGTAGGAAACTTTGGGGGTGACACCCATAATAAATCACAATGGGATGATGATTGTCCTTGGAGTGAGTGGTATTCTTTAGAGGACCCCATAAAAGGTGACCTTTTTCTCGTAACATTGTATACTTTTCAATTATTCTACTAGGATGAAATTGTCGTACCTGATAATATCAAAAAGTTGTGTTTTGTTGACCTTTCTTTTCTAGAAATTAAGCTTTTCCTTGCTTTGATGCACTGAATGCAAACAGGATTTGAATTAACAGCCATGTGGTCAGAAAAGGTAGTTGAAAATGCCCTAGAAATGGCGGAGTTAGAAAATACTTCACCTCATGAAGCTGAGAAGTGGATGATACTCCCAATTTTATCCCCAAATTTGTAAGTAACTATCCAAAATCTTCATAATATTGTGTAAGAGTATTGCACATATGATTTATAGGTGCCATGATCTTCAAATATGCAATTTAGCAATTATTGTTTACATATTTGATTTCTAATTCTCTTCCTAATTAAAGGTCCACATATGTACACAAATTTTGTTTCCTTCATTTTATAGTTCTTCGATTCAAAATATAAAACTCGAATTGCTATGAACAAGATATTTCTCTCTCTATTGCTTATTGTCATGCATAATTGTGAAAAATTGCATTTGATAGTTTTTTTTATACATCAAGGTGGCAAACAATAATATGTCTACAACTGAACTATATCTCTATAAATCACGTATAGATTTTGTTGATATTTCCTAGGTGTTAAATGACTGCTAAAAGTTAGCTAAATTAGATCAATTCAAATATTATGTACAACTGTTAGCTTCCTAAAATAGCTTCTTGTATTCCTATATATAGGTGTACCTATGTATTGATAGTTAAGGGAATAATAATATACATATGTTCAACTTATATTTCTGCATGGTATTAGAGAATACGTGAAAAGACCTAAACCTTAGCTGCCACCTAAAGAGACCTAAACCCTAGCCGCCACCTACTTTCTCTAATCCTACCCATTTATGTCAACCATGGCCGACATCTCTGAATCATCCTACCCATTTGTTCAAACACCTCCACCTCATAATATGACTAAATGGAGAGAATTTTCTTCGCTGGTCCCAATTAGTTAGAATGTAAATCCGTGGTAGAGGCAAGATTGGACATCTGACTGGTGACAAGAAGGAACCAGTAGCTGATGATCTTACACACGGAATATGGCATGCTGAAAACTCTATGGTTATGATGTGGCTGGTGAATTCTATGGAATAGAGGATATCAACTCCAACTACATGTATTACCACACCGCTAAGGAGCTATGGGATAATTTGAATTAGATGTATTCTGGTTTGGGAAACCAGTCCAAGGTGTATGAATTGACTCTAAAATTGGGCGAGATCTACCAAGGTGAGGACAGTGTTACCAAGTACTTCAATTCTTTGAAACGTTTGTGGCAAGACCTAGATTTGTTTAATGACTATGAATGGAAATCCCTTGATGACTATAACCATTATTGGAAAACAGTAGATGATAACTGAATTTTCAAGTTCTTGATTGGTCTTCATGTTGAGTTTGACGAGGTTAGAGGCAAGATTATTGGGAGACTAACGACTCCCATCCATTGGGGAAGTCTTTGTAGAAGTTCGACGTGAAGAGAGTAGACGACTTGTGATGCTTGGAAAATGAAATCCTACACCTACTATTGAAAACTTAGCCTTGATTGCTGGGAATGCTGCTGGCCGTGCTAAGAAGATTGAGAAGTCACGAGAAATAAAGGCACGGGTTTGGTGTGACTATTGCAATAAAGCTCATCATACTCGAAAAACATGCTGGAAACTCCATGGAAAACTGGAAAATTGGAAGGGATCTCATGAAGGAAAATTTAATAAAACTCCATCAGCCCAAGAGCTAGATTCTGCACAGTTCACTCAGGAGCAAATTAACCTGAAGCAGCTAAAACCCAAATTTGAGTCCTCAAATGCTCCCAATGCATTTGTTGTGCAAGCATTAGTGATAATCATGTTCCTTTCCCTGCAATTTTGCTCCTTGGATAATTGATTCAGGGGCATCTGACCATATAACCAATTCTTTTGATTTATTTCATAATTATAACCCTTGTTTTGGCCATGAAAAAATTCGTATAGCAGATGGGTCTTTTCTTGCTATAACTGGAAAAGATTCGATCACTCTATCTTCTAATATTAGCCTTACGTTTGTTCTTCATGTTCCTAAACTAGCTTGTAATCTGCCATCTGTGAGCAAACTAGGCTGTGACTGTACCATTACGTTTTTTGATTCGTATTGTGTTTTCCAGGAATAGACTTCAAAGAGGATGATTGGTTGTGCTAAGTTTATAGATGATCTCTACTACTTCGTTGATGACTACTTGAAGAATAAAGAAGCTCATGGCTTAAGTAATATTTGTTCTACCCTTGCTAAAGAATATATTTTGCTTTGATATAATAGATTAGGACATCGTGGTTTCTCATATCTCAAAAGACTATTACCTCATTTGTTTAAATATGTGGATTGTTCAAAATTTTATTGTGAGCATTGCATTTTATCCAAAAGTCATAAGATTATTTACCTTGCAAAACCATAACAACCCTCCAAATCGTTTTATTTAATTCATATTGATGTTTGGGTCCGTCCCATGTTAAAACCCTTTTTGGAAAAAATGTTTTGTAACTTTTATCGATAATCATACTCGATTATGTTGGGTCTATTTGATGCGTGAAAAATCTGAAGTTGTTCAAATCTTTCAAAACTTTTTATGCCATGATTGAAACTCAATTTCACACACATTGGTATACTTCACTTTGACAATGGTACCGAGTATTTTAATGAAGTCATTGAAAAATTTCTTAAGCTTAAAGACATTATTTACCAATCTACTTGTGTTAACGCCCCTCAACAAAATGACATTGCCAAGAGGAAAAATAAACATTTACTGGAAGTATCTCGGGCCATTATGTTTGCTATGAATGTGCCAAAATACCTTTGGGGTGAGACTATCTTGACTGCATCATACTTAATCAATCGAATGCCCAGCCGTGTTTTGCATTATGCTACACCCTTAGATGTGTTTAATCAAAGTTTTCCTGAAAATTGACTTTATTCTCTTCCCCATAGGGTTTTTGGGTGTACGGTGTATGTTCATACTCCGACTAGGGGAAACTCCAAACTAGATCTTAGAGTTGAAAAATGTGTATTTATTGGGTTTGCTCCTAGTAAATGGGGTTATAAGTGCTACAACCGTTTCACACAAAAAATTGTTGTGTCCATGAATGTCACATTCCTAGAACTTAATTTTTTTTTTTCAGGGGGAGAACTCTAATGAAGAGGAAAATTTTTGGGATGTTACTGTTACTCCCAACCCATTACTCACAGTCATTATTGATTGCGATATAATCTCTGATAATGAAGGCAAAGAAACTACTCACAATATACTCTTTGATAATGAAGGCAAAGCACCTACTCCTAATATGTACATGCCAGGAAATCCCAGTTCAACCATAGGGGGGAACTACCACTGTCCGTTCCCAAGGAATAGAATATTGAGCTTGGGGTTTATTCTAAGAGAGACTCAATTAAGAAGTAGAGAACAAACTACCTCAACATTGCATAGCCTCTCAATCTCCTCGGAGAATGAACTTGGGAACAACTCTACTGTACCCCTTGTTGTGCCTAATAATGATCAATCTATACCTACTGACCCACAAGTTACCAGTGATGTTTCTATTGATTTCTCTGCTGATAATTACCTACCCATAGCGTTTAGAAAAGGGAAACGGGCTTGTATCAACCATCCCATATCAAAGTACCTATCTTATGGAAAACTATCTCACAAACACAACTCCTTTATCTCTAAAATCACTAACCTGTTAGTACCGACGAACATTGAAGAGGCACTTCAAGATCCAGATTGCAAATCAACTATTATGGAAGAGGTAAATGCTCTTGAGAAGAATGGAACTTGAGATGTTGTTAATTCCCCTAGAGATAAAAAGTTAGTAGGGTGCAAGTGGCTATTCACTGTTAAATCAAGGCTGATGGTAGTGTGGAAAGGTTGAAGGTAAGGCTAGTTGCTAAAAGTTCACTCAAACCTATGGTATTGACTACCAAGAGACATTTGCTCCTGTTGCAAAGGTGAATACTACTCGAGTGTTGTTATCTGATAGAACTCTCAAGAATCTGAGAGATTTCGTATTATTGAATAGAAAAATGTAATGACATTAGCTGTCAGTATACAAGAAATATCCAGCAAATTCGAGAGTGCTGATTCTCTCCAGCCTAAGGCTCTAGTATATACCAGTATTTTTCTATCTATTCCTTCCCATCATTCCCTTATTTATACCCTCCTTCTAACGGCAGTCATGCAACTAACTCCATATTCTCTCCCCTCCCACATGCACGTAATACCCGACTATCCTAACAGAAAATGATACATTACTCTGCTACCCTCCCCTTCCCTTTTCTAGAATAAACCTTCGTAATAGGAGGTTTAACATTATCCTTGACAGTAAATTTTGAGTGGACTTTACATCAACTAGTTGTAAAAAATGCATTTCTTAATGGAGGCGTAGAAGAAGAAATCTTTATGAGCCTACCTTTGGGATTTGAGGATACCTATGGGAGGAATTAGGTGTGCAAGCTAAAGAAGTCAAATACTTTCATGGGATGGAGTTTGCTAGATCTGTGAATGAGAGGAAATATATACTAGATTTGTTGAATGATACCAAATTACTAGGTTGCAAGGTAGCTGAGACACTTGTTGAAACATGTGTGAATCTTAGCCCAACTCAACCTAAAAATATCGTTGATAAGGAGAGATACCGGTGGCTGGTTGGGAGACTAGTATATTTGTCACACACTAGACCTGGTAGAGTTTTTGCTGTGAGCTTAGTGTGTCAGTTTATGCATTCTCCAGGCCAAGAACATTTTGATGTACTATATAGGATACTACGGTATCTAAAAGGAACTCCTGGGAAAGGTTTAATGTTTCATAAGCGGAACAATTATTAAGTTAAGGTTTATACCGATGCTGATTGGGCAGGAAGTGCCACTGATAGAAGATCAATTTCGGGCTATTGCACATCTATTAGAGGAAACTTGATAACTTGGTGGAATAAAAAACAAAGTGTTGTTGCAAGGAGTGGTGCCGAAGCTGAGTTTCGATCAATGACACATGGAATTTGTGAAGTTTTGTAGATTAAAAAGGTACTGGAGGAATTGCAATTAGTTCCTGTTGAAGGTGTTTTGTGATAACAAGGCTACAATTTCAATCGCCACAACTTGGTTCTTTGTGATAGAACAAAACATGTTAAGGTTTACAAGCACTTCATTAAGGAGAAGATTGAAAAAGGATTAATTAGTATTCCCTACATATTGACCTCGCAACAGGTAGCTGATATTCTTACAAAATGGTTGCACAAGAGTTAGTTTAGTGTTCTGGTTACTAAGCTGGCTATGGATGACATCTACAAGCCAACTTGAGGGGGAGTGTTGGGAAATATCCGGGTGGGTGTTAATGACTGCTAAAAGTTAGCTAAATTAGATCAATTAGAATATTATGTGCAACTGTTAGTTTCCTAAAATGGCTCCTTGTACTCCTATATATACTTGTACCTATGTATTGACAGTTAGGGGAATAATAATATACATCTGTTTAGCTTATATTTCTACAGATTCCTTTGAGCATTGTTCGAGATCTAAAATGTACTTACTTTTTGAACTAATAGGTCAGAAGGAAAGATAGTTGGGTTTTCTTCTCAGTTGGCACTTCTGGTTACTGCATTGGATATGTCCTTCAATGCGCAATTTATGGAGGATTTTGTTTCAGGTATTGGATATAGCATTGTATTATTTTGTGAATGTAGCTTATGCACAAATTGTAGTTTGTTAATTCTTTTATGCTCATTTCCATTTATCATATTTTTGTTCACAACAGTTGACAATCCAAATTCTGATAACTTGAAGTCCTCCATGGTTGTGCCTCCACCAACAGTTCTTGATCGTGTGTTCAAAGATCTCTTTCATGACGGTTAGTTTTCCTTCTTTACTATTTGACTTCTTGCTTTTAATATTTTTTGTATTCTTGTTGACAGAATTGAATAAGAAAACCAAAACAGAAATTTTGTAAATATGTTCTTTAATTGATGCATCTTAAATAGGAAAAACACAACTAGTATAGAATCATTATCCTAGCTACTTATCTCTACTAATCTGCAGCACCCTAACTACTTAGTGCTAGTTTATCTTATACTGAATCTAGGATAAGATTTTCCTATTTTATTGGAATCATTATCTACTAGATATTAGTTTTCCTAATTTACCAAGACTCCCCCTCAAGTTGGTGCAAAAATTTCTATCATGCCCAACTTGCTAACTTGAAGTTTGAATGGCTGCCTTAACAATCCTTTAGTAAATATGTCTACAACTTTTTGTGTGGTTGAAATGAATGAAGTACAAATTATTCCTGCTTAAAGTTTTTCCTTAATGAAATGCTTATCAATTTCAACGTGTTTTGTCTTGTCATGAAAGACTGGGTTATGGACAATACTTATGGCTGCCTTATTATCACAATACAATCTCATAGGAAAGCTCATGAGAATTTGAAGATCTTCCAAAACTCTTTGTAGCCATAGAACTTCACATAAACCTTGAGCCATTGATCTAAATTCTACTTCAACACTGCTCGTAGTAGCTACATTGTGTGTCTTACATCTCCATGTGACTAAGTTGCCCAAAAGGAATGTGCAATATTTAGAAGTCGATCTTCTATCAGTAGTTGATCCTGTCCAGTCTTCATTAGTATAAACCTCCACTGTACTTTCATTCTTTTTTGAAACAAGGCCCTTTTTGGGAGTGCCCTTTAAATATCAAAGGATCCTCTACACAACTTCTCGTTGGGGGAATGCTTAAACTAACTAACCATACTTACAGAAAAGGCAATATTAGGTCGTATATGAGACAAGTAGATCAATCTCCCTACTAATTTCTGTTCCCTTCCTGTACCTACTAGGATTCCATCTTTAACATCTCCAAGTTTGACATTAAACTCTACTAGAGTGTTTGAAGGCTTGCATCCACTTGTTCTAGTCTCCTTTAATATATCTAAAATATACTTCCATTGTGAGACCACAATTTTCTATTTTTATCTTACTACTTCCATTCCAAAAAAATATCTTACATGGCCTAAGTCCTTAATTTCAAACTCCTTGGCCAAATTTAGCTTAAGTTTCCTCATTTCTTCTATATCATCTCCAGTTCAAATTATATCATCCACATAGACGATCATAATGGAAATTTTGTCTTTGATGGATCTCTCAGTGAGCAAAGTGTAATCAAATTGTCCTTGACAATAACCTTGACCCTTAACAAACTTTGTGAATCTTTCAAACCAGGCTTTGGGAGACTCCTTAAGACTATATAAGGATTTTGTTAATTTACATACTTTGGTTCCAAACTTTTCAGAGAATCTAGGGGGAGACTCCATGTATACTTCATCTAGATCTCCATTCAAGAAAGTTTTCTTTACATCTAATTGATTTAGAGGCTAGTGATGATTAACATCAATTGAAAGGAGGATTTGCATCATGTTTAACTTTGCCACTAGTGAAAAAATCTCAAAATAAGTTATGCCATATGTCTGGGTAAAGCCTTTAGTAACTGCCCGAGCCTTGTACCTCTCTAAGGATCCATCATAATTGAATCTTATAGTAAACACCCATTTACATCCAACAAACTTCTTTTCCATTTGGTAGATTGACTTCTTCCTAGGTTGCATTCTTTTCCAAGGCATTCATCTCTTCACGAATAACTTCTTTCCACTTAAAAACTTTTACAGCCTCCTGAAGACTATTAGGAATAGGAATACTAGATGCTGTGAAATAAAGGTATAATAAATGGGTGAAATATTTTTGTATGACACAAAGTTGGATAGAGTGTTGTGTACAAGATCTAATACCTTTCCTAAGAGATATAGGGAGATCAATTTGAGAAGAAGAGTTTAGCTTAGAATCACTTCTAGAAATACTTTCAAGAATATGAATATTTGTGGAAACATAATGATTTTCTTGATCTAACCTTTGGTTAGATTCATGAAGATGTTGCAGAATGGTAACCTTTCATTCTTAGTGCTAGGTGCTCCTTTGAATATACAAGACCTTTGTACCGTTTCTCACATATCTTCATGTTTTCAATATTATCATTTTGTGATGGCATTGTCATAGGTGGTTAATTAACCGATCCAACATTGTCAATATTTACTTCATTTGCTTCCAATAATTTTTTGTTGTCTTTTTGTGAATGATCATGAGGTATCACTCTGAATAAACTTAAACCTGAGGTTTGAACCATCTAAGAACTCATCTTTACTACTATTTTGTTCCTCCTGATGATGGTAGTTATTATAATACGAAGTACCTTCAAAGAAAGTAACATCCATAATCATAAACACCCTTTTTGAAATTGGATCAAAACATTTGTACCCGTTTTGATTAGTGGGATAACCTACAAATGCATTTTTGTGCTCTAGGATCTAGTTTTGAAAGCTTGGAATCATGATTATGACCAAAGGTCAAGCTACCAAAATTTTTTTAGGGAATGTTTGTAATGAGTCTAGTAGTTGGAAAATACTAGTAAAAACATGAATTGGTGTTTTGTAGTTAAAGATCTCAGTAGGTAATCTGTTTATAAACTAGGTGGCTATTAGAGCTGCTTCCTCCCAAAGATATTTAGGAACCTTAGTTTAAAGGCTCAAAGCTTTAACTATTTCAAGAAGGTGTTTGTTTTTTCTTTCGGCCACCCTATTCTGTTGTGGTGTATATGAGCTTTGATGAACTTTTCCTTTCTTAGTAAAAAAATTTCCTAACATATTGTTAAAGAATTCTTTCTGATTATCACTTCGAACTATTTTAATCTTACTTTGAGATTGTGTTTGAATGATGTTATAAAAGTTTTTGAAGACACTTTCAACATTAGAATTTTCTTTTAAGAGAAAGACCCAAGTGACCCTAGTATGATCATCAATAACTATAATAAATCAATGTTTCCCAGAGAATGTAGCAACCCTAGAACCCCAAACATCACTATGGATCATGGTAAATGGTTGTGAAGTTTTTTAAGGTTGTGGTGGAAAAATCACACTATGATGTTTTGTTAATTCACAAGACTCACACTGAAACATTGAGGGATTTTTATTTATGAATAACTTCAGAAACAAATGCTTTAAATAGTGAAAAGTGAAAACTTAGATGGCCTAGTCGACAATGCCTTAACACAACTTTATTACTAGAAACTGAAATAGAATTGAAACAAGTTTGTTGGTCTTGCCTTCCAAATGTTTGTCCTTTGTGAAAAACATAGAGGCCACTATTCTGTTCAACATCCCCAATCATCTTCTTGAAGGTTAAATCTTGAAATTCACAATGAGAAGACTAGAAAATTAGTCAACAATTATGATGAAGAGTAATCTTACTCACGGACAAGAGGTTGTATAATAGGTTAGGAACATGGACATCTTTAATTTTTAGGGAAGGAGAGATAGACACTATTCCTTTTTCAGTAGCCAAATCAAAAGAACCATCATTAGTATATGACCCAAAAAAAAAGCGGAATACTAGTCATGTGATTTGTGGCACTAGACTCTAATATTCATTTGCCATTAGTGTTGGTATAGGCTTTTACATAGGGAAAGTATTATCTGAATGATCTAGAGAACATGATGGAATAGGATTATTTTGAGATTTAAACATTTGGTGTAGATGTTCTATTTGTTCTTTAGGGAAAGGAAGAGATTCTGAAGATGATTGCTGCCTTGAATTAGAATTGCTCCCTTGGAATGCTCTGACTTCTCCCCCTGTCTTGGTGTGATCCAATTCGGGATTTTCCTTGGGAGGTGTATGCTCTGACTTATCCCCTTGTCTTGGTGTTCATTGCTTGGTTTCTTTTTCCAGTTAGCTAGTTTTCGATTCAGCTTCCAGCAGGTTTCCCTGGTATACCATAGTTTTTTACAATGGTCACACCAAGGCTTCTATTTTCCGCTGCATTTATCTCCTTCACATTCAACTCCTTGAGTCATAAGAGCTGAACCTTCATTCTTTATTCTAGTTTCACCAGTATGTTTCAATATCACTTGTCTTCTTGCTTCTTCTCTCTGTACCTTTGAGAGGACTTCTCTTATGCTCGGTGGAGGATTTCTTCCTAAAATACAACCTCTAACTTCATCCCAACCTCTATTCAATTTGGACAAGAAGACAAATATGTGTCGTCTTTCAACTTTCTTCTTGGACCGAGCACTGTCACTTGGATTTACCCAACTTTCTTCATTAAACAAATATAATTCCTACCATATAGACATCATTTTATTATAATATGCTATTACATTCCTCTCACCTTGTTGCATTTTCCACATTCTGGTGTTTAATTCAAATAATTGTGAGTGGTTGTCCAGATCTAAATATGCTTCCCTAACTGCTTCCCAAACATCACGAGTTGTTGGCATGATCATGAAGAGCTTCTCAATAATTGATTCCATAGAACTGATTAATCATTTAGCAACTGTTGAGTTTTCCTAACATCATTGCTAATATTGAGGGTCATTTGCAGCTAGTTGTTCGGCCTCACCATTTAAATATTCGAGCTTCCTCATGCCATCGATCACCAAACATATGGATTGGAACCATTCAAGGTAGTTTTTGCCATTCAACTTATGAATGGTAATTTGGAGGGAGTTTCTTGACAAAGCAATTGGTGAAAGCATGCTACTTCCTCCTAGTGAAGTCACTCGCTACTGTCATATGAATAATTTAAACCAAAACCCACTATGGCTGCTACTACAAAGGTTTTCCTGTACACTAAATTTATACTGAAGTCGCGTCTACTCTTTTGCATGACAATCGTACTTAGGTCCGTTTAGACTCAACCTTCCTATATGATCATTGACCAATAGATCTTGTTCTCGAACGTCGCACGTCTCTCGAAGTTTTTAACTCTCACATTCAAGTAAGAATACTACGAAATGATTAAATAATCATAGGCAATAATAAACACACAAGGGATACAATAAAAACCAACCATTATTACTTCCCGAGAAGTATACAAAGGAATGCTCTCTCAATGTGTTTCCTTCCCCTCCTATATTGCTGTTCTCCTAGGAGCAAGGCTCAAATAAACTATTTATAGGCACCTTTGGCTTTACAATTCAGAATCCTAATTGAACTGAACTAACTAGATCGCCTCTATCCTTATCAGATTACATCACATTAACCAATTTGATGAAATCCCCATCCAAATAAGTTTCTATCTGATAGTATTTATCTACATCATAACTAACAAGATAAGAGATTACATTTACTTAGGAAAGACAAATCCATATCCGCAAAGAACTCTACTATCTTTAGATGATCCTCCCACATGGTCTTTATCTTTTAGAGCTGATGTATATCTACTGTGATCGTATCGGTCACATCATCCAAGATCTCTCCTTGATCTCTATCCATTGATGATGATTCATTCAAACCCAAAGCCTTTCATAACACACTGGTCTGGTGCCATGCTTACCGATGTCAAGTTCATTAGTCATATCCCATCTATTTGAGCACACATTAAGTCCTTGGAGCTCTCACAATTCTCCCTTATGCATGTGGTTTAGTTAACTTTCAACCCAAGGTTCATATTAAGCTATCATTTGGTCCCACTTTCGAATCATGCATCTCGTCGAAGATTTTTGCCAATGTGCAGGAATGCATGCCAACTTTGACAATGCCCATTTTCCTTACCTATTTGCAAGTTTTTGCTTTGTTCCGTCATCCCGAGTATTAAACATTGGTCGAGGCTTACCAATGTCTGCATGATTATGCTATTAGGACTTAGGGGTCTAATAGCTGCCTTGAAATTCACGATCTAATCCTACTACCTTGATATCATGTTGACAAAACTGAATAGAAAAACCATAACTAAAGTTCTATATATTTATTCTTTGACTTATAGATCTTTAATGGGGAAAAATACGACCAATATAGAATAAATATCCTAACTATTTAACTCTATTAATTTGCAGCACACTAACTACTAAGGTGCTGATTTATCTTATTCTAAATCTAGGACAAGATTTTCCTATTTTATTGGAATCATTTTCTACTAGATATTAGTTTTCTTAATTTACCAACAATTCTTTTCAAGGTTTTGCAATGTACCTTTTCTCCTTCATGATTCATAATTTCAATATGTTAGCTTAGATCATTCCTTCACTTCTTTCTTTGACACTTTATTTTCTTTTTCTTTTTCATTGATTAGAATTCTATTGTTTACTACGAGGACATTGCTGGTCACTGTAAATTTTTTTGGTTTTTGCCTCTTCATAAGATCATTAATTGAGTTAAAACTTAGTGGTTTTAGTTTGTTCCATAGAGTCCTTTTGAAATAATCTGAAAAGTGCATTTTCTATAAATATACATGATTGTAGGATTTATTAGTTTAGAGAACTCCTAAGCATGACAGCTTTTTTATTCATTTTTTCACATGTTATATTTGTTAACTTAGGATCTCAAGTCTTGGATTTTACTAAAAGCGAGCATAAGAGGTCTCGAGCTATCAAAGGAGCACCACTTGATTCTCTCTTTGCACGGTTTTGCTTACACTCCTTATGGGTTGGTAACTGCAACATACGTGGTATGTAAGAAAAACAAAGGCTTATTAAATGTTTTTTAGTTGCATTTGTAGAGGTGCATGCAACATGATTTCGTTGAGCGTTGTACAATTCCAGTTTGACTATAATTACATTTCCACTTGTGTATTTTTAGCTATTGCTGTGCTCTGGATAGAGTTTATTCGAGAGGTGCGTTGGTGTTGGGAAGAGTCACAACCATTACCCAAAATGTTGCCCAATGGTTCAGTTGATCTATCTACTTGTTTGATCAACCAAAAACTACAAATGGTAATACTTTGTTTCATATTGGTGTTATCTCATTCATGTTAGTTGAAAGATTTTATATAATAAAATGTTGTAATTTCAATAGTTAGGTCCCGACATCATGTGATGCTTGCTAAAATATTAGTTGTTTCTGGACCTAAATTAATTAAGTGCTAGATTGGTACATGCAAATGTTTACTATAGACTACATTGTCACCCTTTGCAAGATTGATATTGTCAACATATGATTCTTTGTGAATTAAAATGTTTAGCTTTGCTAGTATACATGGCATGTGTTAGGAAAAGAAAAATGATATTTCTAGTAATGTCATCATCATCATCATCATCACACCCAGTCCGAAGTCCCGTAGTGAAGCAGGGCCTGGGAAGATTTGATAGTATGCAGCCTTACCCCTACATAGTAAAGAGGCTATTTTCGGTAGATCCACATGTAGATGCGACAGGAAAATATTGATGCAGGTTAACAGAAATAAATAATTAAAACTGGCATGCAGAAAATTTAAGTAAATAGAATTACAATACAATACATAAGGACATACCCTGATGGTTGACCTTATCTGCTAGTACTTTATACCCTATAAAGACCGACTCTTATCGTCGTTAGTCGCGCTAGGAGTCTTTATTGAGCGACCCACTTGGAAAGGCATAAAGGCCATTGGGTTGGACTTCTTATGTGGTAAGTATGAGGCGTGAGGACTCTAAAGGGTATCGTTTACCCTTATCCTATCACGCCAGACTTTCCTAATTCTAACAACTGTCTCAGTGAGGGCCAACTTTGACATATCTTTCTTGATCACTTCCCTTCAGGTCTTATAAGGCATTCCTTTCCTCTTTTTGTAGCCACTAAGGTTTATTATCTCACAGCATCGTACCGGAGCATCAGAGGGCATCTTGTGCACATGCCCAAACCACTTAAGCTTTTTCTCTCTCAAGTTGTCTGCAATACTAGCCACTTGTAGCTTGGTTCTCACTATTTGATTTCGTACCTTATCTCTTATGGTAATGTCACACATTTACCTAAGCATATGCATTTCTGCTACCAACAGTTGTCGCGTATGTCTACATTTAATAGGGTAACATTCTACCCCATATAACGTGGTTGGCCAAATCATCATTTTATCGAACTTCTCTTTGAGTTTTACAGGGATTTTTTTTATCACATAAAATACCTGATGCACTCCGCCATTTGATCCGCTCAGATCTAATACGATGCAATATATCTTCATCGATATTACCATCTCTCTGAATGATGGATTCAAGGTATTTAAAACTCGAATTTTGTGGTATAATGTCAGTGCCAATTGCTACTGCGGCCTCTTTGTGGCTATTCGAAAAGTTGCATTCTAAATGCTCCGTCTTGGACCTACTCATTCTAAAACCTTTTGATTCTAGTCCTTCTCTCCAACATTCTAACTTGGCATTGACCCCCTCTTTGATCTCATCTACCACGATAATATCGTCAGCAAATAACATGCACCAAGGTACCTTCCCTTGAATATGTTTGGTAAGTTCATCTAACACTAATGTGGTTAAAACCAAGCCTCGATGGAGTCCAACACCAATAGAGAACGCTTTCGTGTCGCCTCCTATCGTCCTAATGCTAGTCAATGCTCCTTCATACATATCTCTAATCACTCTGATATACGTCCTAGGAATGCTCTTTCCCTCCAAACACCATCATATGAGTTCTCTAGGGACCCTGTCATATGCCTTCTCCAAATTTACAAAAACTGTATGCAAATCTCGTTTTCGTTCCCTATAGCATTCCATTAGTCTCCGAAGTAGATGTATTGCTTCTGTCGTAGACCTACCAGGCATAAATCTGAATTGGTTGGCTGATATAGAAGCAGCTCTCCGGATTCTCTTTTCAATTACCTTCTCGCACAGCTTCATGGTATGACTTAGAAATTTGATGCCTCGATAGTTTTGATATTGTTGGATGTCTTCTTTGGCCTAGTACAAGGGGATCAACCTACTCAATCTCCATTCATCCCACATCTTGGCTGACTCGAGGATCACATTAAAGAGCTATACTAACCACTCAATAACGACAGCTCTTAGTTGCTTCCATATCTCTATAGGGATGTCTTCCAGTCCTACGACCCTTCCGCTCCCCATCCCCTTCAAAACCTTTGTAATTTCTCCCCTTGTGATTCTCCTCCATGAGTACCTGTTTAGACATTGTCCCGGCTTGGGAGATTCTTCTAACTTTATGTTGACCAATATGTCTTCATTATATAGGCCATAAAAGTATCTCGTCCTCCTCCGCTTGATGGCTTGGGCATCTGTGAGTACTTGTCCTGCTTCGTCATGTATACAACAGACTTGGTTGAAATCCTCCGTCTCACGTGCCCTAGCTCTCGCTATCTTGAAAATTCTTTGTGCTCCTTTGATCGTATCCAAATCCCTGTATATATACTTGTAAGCGTCTCCTTTAGCCACCGAGATTGTCTTCTTTGCCTTCTGTTTTACCAGTTTATACCTTACTCTATTAATATTCCGCTCCTCTGTTGCACTTGCCAACAGATCTTTAAAAGCTCTCTTTTTCACCCTTACCGTCCCCTGGATCTTGTCTGACCATCACTAGGATTCCATCCTCCTCCTTTGTCTCTTAGATAACCATAGGAGTTTATTGGCGGTCTCTCTCACTACGGGGGCTATTCCTTGCCACATCCGATTCGCATCCCCACTCATAGCTCATGTTGTATTATTTCTAACCTGAGTCCTAAAATGTTCCACCATGTCCCCTTTGAGTCTTCCCTATCTGATTTTGCGGCATGTCTTGGTAGAAAGTTGCGCCCTCCATCCCTTAATCCCTAGATCTAAAACCAGTATGAAAACAAATGACATGACTGATTTGAGCATGAAAACTGTTCTCGTCAAAGTTGGAGATCTTGCTAAGAGGTTTTGAAAGTGGCAGGGATACTTATGAGACCACATAAACCAATATTACTCCAATCCCCATCTTCTCTTCATACTGCTTGTCAGATTTGCAGCTATTCCTCTTGCTAACATGGCCATAGTTATATATATTACTAGTTAATCAACAACTAATTAGGCAATGAGATCTTTATAATCAAGCCTTGGGATATACTCTGTCTATTCTTATCTATACAATCCGCAACACTCCCCTTAAGCTAGAGCATAAATATTAATCATGTCTAGCTTGTTAAAAATATAATTGATCTGAACTGCATTGACATTATAGTCACAGGTAGTGATCTTGAAGAGATGAAACACCTTAAACTTAAACTTGCCCAAGAGTTTGAAATCAAAGATTTGGGGAAGTTCAAATATTTTTTAGGCATAGAATTAGCTCGTTCGAAAGAGGGAAATTTTCTATCCGAACGTAAGTATATTTTGGATCTTCTAGAAGAAATTGGAATGATGGGTTGCAAACCAATTGATACACCTATAGAATAGAATCATAGACTAAGTGAGGTTAAAGATGATGAACCTGTTGATAGGGGGAGGTATCAAAGACTAGTGGGAAGATTAATTTATTTGTCACATACCAGGGTTGACATAACATATGCAGTAAGTGTAATTAGTCAGTTCATGCATGACCCAAAAAATCTCCATCTTCAAGTAGCGTATCGGGTATTGAGGTACCTTAAAACTACCCCTGGCAGAGGAATTATGTTTAAGAAAAATGACAATAAAACAATTGAAGCTTATACGGATGCAGATTGGGCAGGTTCAAGCATTGATAGAAGGTCAACCGCTGGGTACTGCACTATGTTTTTGGGCAATCTTATCACTTGGAGAAGTAAGAAGCAATTAGTTGTGATTAGATCAAGTGTTGAGGCAAAGTTTAGAGCTATGGTTCACGGTATATGTGAGCTCTTGTTGATTCGTATCATCCTGAACGATTTGAAAGTTAGGTGGCAACGGCCTATGAAACTCTATTGTGATAATAAGTCGGCTATTAGTATTGCTCAGAACCTGATACAACATGACAGAACTAAACACATTGAGATTGATAAACACTTGATTAAAGAAAAATTGGAAAGTGGATATTGTTGTAAATAGGAAATATTTTATTTACCTAAATTAAGCTTGGACTTGTGTTTATATTCAAAGGCACTTGTTGTGCAAAATAAGAAAAAAAGATTACTTCTTTCTTCATGGCAATAGGAGAGAAAGTATCAGACACACCATAAGTTTGAGCATAGCCTTTTGCTACCAGTCATGCTTTATGTCGTGCCATCCATCAAAATTGGTTTTGACTACGAACATGTATTTATATCTAGTATCCTTCTCTTCTACATGTATTTTCACTAGATCCCAAGTACCATTAACATCTAAATATCTCTTCTATCATAGTATCATCCCAGCTAAGATGGGACAAAGTTTCATGAACAAAGGCAACAAAAGAACAAGAAGAGGAAGACAAATGATAATAAGAAACAAAAGAGGAAATATGATAAGTGCGCTGGCATTTACCTTTGCAAAGATCAATTGGGGGATTAAGATCATCGGTTGTGGGATTTAATATTTAGTACTATAGTTTTATTTCTCTAGATTGCAATATTAACTACATTGAAAAATTGGTCTTTTCAAATTGTCAAACAATAGGAATGTTAAGAAAGGAACTCATACCATGGGGTCCTTGATGCATTTAACTATGATATTAACTTATCTTAAATGTGTAAGCTTGAAACTTGAACCCTTAAAGGTTGATATGCTTGTAGAAGCTGCAAAACCACCTTCTTAGTCTTCTTCTTTGTTTTTCTTGAAAACTGTCATGTGGACTTGCACATCATTTTTCTGAATAGTCTATTTTTAGAAAACCAATTCTTTGATAAATAAGTTTTGACTTCTTTCAACGTTTGAATATTCTTTATTGTAATCGGAATTTTTAGCTTCTGCATAGAAATAAATTATTACTTGTAGCATCCCATGTTGTCAAGGCAAACTAAAAATTGAGTTTGCATAGAATAGTCAAAGCTTGTTAATTACAACTCTTATCTTTCTGTTCAGCTTGCCATATGCATTGAGAAGAAGATTGAATTGAATGAAGAATTTCAAGATTGTATAGGAAGCAATGACCATACTGATTCTCAAACAAAGGTTTCTCTTGGCTTACATTGCTTCTTTTTTTTTTTCTATTGCTTGTGTTAAGTTTGATGGTTTCAAGTTGCCTTTTAATTGTTTGAATTAAGACTTGTCAAATGAAATATGAAGGAGGGTGGAGTGGCTCGAGATGTGACAACTGATTCACAAGTACTTGGTGAAGAGTCTTATGTGATTGGAGACAGGTGAACTAAGCAAGTGAGAGTTCCTTTATTTTCTACACAACAAGTGGCTAACTTTAATTCTAACTTTTTAAAATTATCTCAAGAGTTTAAAACTATTATACTGTCATTGAAGTCTGATGAAATTGCAATTATCATTTCCTTTTCTCACCTAAACCTGCCAAATCTCATAACCTTTGCAAGCAATTTGTCAACTTTATGGTTGGTATATAAAAGGGAGCATTCAGCTGGTTCAATCATATTTACAAAAATAAACCTTTCAAGCTTTTATTTTCCAGATTTAGCTTCAACTAAGACTATAATAATACAATTCACGAACTGGTTGTTTTTCTTGGTGTCTAATTCAAATTTTGCCAGTTAAGAAGATTATTTCAGAAATTTAATTGTCTTCTAATATATGACCAAAATAAAAAATTATTCCATAAATCTCATATTCCTAACCCACATCCCTAATTATACTTAAAAAAATAAAATTGTGACTTTTTTTTTGCTTTTCATGTAATTTGCAAGTTTGTCTATTGTTTGGGAATCAATCCACATAAACTCATGCCCTTAACTATTTAAAAGTATTGGATAGAATGTGCCAGGAGATACTGATTAAAAAAAAATTTATGAATTGAATCGTGATAAGCTTTGGTTTCATGCTAATGGTGAATATTTGCAAAATTTAAGTATTATTTATCCTTTGCCATCCTCACCACTAGTGTTTTACTTTTGATTCATGCAAGCGATTGGTGATGTTTTCTTTTTTGTTGTTGGCTTTAAGTATGTTAGCGCTCAAAGCAAAAAACGGGTATTTCTTCAACTTTCACTAAGAATTGATCTTTTATTGTTTAATCTGTGCCTTAATTCGGCCATTTTGAATTGGTAGAATGCCATACATTTTAATGTCATTATAATGGATTCTGGATAAAATTTTATCTAAATATGCAACTTTACATCCTTTTTTCTATCAGAACCATTTATTTTGTGTTAATCTTTTATTTCATCTAACTTGAGCATAACCTTACTGCCTTTGACGCAGCCCCGTGATGCAGGATGATTCTAGGTCTCAAAAAATGGTATCAAGATCTAGTTCAAAGCCTGGTCACGTGGTTTCTCCTAATCTAAGTTCTCAAGATCATGGTAGGAGGGGCTCATCTGGGGTGGTAGGGTCAATGATGCTTCTAAAGTCATATGAAAGCATGCACGCACCATTTACACAGGTTTTTTCTTAGTTCAGCCACTTAAAAACTTCATACTTTTTTTTTTCTCCTATAAAGTCTACCAATAGTCAGATATTTTTCTGTGAACTCTGATAGGAACCACCACTTATGACAGAAGACATGCATGAAGAGCGATTGCAGGCTGTTGAAGCATTTGGTGATTCATTTGTAAGCTCAAATCCTTGTTTATAAATTGTTTATTAGAGCCAACGTAAGAGAGCTCAATGCATTCTTCAATGGTCATTAAATCAGATTGCAAGCATGGTTGCTTAGCACTTGGGAACTGACTTCTAGTTGCTAAGGTTTTACTGTCCAGATATATTTAAGAAGCAGTTTAAATATAAAAGTTGATTTTTAAATCTTGAAAAGGTTTTTCATATGCCTGCAGTTCTCTACTTGTTCTGCTTCCATAGACACAGTGTTACAGTACAACTAAGGCAGTTTTCTACAATTTATTGCAGAACTTCTCTGCTCAGTTGGAGAGAGATATCTTATCATCAGGTAATATTCAAGCTTTAGATTATGTGTTTGGTTCAGCAACTATCAGAAAATTATTAAACTTTCTAGGAAAGTGAAAAAGGAAAATGGTGACTCATCTACATGAGAATTTGGGGGAAACTTTTACAGCCATACACTTAATCATTTCATCATTAGTCCATGTTGATTCATTTCAAATATTTTAAATAAGTATAAAGTTCCCTCTCGTTAGATTGAGTTTATGATATTCAAAAATCAGATATGTCAGCATTCAAAGCAGCAAATCCAGACGCTGTCTTTGAAGACTTTATTAGGTGGCATTCCCCTGGCGATTGGGAGAATAACGAGATTGAAGAAAGTGGATCATCAAAAGGCTCAACTCGTAGAGGTTTGAAGGATAATTGGCCTCCTCGAGGTCAATTGTCGAAACGAATGTCAGAACATGGAAACTTATGGAGAAAAATTTGGAATGATGCCCTTGCTTTGCCGGCTTATGAGCAAAAACCTCTTTTGGACCCAAATCGAGAAGGAGAGAAGGTAATGATCTATTCATCAATATGATTTTGAGGATTCATCATCCTATTAAATTCTCTATTCCCTACTACAATATTTTGTTTTAAGCTCACTACTTTAACATAGAGAGCAACACAGTTCGTGCTCACAAGATAAAGTGCTCTAGTATTGGCTTTGTTAGGAAATATCTATATCAGATGTTTGGAAATATCTATACTAGGGAGAGTATGATGTCCTCTTTATTATGTGATTTCCTCTTTGTTCCTAAATCTTTTCCTCATGTAATTAGTTCCAAATAAAGGCTACAAGGGTCTAGAGTTAGAATCAAGCCCTCAGTTAACCATTCTTTGAAATTCACATGGTATCAGAGCCTAGTTAGTTTCCAAACCTCAAAACCCTCTTTATCGTAAAACCTTGACACTTCTAACGTATTCAAAACACTTAACTCCACTTGCCAAAACCGAAAAAACCAAATCCACATAAGCAGCTAGGTGCTGGTGACCACTAGAGTACCAGCAGTGTCGCTGGAAGATACCACGTGTTGTCGTTTGGCGACCACCAGCGATGACAGTTTGATGGGTCAGCTCACCTCTTCGTTCTGAACGGAGTTCTAGTAACCAGAACATGGGTATTTTGATACTAGTGATGTCTTTTATAATTTCAAAACATCGTTAATTGTGTTACTAATGTCCGTTTAGCCAAGAAATCCGTTAAATATACCTGGGATATGTTAGATTTCAGTAGTAAATCATTGACAATTGTTCCAAGAATGGGTATGTTTGAACGGTAACAACTATTCTTTTGGTCTAAGAATGTAGAATTGTTCTTTAAAGGTCAGAGAAAGCTGTCCCATCTTACATCTAATCCCCAAACTGGTTAGAAAATGATGGAAAATTGGCAAGGTGCATCATATTCTTTTCAGTTCTATGGAACCTAAAATTTAAGTCCTATTCTCTCATGTTAGCACTTTTAAGCAAGCTTCAGACTATGTTAAGCTTCTTTACTCCAGTAATGTACTTTGCATATATGATATTCCTGTTGAGTTATTTCAGTCCAGATAGGAGGAAAGTTTGATTGAATACTTTGGGAAAGTGAAACGTCCATTTGAGGAGTTGACGTTGGATAGCTAGTTGAATTCTCTACTACCGATCAGATCAAAGACTTTATTCTGACTGAACATCTTTTTAAATCCTAGATGTAAGACTCATAAGCACTTCTTCTAAGTATCCATTATGAAAAGCATTTTCGGCATCTAATTGGTGTAGGGGCCATTTATAATTACTAACTAAGGACACTAAAAACCGGGATGGAGTTGATGTGGGCAACTAAAATGAAATTTTCTTGATAATCAATTGCAAAAAGGTACAAATTAACCTAACATTTCCTAAAAAGTTTAAGCTAGTCTCTACCATTATCTATAGTGTCACGTTAAACCTTAACATTTTCAAAATGTTATTGGGAGCACCTTAAATCCTAACAAATTTAAGTGTTTGATAGTTCCTATTTTATGGATCATAAATTTAGCCTATAGATGTCACAACTAGGCAATTTGGACTCTTTAGACATTGATGAAATCTTAAAATAATTTTTTAAGCATTGATTAAACGTGTGATTTTCACTTTAATGGTACACAAAAGGTGTAAATAAGTCCCTTTCATTACCTTTGTTATCACTTTTTCACTTTATTCAGGGTGTAATAAATACTATTAAGATTAGGCTGCAAAATGATACTAGAGATAATAGTAGAGGTTTAGTTAAGACTTTTTGTGAAACGCTGAGGTTCAAATAACTTCTTTGGCCTAATCAATTCCATAAGTTTTACCAAAACCTTTAGGGACAAGTCTTGCTTTGTACCTTTCACACTTCCATTTACTGTGCACTTAATTATGAACACTCATATACACCCAATAATCTTTTGATCTTTGGGTAAAATCTTTGGGTAAATCAACAACTTCTCATGTTCCACCTTAGAGCATTCATCTCTTCCATTACTTCTAACTTTTAGTCAGGGTTATTGAGTGCTTCCTATATGTTTCTTGGTACCAAATAGATTAGATATTTTTTTATGTAAAGGCATTTTTTTTAATAGTTTACCATGGGAAAGCAAAATATAGGATGAGAATACAAGAGTGTTTCTATTTTTTGATTGCCATAGGGATATCAAAATTGGTTGGTTTAATATTGGGTATAGAAGTAAGTATAGGATCATCATTTGTTTATTAAGGGCAGATGAGTATAGATAGAAGATCATGATATACTTGAAATAGTTTCAAAATCAGCCTTTAGGATAGTCAACTGAGTTGGTGCCAAAGGAATGGGGACCTTCTTACCCTTTGAATGATCCTTCCCCCTTGAATAAGTGAGAAGCTCTCTATCATGTTCTGAAGATTCTGAATGAATTAATCTTCTTATTTGAAATCAAAATTAGTACATGAGATATATATATACACTTCTAGATAACTAAATAAGGAAACTATCACCTATAAAATAGTAACACAATAAAGACAATAAAGGCTGATTTCCTAATATCGACAAATTAGGAAACTAAACTTTGAGGACTAAATATTTGACACTCCCCCTCAAGTTGGGTTGTACATGTTGTACTTGCCCAGTTTGCTACATAATCTCCCAAAGTTAGGTCCTTGGAGAGCCTTTGTTAGAATATATGCGCACTACTCCTCCCGAGTTGGAGTGTATATTACTTGTACTTCAGAATTCTCTATCTTATCTGCAATGAAATGTCTATTAATCGTAACATTTTTTGTTCGATCATGATGAACTAGATCCTTTGCAATATTGATGGCTGCTTGGTTATGACATTTGAGCTTAACAGTCTTTCCAAATTCTATACCAAATCGTAAGTGCAAGTGCTCTTAGCTCTGATTTAGCATTGCTCTTGGAGACGACAGGCAGTTTTTTACTTCTCCAAGTCACAATATTCCCCATACAAAGGCACAATAACCTGTAGTGATTTGCTATCTATCTAACTCCCTGCCCAATCTGCATCAGAGTACAACATTACATCTCGGTAGTCAATTTTTTAAATAGTAACCCCTTTCCAAGAGTCCTCTTTAGATACCTGAGAATCTAGTAGCCTTCATGTGTTCTTCCATCGGATTGTTCATGAATTGACTAATTATGCTCACTGCAAAACCAATGTCTAATTGAGTATGGGAAAGATAGATGAGTTTCCCTACGAGATGGTGGTATCTCCCTTTATCCACTGGGACTCCTTCATGCCCGAGCTTTTTCTTGGAGTCCATTGGAGTGCTTGCTAGTTTACAGTCAAGCATACCAGTTTCCTTTAGTAAGTCTTAAGGTATATTTGCATTGTGAAACAAATATACCTTTCCTTGATAGAGCCACTTTCATTCCTAGAAAGTACAAGGACCAAGATCTTTGACTTACAAAATTTTCAGCCAATGCCAGTTTGATCCTTGCTGTCTCTTCTATATCATTTCCAGTTAGAATGATGTCATCCACATAGACAATAAGTACAACCAACTTATTTATTGAGGAACGTGATAGAGTACAGAAACAAGGTATGGATTTTGTATACTTCTGGAATTAATTTCTCAGCAGAATACAATTGATGAATTGGATTTCGTGGTCCAGTCCTCAAGCCTATGGCTCATACATACGACATTTCATCATATCCCTCTCTCTCCTCCTATGTATTATTTATACTAGAATCTGTGGCTACTAACAGATTCGGTTAGCTGACAACTTAATGATTGGTTGTCAGCACTACTAACGAACTAACATAATATAAAACTAATAGTCCAGCATACCCCTCTGCCCTATTACTCCTCTGTCATTTGTTTATTTCTCCTAACATAGACTCGGCCTATCTTTGGCCTATCAGAACGCTTCACAAACATCGTGTGATCAGCTTGGCATTGGGTAAAACCATGTCCTTTTACTGACTTTGAGAATTGTCCAAACTATGCTTTTGGAGATTACTTCAACCCATATGAAGAGTTCAATAGTTTACACACCTTTCGGCTGCGATGATTCTTCTGGATCCTAGATGGAATCTCCATGTAGAGCTCCTCCTCGAGATTCCCATTTAGAAATGCATTCTTGATATCCAATTGATGAAGTGACTAGTCTAAGTTTATAGCCAAGGACAGAAGTATCCGAATATTATTGAGTTTCGCAACTGGAGCAAACGTCTCTTGATAATCAATTCCATAGGATTGGGTGAAACCTTGGGCAACCAACCGTGCCTTAGGCCTTTCAATGCATCCATCTGCCTTGTGCTTCACAGTGAATACCCATTTGCAGCTTATTGCTTTTTTTCTTGGTGGAAGATCTGTAATAGACCATGTACCATTTCTTTCAAAAGCACTAATCTTCTCTTGAATTGCTTGTTTCCAACCTGGATGACCAAGGGTCTTTTGGATATTAGCTGGAGTTCGAACTTCTTCTAGTCTTGAGAGAAATGCTCGATAAGTCCCTGACAGATTCCCATAGAAAATAAAATTTTTAATTGGATGTTGAGTACATGTCCGAGTACCTTTCCTTAAGGCAACGGGCAGAATGTGACATGAACTCAACCTCCTTCTGAGCTTGCCTCTACTTTCTTGAGTAAACCTGTAGTTCCTTAGTTGCTGATTGAGGTGCAGGTTTGTTAGGACACACTGGTGAAGATGACAAATTAGTTACAGAAGGAATCGACTCACAAGTTGGATTCAAGGAGGGATGTTCAAATGTAGGCTGAATTGGAAACGTAGGTGGACTTGGAATAGATTTAGAGTTTGGTGGCTGATGACTTGGAGCAAGCGGGGAATTATGTTCAAGCAAGGAATCCTAACTCCAAGATTGAAATTCGACTGTGGTCTCCCCCTGAATGTTAGTATTGGAAAAAAAGCTGTTTTCAAAGAATGTAACATCCATGGTTTCAAACATTCTCTAAGTAGTGGGACAAAAACATTTATATCCCTTTTTGTTTGTGGAGTAACCAATAAAGACACACTTTGTGGATCGTGGATCAAGTTTGCTTCTATTTTGTGGATAGACATGAACGAAGGCTGAGCATCCAAATACCTTTGGAGGCAGATTGGATAATAAAAACCGGGCATTGGGAAAGAGATTAATAAGGACTTGATGAGGTGTTTGAAACTGAAGAACTCGAGATAGTAGCCTATTGATGAGATATGCCGAAGGAAGGATAGCTTCCCCCCATAAGTATTTTGTTACATTAGTGGAGAACATAATGGAACGGGCTACTTCAAACAAATGTCTATTTTTCCTCGCCACGACTCCATTTTGTTGCAGAGTATTGATACATGAACTTGGGCTATCCCTTGCTGAGACAGATATTCTCCCAGGACAGAGTAGAAATATTCCCTAGCATTATAAGAATTTAGGATTTGGATTTTGGAACCAAATTGAGTTTGAACCTCAGCTTTTTCTTTCAACCTCAGCTTTTTCTTTCATAAGAAACGCCCAAGTAAGTCTTGTATGGTCATCAACAAAAATCACAAGCCACTGTGCTTCGTTAATGTTTTTGAATCGTGAAGGTCCCCAAATATTAGTATGAGCAAGGTAAAAAGGTTTTGATGGTTGGTAAGAAATTCCTAGATAGACAGTTCTAGTATGCTTTGCAAGTTGACATATTGATCATTTGAAAAATTTTGAATTTTTATTGATGAACAAATGGGGAAATAACTTTCCAAGATATAAGAAATTAGGATGTCCTAACTGATAGTGCCACATCATGGTCTCATTGTCTTTATTGACACTAGATTGACTCAAAACAAAAGCAGATAGACTTGTAGCAGCTACTAGGGCCTGTCCAAATTCAGGTGGCTTGAGGAGGTACAGTCCATGACACATCTCAGCGCTGCCAATCTTCATCTTTGAACCCAATTCCTAGAAAGCACACACATTTGGAAAGAATGTTGTTAACCAATGGTTGTCACGAGTCAATTTACCGATGGAAATCAGATTACAATCAAGATTAAAAACATAAAGCACAGATTTAAGAATGATACCAGGTGATATTTGAACTGATCCGGTCCCGGCCACTTTAGATAAAGTGCCATCAGCAATCTTCACCGTGAGCTTAGGGTGACATGGTTGATAGTCAAAGAAAAGTGTCCCATCTCCTGTGATATGATCTGATGCTCCTGAGTCAATGATCCATCGTTTTGATTGTAATTTACTTGACTTAGCATGTAAACCTGCTGCTGGTTCAGTGGTAGGGTGCTTTGTTAGAGTGTTGTTCAGCTACAATTTTAGCATGCCTAGTTGCTCCTTAGTGGAGGGACTGGATTTAGTTGTGCATTGTTGTTCCCTAGTGACACTGGTTGAGTTTGCACGACTATCTTAGGCTGATCTTTTTGGCTTCCAGTTCGTCGATTTTCCATGTAACTTCCAACATGTCTCCCTTGTATGACCTAGTTGAGAACAATGGTTGCACCAAGGCTGCCCCTTTCTTAGATAGAAATTATTTATTGGTGCTGGAGGTCGTGAATTACGAGTAACAAACACAGACCCATCTGGGTTTGGAGGTGGTAGTTGATTGGCTAACATTACCTTCTTCCTACTTTCTTCCTAACGAACTTCTGAAAACATCTCTCTGAGACTTGGTAGAGGTTTTGTTCCCATTACTCTTCTTATAACATCATCTAAACTTTTATTTAGACCAAGCAAAAATTTAAAAGTTCTTTTTTGCTTTACTATCTTATGATATAATCCATTGTCATCTAGACACTTCCACTCATAAAACTCAAACATATCTAATTGCTGCCAATGATTAATTAGAATATTAAAATACTGCGTTACCGTTAATTCTCCTTGACTAAGATCATGAAGAACCGTCTCCACCGTGAAGAGTTCTGAAGTATTTTTAGAACTGGAGTAAGTTTCTTGAGTTGTTTCATATAGGAGAAAATTTTGACCAATATCCACGTTCGTAGAGTTTATGAGCCATGACATGATTTGATGATTTTTGGCCTTACACTTCTCGTAGTTCAGATTAGTTTTCTTAGGAATTGGAACGTCTCTAGTAAGGTAATCTTCTTTTCCTCTGCGACAGATGAGCATCCGGACAGATTGGGACCACTGAAGATAGTTCTGTTCATTGAGTTATGACTTGTGATTAGTAGAGACAGATTCTCAAATGTTCCAGAATTTCCAGAACTGGATTGGACTGGATTTGGGTTGGAAGGAGAAGATGTCTTAGAGACGGAACTGGCTGTTTCATTTTCCATTTAGGATTTTCTTTTTCAGAGAGAAAAGAGAGAAAAAAAATTAAGATTTTTGGGATAAAAACTGAGAATTCCAGGATGAGAAGGATGTCGAAATGTGAAGATGATGGCTAGGGTTTCCTAGGCTCTGATACCATGAAGATTCTGAATGAATGAATCTTCTTATTTGAAATCATAATTGGGCGATGGAACTGTGGAAAGATTGAAGGTGAGGCTGGTTGCTAAAGACTTAACTCAAACATATGGTATTGATTATCAAGAAACGTTTGCTCCAATGGCCAAGGTAAATAATATATGGATTGTCTTATCTTTGGTTGTGAATTTTGATTGGGCATTGCATCAACTTGATGTCAAGAATGCACTCATAAATGGAGACCTTGATGAGGAGGTGTTCATGAGCCTACCTCCAGGATTTGAAGAGACTTATTGGAAGAATAAGGTGTGCAAGCTAAGAAAAGCTTTATATGGCCTGAAGCAGTCACCATGGTCATGGTTTGATAAATTTGGGAAGGTTGTGAAAAGCTATGGTTATTGTCAAAGTCAATCAGATCTCATCATGTTCTACAGGAGATCTAAGGAAGGAAACTCTCTATTTATGTGGATGATATAATTCTGATTGGATATGATGTTGAAGAACTTAAGAGGTTGAAGACGAAGCTGGCTTTGGAATTTGAAATTAAAGATCTAGGATCTCTAAAGTTTTCTAAGGTATGGAATTTGCTAGATCAAAGGAAGGCATCTTTGTGGATCAAAGGAAGTATGTTCTTGATCTTCTCAATGAGACTGGACTACTTGGTTGTAGACTAGTAGAAACTCCAATTGAACCTGTGAAATACTAGCAGAAAAGAAATAATCTCATTCTCATATGTTGTAGGTTACAGCAATGGTTCTTCTATATACAATTGCCTATACTAAATAAAGTATCAGATTTCCTAAGATACATGGAAATCTGTATCTTGTCCTAATCCCTAGAAATTTACATGATTTCTATAGCTATACAATCTACTAGATAATACTGCATGATTCTACATGATCTGCATAGATAATACTGCATAATCTGCATGATACTGCATAATCTGCATGGATAATACTTCATGATTCTACACAATCCAACATGGAGTATCAACAAAAGAAATAAGATGAATAATACCATGTTCACTAAGATATTTCCCAAGGATACAGTGAAAGAATTCTCTTGCATTATCAATTTTGAGAATTTGGACTTCGGTTTGAAATTGTGAAAGATCTGAAATATTTGCCCCACCTCTAACTTTTCCTTCATTAAGAAAAGCCAGGTGATTCAAGTATGGTCATCAATGTATGTAACAAACCACCTATGCCCTAAAAGGTTCTTTACCTTGAATGGTCTCCAAATATCACTATGGATCAAATAAGAAGGATGGGATTTCTTGTAAGGCTGAATAGGAAAAGAGCTTCAAAGATGCTTAGATAATTGACATACTTCACATTGAAATAAAGAGGGATTTTTATTGATCAGATGTGGAAGGAGTTTTTTCAAATACATAAAACTAGGATGACCTAACCTATAATGCCATAGCATAGCACTTTCTTTATTCTAAGCTGAGATAGCACATAAGGTTTTTGGTGAAACACATCTAGAGGCTTTAGTTCTTAGGAGATAAGAGACATGCACACATTTTAAGCATTGTTGATTGCCCTCCCCAAGCTCGAAGCCTAAAATTCACACAAGGTAGAATAGAACCTAGTCACACAATTAAGATCCATTATGCTAATAAAGAGTAGATTGTAGTTCAAGTTAGGCACAAATAGTGTTGACAGATTTGGAATGTGTATTTATGTATAATTAGGATTCTTAGGAATCTTCCGTTATTATTCTTCCTTAACTAAGTGAATCGAATTGTTGGCCTCCTATGGGTCGTATCAGTTTCTTCCTATATATTCATGTGTATATGCCTTGTAAATCATCAATATAGAATGAAAATTCTTCATGGTATCAAAGCTTGATGCCTCTTCCGGAGATTGAGTTTTCTCTCCTGCATCTACGTTTTTTCGTTTCTGTCCAACTAAGGGGTTGAGTTTTCTCCTCCTCTCTCGACACCACCCACACCAGAAGGTCGCCAGGGTCATGTTCGGCCAGCCACCGGAATTTCGCCGCCATTCGAGGTCGCGCATGGTGTCACGCGCCGCCTACAGATACGGTGACACTATTCACTCACCGGCGCGTGTCAGCATCTCCGGCCACCATCCGACTTGGTTTTTTGCCCAGATCTAATCTCCGAGCTTCCGCGACTCTGATCAACCGTTCTCCAGTCACTTCCGACAACTTGTATTTTTGGGTTCTTCTGACCAGGTTATGGATTTCTTATTGATCTCTACCTATTCTTCAGTCAATCTATCATCATGTCAGACATTAAGAAAGGGACTGAAGTAGAAAAACCTCACGCCTTTAGTGACAGTCCCTATATTCAAATTAGCCCTATTAAACTGGATGGTTGTGGTTCTTATTTGGCTTGGTCTAGATCCTGTTTATTGTTTATTAAGGCTAGAAGGATGCAGAGATACATTAATGGAGATAAGAAGCCACCAACTGTTAATGATCCATATTTTAGTCAATGGGATTCTGATAATTCTTTGGTTATGTCTTGGCTTATTAATTCTATGGATCCTAAAATCTCTAGACAGTATTTACTGCTTGATACTGCGGAGAAAATATGGAAAGCTGCAAAAAATACCTATTCTCGAGTGGGAAATGATGCTCGGATTTTTGAACTCCGTAATAAGATTCATGGCACAAAACAAGGTGAGCTTTCTGTTTCAGAATATTTCTCTGAGTTGAGTAGTTTATGGCAGGAGCTAGATTATTATCAGGATTTTCAGGCTCAATGTGCTGACGATGCAGTACTGATACAAAATATGATTGAAAAGGAGAGGGTGTATGATTTTTTGGCTGGTTTGAATTCTGAATTTGATCAATTGAGAGTTCAAGTTATTGGCAGATCTCCTTTTCCCTCCCTTGAGGAGGCACATTCTTATATTCAGCAGGAAGAGACTAGAAGAAGTGCCATGCTTTACACTGCACCAGTTGAGAAATCAGGTTTAACTGCACATATTACTCATGAGCAGACAAAGAGTAATGCTTCTGATAAAGATCAGTTAATCTGTGATTATTGTGGAAAGCCAAGACATTCCAAGGAAACTTGCTGGAAATTGCATGGGAGACCTGCTAGGGGTCGTGGAAAACGAGCTAATTCAACAAAGGCTCAGGCAAATGTGGTAGAAACAGTAGACTCTTCCAAGGAGACAGTTTCAGTTGCAAATCTCTCTCCTGATGAAATCCAGCATTTCCGGCAACTTCTATCTCAATTCAATTCCTCCTCAGGTGCTACATCCAATTTTGTTAAATCAGGTAATCCGTGTGCTAATCTTAATACATGGATTATTGATTCTGGTGCGAATAGACATATGACAGGCACTTCTAAAGGCTTTCTTAACTATTCTCCTTGTCTAAAAAAGGATTGTGTCAGGATAGCTGATGGGTCATTAGCTTCTATTTCTGGGACAGGTTCCATTGTCTGTACTCCAAATCTTAAACTGTCTTCGGTTCTTCATGTTCCTCAATTTCCTGTCAATCTTTTATCTGTTAGTGCTATCACCAAAGCTCTAAACTGTAAGGTCGAATTTTTTCCTGATTACTGTATTTTTCAGGACCTTCGAACCGGGAAGAGGATTGGCAGTGGTAGAGAACATGATGGCTTATACATGATGGAAGATGGTCAAGGTGTAGCCTTTTTTGGAGATTGTAAGGATGTCAATCAGGAGATAATACAGTTGCATAGGCGGTTAGGGCATCCTTCCTTTTTTGTCTTAGAAAGATTACATCCCCAGTTGTTTTCTAGGACTCGATTTGATTCTTTATCTTGTGATGCTTGTGAGTATGCTAAACATACTCGGAACTCTTATCCTTTGAGTGATAATAAAACTACTGTTCCTTTTACGCTTGTTCATTCTGATGTTTGGGGACCTACTCAGACTGTCTCTCTATCTGGACATCGTTGGTTTGTTACTTTTATTGATTGTTGCACTAGGATGACTTGGGTGTATTTGATTAAAGCAAAAAGTGATGTT
>JANJEY010000234.1:36904133-36917343 GCA_024703695.1 Erythroxylum cataractarum | reverse complement strand
AGGAATGTGTGGACAAGTTGTGACCACTTTAAATAGTTCTTCCCATTCAATCGGTATGCAACTTGAATATTCTACAAATCTCCAGATATAGCAGCAGCCGTACTCTCGACAGAATGGCTGATGATTTCAGCCGAACTACTAGGTGATTCTGATGTGATTGATTTGGTAGAACTAATAATGGAGTAGGAAAAAGAAGTGATAAGGCTAGGACGTTGAAGAGGGATAATGGAGAAAAGATTCTCGGTCAGTATGACCAGAGAAGAAATCAAAGTTTTTAGAAAAAAAGAGCCAATAGCTCTGATACCATGTGAAATACTAGCAGGGACGAAATAATCTCATTCTCATATGTTGTAGGTTACAGCAATGGTTCTTATATATTCAATTGCCTATACTAAATAAAGTATCAGATTTCCTAAGATACATGGAAATCTATAACTTATCCTAATCCCTAGAAATCAGGTATTTACATGATTTCTATAGCTATACAATCTACTAGATAATACTTTATGATTCTACATGATCTGCATAGATGATACTGCATAATCTGCATGATACTTCATAATCTGCATGGATAATACTTCATGATTCTACATAATCTGCATGATTCTACACAATCAAACATAATCTAATGTCAAACTCACTCTTGCTAAACCTAACGAAGTTATTGATAAAGACCTTTCAAAGACTTGGAAGATTGATATATTTGTCTCATACTAGACTTGACATAGCATTTGTTGTGAGTTTGGTAAGTCAATTTACGCATTCACCAGGTCAAGAGCACTTTGATGCAGTGTATAGGATCCTAAGATACCTAAAAGGTACTCTTGGACAGGGCTTGATGTTTCAAAAAAGGAACAATCTCCAAGTAGAAGTATACATTGATGCCGATTGTGTAGGAAACTCTGTTGATAGAACGTTTATTTCAGGTTATTGTATATTTGTTGGAGGGAATTTGGTAACTTGGCGATGCAAGAAACAAATGGTTGTAGAAACAAGTAATGCTGAAGCTAAGTTTAGGTCTCTAGCTTATGGAATTTGTGAAGCTTTATGGGTTAAAAGGGTACTGGAGAGCTGAAGATTCCTATTTCTATTCCTATGATGGTATATTGTGATAATAAAGTTGCAATTTCAATTGCACATAATCTTGTCCTACATGACCAGACAAAACATATGGAAGTTGACAAACACTTTATTAAGGAGAAAATCGAAAATAACATCATCGGCATTCCATATGTTCCTACTTATCAACAGGTGGCCGATATTCTCATAGGGGGGTTACTCAAGAAACAATTTAATGATCTAGTTGGCAAGCTGGGCATGCAAGACATTTTCATACCAGCTTGAGGGGGAGTGTTGACAGATATTCTTGGTGAATATTTGATTCCTATAAGTTAGTTAAATCAGATTAGAACCATATCATGTACAGTTGTAAATTCCTCGAATAGAAACCTGCATAGTCTATATATTATGCGGCAATGTAAAGTGAAAAATAAAAAGAGAAATGCCTATTCCTCTATTCAGGTTGTATTTTCCATAATTTACCGTTGGACTTAGGCAATCCATCATTAAGTCTATTGAAATATCTACCTAAATCTGAGTAGGAAACTGCAAATGTTGGCTAAGGCTTGTCGGATGTGAAATCTCCACCTTTTTAACAAATCTAACAACTAATAATAAAGTCCTTGACTGCTTGCTTCACGCCTCTTTAATAAAAATCAAAAGTTTTTGCCTAGTTTTCTCAACTTCTTCATGAATCTTATTTTTAATTCCTGCGACTATTAAAGAAATTACGAGTAGTAAGGGGTAAATAAATTCTGTTTGGAAACAGAACTAGATTGTCCTTGATGTTCCATTCACTGCCTATCAAACCTCTCTTGATTTTCCTGTACAATTGTTGCAATTTTGTAACCTTTTGCACCTCTTCTCAAATTTGATCAAAAAGTTGTTAGAAGATTCAGTTAATAAATCATTTGCCAACTTGCCGATTTAGTTACCTTATTTGTTAATGTAATTAATGTATTTTATATGCTTTCCTATTGAGATAGTCAAACCTAAATTAAAGGAGCTGACAAATTTGTTATATTCGTGAGTTAAGGATCGAGTTACAGGGTGATGAACTACGAGGTCTCCTTCAGAACCTGTGATCTTGCCCTTGTTACGATTCTTTCCTCTTGATGAACCTATGATGACAGAAAAAGGACTCGTCAGAGGGAGCCCTAGACCTCAAGACTCGTTCGAAAGAGAGAGTCTTAACCTCACGGAATAATTGAGATAATTTTGCTTGTTTTATTTCATAATTTTTTGCCTGTTATATAGGCTTACATGACATAACAAAATTTCAAAATAAGTTCCTACTTTATAGGAAATAAAGCAATCCTAATACAAAGTTATTAGTAATACTTAAGGAAATTAGTTATAGAAACCAATCCCTTAATTTGTGGATAAAAAATTGCAACTGAAATAAATAAAAGAATCTGAATCCTAAGAATTCTCCTGCAATTCAAATCACTCTAATATTGCTGGTCTTATGCCTATGCCTGCGATAGTGCTGGCCCACAAAGGCATCTACAACATCACTCCCCCTGGGAAAGGAGCTTGTCCGCAAACTCAAAATTTGGATAAGCATGGCGGAACTGGTCAAGGTTCTCCCAAGTGGTCTCGGAGGGTGGTAAATGTGCCTATTACACCAGTATCTCCCAAGTGCCTCTATTCAATTTGGAGTGAAGGACAGTAACTGGAGTGGGTATCACACGACCTTCTACAACATGTGGAAGGGATAGAACCTAAGTTGGAGGGTCACCTTTAAATGGTTTAAGAAGAGAGACATGAAAGATATTATGAATTCGGCTTGGAGGAGGAAGCTCCAGCTGATATGCAACTTCACCGATGCGGCGTAAAACTTTGTAGGGACCATAAAATTTAGGTGAGAGCTTATGATAAGGGGTGTTGGTAATGGAAAGATGTCGGTAGGGAAGAAGACATAACCAAACAAAATCACCAGTAACAAACTGAACATTGCGATAACTCTTATCATAATACAATTTCATACGAGATTGAGCCTGCTGTAGATATTGACGAATATCTACAAGAACAAAATCCTGATCAAATAGTGCCTTATCCATTGCATCTACTCGAGAGGAGCCTGAATCATAAGTCAACAATTTTGGTGGTTCCCTCCCATACACCACTTGGAAAGGACTAGTCTGTAAAGTGGAGTGGAAGGAGGTGTTGTAACAGTATTCAGCATACGGAAGCCAGTTGACCCAACTTGTTGTTTTGTCACCCACGAAACATCGGAGATACATTTCAACAATGCGATTAACAACCTCAGTTTGCCCATTCGTTTGAGGATGATAAGCAGAAGAGAATTTCAGCTTGGTGTCACTCAACCGAAATAATTCCCGCCAGAAGTTGCTAGTATACAACATCACGGTTGCTAACAATGGATTCGGGTAATCCATGTAAGCGAAAAACATTGGAAGAAAAAGCACATGCCACTATAATAGAAGTATAAGGATGCGAAAGTGGTATGAAATGGGCAAATTTAGAAAAGTGATCAACCACTACGAATAAGACAGTCTTGCCTTCCACCTTGGATAAACCATCCCCAAAATCCAACGATATATCAGACCATATTTGAGATGGAAGAGCTAAGGGTTGTGAGAATTTGTTCTATATATACTGTATTAGATAAATATCAAATATAGGAGATAAATATTAGATATAGGATATGCCAACTTACCGATTTAGTTACCCTAATTGTTAATGTCATTAATGTATTTTATATGCTTTCCTATTTAGATAGTCAAACCTAAATTAAAGGAGCTGACAAATCTCCTGTTTGTATATTCCTTATTTAGGTAGGACTCCTTGTGTATATATGTAGACAAACTCTTCTCTAATGATACAAATTTTATCACACACAAAATCCTCTACATTAACAAAAGTAAAATTTGAAAGCTACATATTTCCATTAGCAACCTTGTCTCCTCATCCTTTCTAAATAGTGCATTAACAACTTATTGTTTTTGGATAACTTGTACTAACATGAAGATCAAAGCCTAACAGCTTATTGATCCTATATTGTTTAAAGTATTGATTTTCCAATTTCCTATTGAAAAAGGCAATGGGATGGCCTTCTAGTTGCAAAACATCCCCTATATAAACCCAACGGTGTGAAATTGCATCACGAACTCTAAAGAAAAGTGCTGTCTTTAGATAATAGAAAGTAGCAATTACTTCTGGTTTACCTATAGTATCCAACCAAGCCAAGGAAACCACGTAGGGGTTTTGTTGTTTAAGGTTTAGGTCACTCTGTTACCACTTGAATTTTGGCAGGAGCCATTGACACCTACACCAATTACGATGTATCCCAAATTTCCTATCTTGGTTTCATTAAATGAACATTTGGACTTTTTCAAAAAACAGTTGGTGAGAGCATAAGAGATTTGAAATAATTTGAATATGATGAAGGTGTTTCACCCACGTTTTACTGTAAACAAGAATGTCAAAAACAAAATACAAGGGTAAACTTACAGAGGTATGCTCGAAATACCTTATTCATAAGAGCTTGGAAGATGGAAGGCGCGTTACTTAGGTCAAAGGCGTCACCATAAATTCAAAGTGGTTATGGTAGGTGCGAACTTCTTAATGCCTGAGGGATTCATATGTACGATGGTACCTAGAGTTCGTTAAAGTTTGGTGAAGTGCTTGGAGCCATACAATTCATTTAGTAACCCATTGACCACAAGACTTGGAAGCTTGTCCTTCACTATTTTTGTATTAAGCTCCCATTTTAGTCTACACAAAATGTTCTGATCCATTATGTTTACCAATAAAACTGGTTCGAAAAGAGGGAACTAACTAGGAAAAATAATTTCTTTATTAAACATGTCTTCGCATTACTTTTCTATTCCCTCTTGTTGTAAGAATGTATAATGATAGGCCTCATCACCATAGGACCCATTCCTGAGAACATAGGAATACAATGGTCTTTTTGCACAAGGTGGTGGTAGTCCTTTTGGTTCCCAAAATAAATGTTGATACTCCACCAATAACTTCTCTAGTGCGACGTGAGAACTTGTTGAATTCTGAATTAAAAACACCTTAGGTGTGGATTTCGTACTTCCCTCTCCATGTCACCTCGTTAAGCCAAATGACATTGTCACTGAGGAAAAATCTCACACAATTATTCCCAATGTGCACAACTAAATTGACACCGAACACTACATTAAAACTATCCAATAGGATTGTAAACAACTCAATATATTCTTCCACAAACTTGGTTTCCCAAATGGCGATGAGTTCTCCAAGAGGATTGCTTTGTGTTTGTGGTCTAAAATGAAGATGGCACAATTCCTTGAAATGTTGATAACTGGAAAAACCAATCCTAGGCATCTCCAATCATATAAACTGAAATGAGTCCAACATTAACCCTTGTTTGTTTGAGAGTTGTGAAAAATTGATCACAATTTTTTAGCCATCCCATTGGGTCTTGTTTTCCATCATATGATGTGAAATCAAGCTTTGCATGTCAGGGAACAAAGCTATGAAGAAATCAGATTTTGGTTGTGCATACGTTGGTACTTTGTTGCTATTTGTTTCTTGCTTGCATCTTTGACTTGCCAAGCCTTTTTATGGGACATATTGTCAATTCTAGTGGTAAGGTAGCAAGTGATGCTTGATGCTCGGATGTATTTTCCTACAACATATGCTTCATCGTCTCCGTTATTTGGTTAATCTAGTTGCTTGAATTTCCTACGACTCCAAACTCTAATAACAAGTTGTTACGTTACAAGTCTTAGATTTGGGATCTATTCTTGGGATAATTTTACTTAGGTTTTTTATGGAAACCTATGTTGAAAAGAATGGTGGAAGATGGAGCTCATCAAGTGGGGGCTATCTACCTAGGAGTTCAAAGAAAGAGAGAGTTGCCTATCTCGAGTTGATAAACTCTCTCACTTATCTTCCATTGTTATGTTTAATTGTTTAAATAATAAGGCTAAACTATTAGTTTAAATAGCACATAATAAAAGGAATTTTAATTTCCTTATTATAGGACTTGACTGAGAAATAAAAGACAAAATTATAATAGAATTCTAGAACTTTTTGTAGAATAATTTTGCATCATAATTAGTTGATATTATCTTTGTTGCTACCTTAACTTGTGAGATCTTGACTGTAATCATGATTCTTGTCATGGTGGTTTTGATTATGTTTGTCCTATCACATACACACACATATATATATTTTGAGTTTGATCTTCCTTGGTTCTACTTGACCTATTCTGCCTTCTTCCATAATCCTAGCCCGATAATATTTCTGTATCCATTATCTTTGTGGATCATATGATGCAATGGTGGCTAACTCGTAGTTGTGACTGTACATGAAGGACTTAAAGCAAGTTGTTCACTGGCCATTGTGTTCGTTGTTCAAAATCCATCTCTTAGTCTTTGTAGTTATTCCGTCTTTACTCTCTGTGAATTGATCCATTGGGCAACTTTAATGCTGCAGGTCCTTCACTATCTGGAGACTTTGCGACCCCACCAACTGCTCGAGCAAATGGTTTGCACCGCCTTCAGAGCATCAGCTGATACACTGAACCAGACCAATGCTGGAGGATTAAAACAAATGATAACCAAGATGGATCAACTCTATCTTACTTTGGCATCTGCCTTGAGGCCTCTACAATGTAAATATTTCCCCGTTTGACTAGTATTTTCCTAGAAGTTTATGCTCTAATATTTATATTTGTGTGACAGCAAATCGTATATCCGGTGGTAGTGAAACAATTGACGACCTAAAACGGCTATGTGTCACCTTTAAACATGTAGAAGATTTAGTTAGTCTAGCAGCTTCTCTTCATCGCAAGTTCACGCAAGCACCACGTCTTTCTGAATTATTATTCACAGACTGCTACAACTTTTACCTTCCGAGGATGGGGATAGGCTCAGAAGAGGCCAGTCAAAGAGTAAGGTCTCTGTTGTTATTAGAAGTACAATTTTTAACCACCTAGTTGCACAAGGACTCTTGTGCTATGCTAATTCGAATTTGTCTTACCATTAATCTCTCTCATTTATAATGAATTTGCATTGACCAAAATCTCTAAATGGCTTGAAAATAATCTGCTTATGGGCTGCTATTTCTTTGTAATCTTGTCTTTTTGTAGGAGTTGGACATGAAGCAGCAAGTAAGGCTGAATGAAAGACAAGCTGTCTCAAATTTGTTTCCACAACCTACTGCAAACCAATCATGGAGAAAAGTATTAAGCATGGGTAATCTTCTTAACGGTCATGAACCCACAATAAGGGAGATCATCTTCTCGATACGAGATAACTTCCCCAACAACCATTATGCAGCCCGGATCCCAGTGGGATCCCAACGAGAAATGGAATCATACCGAATGTACATCCGTGGCACCTCCAATGATCTGCGAGTAGCACTTTCAGTTACGTCCTGTGATTGAATCTTTTTCAATGTATACATTGATATTATTTCCTGTATTCAACTGAATTTCATTGCTTCTTTTATCTTTTAGAGTCCAAGGTTATATGTTTGGGTGCCAATACGCTATGGGAGTCTTGACCGCATATTATCAAAGGATTAACTATGTAAAAATTTTAAACTTTATTCAATTTTGCAATATTAGCTTGAACCGTAAAAGTGACCTCAGAATATTTCAACTTTTAATTTGCTGCAAAAATAATCGGACGTTAAGTTTTTCATTAATAATGTTAGATTTGCAAAAATAGTCAAACGTTAAGTTTTTCAGTCAAATCATGTTAGATTTGATATGCTACATTTTTTACATGTGTCTTATTTCTTTAAAAATCAATTATATAAAAACACTAATTAAAACTTATTCTCAATTTGTTTGCTTCCCCATTTATGGTTGTTGATTTTTGTTTTTGACGGTACAATACACTTTTGTGGTTGGGAGTGGCTCTAGAATATCTTTGTCTTTTGTGATTGTTGTCTCTTGCGATTGAGAATGTCACTATCTCTTGCAATTGAAACTGTTGCTGTTGCACATTTTTGAATGGTGAGTTCATCTAATCTCAAGTTATTTGTTTGAGAAATAATTCATGTTGATGATTGTTGGTTGTTTGATCTTTCACAAATCATTTCATTCTTTTATATAATTTCAAGCTGTTCTAATTCTTTCTAGTAACTTATTTTGCTTCCTTCTTATCACAATGTTAATAGTAAAGGTAGAGGAGGAAATTCTTTGCAATAATTTAGTGTTCTTTTGTTGTTGAATTTTGTTATTCGTTTCGCTTCCTTCCAAATCACTTTTATCAATTGAATCACTGCCCAACTTAAGTTTTGGTCTTGAATTTAGTTGTCTTGATTTATTGTGTTTGTTATTTTCTAGAAACAATTTTTTTGAATTCTTAAACCTCTGTAGTATAACTCTCTTTGTATGCATGGAAAGCCATCATAAGCCTCTATAATATAACTCTTCCTCCTGATAACTCGTTAAAATTTGTTGACTGGTTAGAAGTTGTTAAATAGAGCATTCAAATGTACCCTTTCATATGAAGATCATAAAATGGTCGTCCAAATCCCTCTTCGTAATCTAGTTTATGGAATATGGAAAGAATGTAACGATAGGATATTCTCAAATTTGGATGCAACTTTTTATATATAGAATTAATCAAGGTTGCAATTATTCGTTAGTAGTTATTAGAGACTATGCAACTTTTTATATATAGAATTAATCAAGGCTGTAATTTATCGTTAGTAGCTATTGGAGACTATCTTTCATCTATAGACATCTCTAGACATAAATGGCATGTAAGCAAACTTGAATATACTAGCTTGTGAGTCAATTGGCTGGATTATATTTAGTTCTTAATTAAATTTCTAAGTACATATAGTTTCCATTGTCTATTACTATATGAGTTACCCCTATTAAAGGATGTTTTATGAATTTTTTCAATGATGGTTATTAAATCCTTAAAAAAAAGTAATACTTTTGTTATTCTTACTGCTTTAGCCAGGCCTTCAATTTTCCTTATTAGTGCTTCCATTTAAGTTTCTATTAGTAGTTTATGCGCCTTATCCCTGCTTGATTTCTAAGTGTAGTTATTTATCACCATCTCCTTAATTAGTTATAGGGTGCCTTCCAAAGTCTTGTTTCCCACACTATAATAGGTGAATTAAATAGTTAAGATGAAGAGAATTTCAACTACTTATCTATTAAATTGCATATTTTGTTATCTCTCTATTAAATTCTAGTATTTTAAATTTTGGTATTTTATTATTCTCTATATCAAATTCTATAACATGTTTTAGTTTATTTTTCTTTTTGCTTGACACATTAAGGACTTGTTTAATAAAATACTTGTGGCAATAAATTCCCTAGAAAGAGCATGTTGTGAATTCGGATTGATGAGGTGCTTGTAGTTTTGATTTGTTGAAAACTAATAGTAAAATTCTTTGTAATGCAGATATTGGTAAATTTTAAGAATCATTATGGTAACGTACTGGGAAGAAATGAAAACAACAAATATGTTGGAGGCAAGGTCAAACGTAAGAAGGATATTAGTGTTGATGAACTTAGTATATTAGTACTAAATGAAGTATTAGAAGATAAAGAACATGGACTTGTATCTATCTATGTTTTACAAATTTCTAGAAGAGTGAATGAGATGCTTGAAAGAGTTGAGCATACACCATGAAAAAGACACATTATCAATGCTTCAACATATGAAAGAATTAAAGAACTACAACGTTAAAATCTATTATGAGCATGGTTATGATATTCTTGCAATTGACGGTGAAGAAATTGATTTTGATATCGACAATGGTTATTCCAAGTTCAAGTGGAACAAGATGATGAATATTTTATTGTTATGGAGATGAAAAAATCTAAAAATGATATAGGTGATGATGAAATTTATGCATTGATGATGAAGAATATGTTACTGCAAGAGCTAATGAGAAGAAATATAATAAGGTAGTTAGTGAGTTTGAATGTGATGGTGTTGTGGACAAGGTTAGAAGCAATGAAAAATGTAATAATGAAGATAGAAATTATTCAAATAATTCACAAAGAGAAGTAGAAAGTTCATAGGGTTAGTGTAGTGAGTATAAGGATAGTGATGTTGAAGTTCAATCATGTGATGATGATAGGTGCAAGGCCTCCAAAAAAAGGAAGAAATATGTTGTTTTTAATCCAAAAGTGGACATGAAATATTTTTAGTTTGAAGTTCACATGAAGTTTAGGGAGACAATTTTTTTAATGCAATTGCAAATAGATATGATGCTTTAATGACGAGATCTGAATGGAAGTTTTTTGTGATCCACACTATCCTTTTTGGGTTTATACTAGTTATATTGGAAATGAAAAGAAACTTTGTAGTACAAATATTAGAAAATAAGCATACTTGCAAAAAAAGTGCAAAGAAACAAGCATGCTAGTAACAGTGGATAACAAATCAAATCTTATACAAGTTTAGGAGAAACTCAAATTGGCTAATTAGTGAGATGATAAATGGTCTTCAAAGGAAGTATGTAATGCAAGTGACAAAATCTCAATATTATAAGGCTAAATGAGAAGCTATTATGATGCTAGGAGGATTAATAGAAGGGCATTATGCAAACTTTGGTCCTATAGACAAGAATTACAATAGGTTGATAAAAACGGTCAATTTATCACCTAAAATGAAATAGATGAAAAGTTTTGACAACCAATTTTTAATAGGTTTTATATGGGATTTAGTTTATTGAAGTATAGATTCCTTGGCGGTTGCCAAAAAATAACAGCGTTACATGGAAGTATTTTGAAGACATTTATTGGAGGTACTTTGTTAGCTTCAGTTGAGCGTGATGGAAACAATTAGATGTATCCTATATGTTTTAATGTGGTTGAGGGAGAGAATTACCAATCTTAACATTGGTTTTTAAGTCTTATTGGTAATGATCTACACATTTATGGTAGTTTATGGACGTTTGTATGTTGGGACCCAATTTCAGAACCAGACGCTAACCGAAAAAATGGAAATACAAACTGAAAAACGAAGTGGCGGAAAGCGAAAACGAAAGGAATCGAATTGTTCAATCGAAATCAAAGGCGAATGACAACAAATAGGATCGGAATCAAAGCGAAACACAAAGCGGAAGATTAACGAAAGCGAATCGAATTTACAAAAGAAACAAATCGCTTAAGAACAAAAACTTACTCCGACATCCGAAAACAAAAAGCGTAGAAAACTATCTTGTTGGACACCATAAGACATTTAATCTAAGCCGATCAAATCCAGTATAATTTTTTTTTCTTTTTCATTCATTAAAAACTCATACAAAGCAACTTAATTTTTCCCAATTGGAAATTCATCCTCAATCAAACTTAATTTATAAGAATCGTCTAATTCATTTCATCATTTCTCATCTTTTGAACAAAACATATATCTTTTTCATATTATTCATTCCTTTTCTCTTTATTCAATCTATATTTGAACAAGAATTTGGGCAACATAACGGCTGTATTTTAAGAAACCCAAAAATCTTCAAAAAGGTTTAAACTCACTTCTATAAATCATACCAATCCACACAAGTCATACGCAATCCAGCAACACCATTCATCGGACCTCCTGTCCGACATTCCAGCATAAACAAACACAATTCTATACCTAAAACACTTCAATAAGTATCAATCCATAATCAAGTCACAATCAATCCCATTCACATTCCTCTCAATTCAATAAAAGTTCGGGGTCCAACAATACCTCATTGAAAATTCATCAATGACGACATTAGATCGTCTATCCTTGTACTTCGATGAGAAAGTAAATGATTGTAAAAACTCAACCCATTTAGCATGACGTGGATTAAGTTTCTGTTACCTATTATTATGCCCTAATGCTTCATGATCACTACGCCAAAAGCGTAGGTCTCAAATAATGAATCTAATGACTAAGAGCCCGAATGATCGTATAAAACTCTTTATCATAAGTAGAGTAATTCAGTTTAGATCCATCAAGATTCTCACTAAAATAAACAATAAGACATTTTTTTACAAGTACAACCCCAATTCTGACTCCATTAGCATCACATTCTACTTCAAATAGCTTGTTAAAATTAGGAAGAGCTAATATAGGAGCGAAACACAACTTCCCTTTAATCAAATCAAATGCCTTTTATGAAGAATAACTCCATTCTAATTTCCCTTTCATCATACATTCAATAATTAGTGTCACAATAGAACTAAGTTTTCAAAGATATTTGATAAAAAGAAGCCATTCCATGAAATCTATGCACTTTACTAACAAATTTAAGAGTTGGCCATGATTTAATAGCATTAATTTTTGAGCTATCAACAAACATACTATCCTTAGACATAACGTTTCCAAGGAATATGACGTTATCTATCATCAAAGTGCAGTTCTCAATCTACCTATATAACTTCACCTTTCTCGGCACGTTGAAAAGAATTCTTAAGTGCAACATATGCTCCTCACAACTCTTACTATAAACCAGCATATCATCTAAGTACACAATAATAAGCCTAAGGAAAGGGTATAATGCCTCATTCATAAGTTGCATGAATGTGCTTAGAGCATTAGTAAGGCCAAAGGGCATTACTAACCATTCATACAAGCCATACATGGACTTGATTACGATCTTCCACTCATCACCTTCTCTTATTTGAAATTGGTGGTAACCACTCGTTAAGTCTATCTTGAAAAACACTTTAGCACCATGGAGTTGATCCAATATGTCATCTAGATGAGGCATGGGAGAGCAATATTTGATGGTAATATTGTTCACCGCATTGCTATCAATACATATTTGCCATGAAACATCTTTCTTTGGCATAAGAAAAGCTAGTACAGTATATAGCAAGATGCTTTCATTAAAATATCCATGCTCAACACACAGCTCACACGTAGCGGCGAGAGTCCAGATTCGCTGCGTTCGCCGCGACGCATGCCGCTTCGCCTCGCCGCGACGCACCATCCGCGCACGTCGCGGCGTGCTGCGCGTTCCCGCTCGCCGCGGTGTGTTGGTCATGCGTCGCGGCATGCGACGAAATACACGCCCAGAAAACCCAGATTTCTGCAGATCTGATCATTCTAAGTCGTTCTTTTCAGTCTAAAGCACTTCCAATCAACCTAATATATTATAGACAACTCATTTCTAGCTGAAAATCCATCAAAGAATCAGTATTTCTCAAATACCCAAATTCAAACTCATCATTTTCTCA
>JANJEY010000234.1:36866127-36889718 GCA_024703695.1 Erythroxylum cataractarum | reverse complement strand
TATGGTCTTTTTCTGCAGTGTATTGTGAATACTCGGACCGTACGCGATCCAACATCACGATCATAGCAAATAGGCCATGTGGCCATGTAACATCCCGTTACCCATCTTAAGGCTAAAATTGTAAATGTGAGAGATTACAAGGAAATTAGGAAACATATTTCATGCTCATGCATTTCATGATATACAGTTACATGTGAATAGTAAAGTTTTGCAAATGAAAATGACTGTACATGCATTAATTGACATTTCGGGTGTAATTATTTCAAAATGTAATTTTTATTGAGAATTGTGATTTTTATTTGTCAAAAAATTTGTAATCAGTTTTGAATGATTGAGTGCTTTAACATGCCACCCTCATAGGGCACGGACTCAGATATCCCTCAGGATGTCAGTACGTGTCTTGCGAGAGTGAGGTGCTACATTTGGTAGATTCATTTCACATACTAACAATGTCTTGAATCAAATGAGATTAAGGTATCCTAAATATAAGTTATTAATTGGTGAATTGTCTTAAAATACATCTTTGGAAAAGATGGAATGATCTTGATGATATATACTAAGGTATGAGAGTAAATGAATTGTTTGATGCTTTACTGAGCCTTATCGGAAAGGATATTCTTATCATATAAGTTATGATAGAAATTAATCTCCTTGAGGTTACTAAGAATGTCTGATCACCAATGATGGTAACAGTGGATTGATAAAGGTTACATGAACAATATAGATGATAATAGCAAGAAGTCTTCATTTGAAAAAGAAGAATTTTACATAATTAGATTAAGCAGATCAGATAGTTTATTTTTAAGAATGATCAATGAAGAAACAATTATACGCCTAGTTCAATAGGAGTGAACTTTTGCTTGATTAAATAAAATGACGGGCCTTATAGTATCTGAACATGGCGTATTGGGAGACCCAAGGAACATAGAGGCAATGAAGAAGTAATAAATGCCGAGGAATGTATATGAGATCTAGAGTTTTCTTGAACTATTTGTATACGGGATATTACCAGAAATTGTTAGGAGATTCTTACTGATCTTTGCCCTTTAAAAAGATGTTTGAGGGAAAATGTGTAAATCGTATCAGTGATAAATGTAGAAAGGAGCTTTGAGGAATTATAACACCAATGATAATAATATCATTTGGAATTTGAGATTATGAAATATATATTGGTGTTCACACCAGAGATTAGGGTGAAATCTAATGCAGCAAAATAAAGGGATTTCATATGCATTGAGACAATTAAAGTCTCATGAGTTGATTATTTGATACATGATTTAGAACTTGCTGCAATAGTGATTGTTTTGAAAGTTTGGAGACATTATATATACAAAAACATTTTGGGTATATATAAATATGCTGATTATTAAAGTTTGAGGCGATTGTTGAGTTTGAAATAATTGAATACAAGATTAAGAAAATGGATAGAAGTACTGAAGAAACATGATTATATAAATGAGTGCTATCTCGGTAAAGCTAGTGATGTAATCATATGCACTGAAAAGAAAATTCAATAGCAATGTATCACAAATTTGGATATTGAGGTTATCAAATCTAGTGCAATAAAGAGTCTAGAGTGTCAAACTGAATTGGGGTAAAAAGGAAGTGTTATTAGCTATTGAAATTTAAGATCAGTTTAACATGAAAAGATTAGCAAGGCCCAAATTGAGGATTCAAAATTTGTAAATCTTATTGAGTAATTGAAATTGAATCTGAATTGAGTTCGAATAGGGAGAATGATAGTTTGTGATTGAAATGAGAAGTATGTATACATGATAAAGATGATTGAACGAAGAGATTACTAGAGAAAGCACAAGTAACAACCTTAGCTAGACATCCTAGTAGGAATACACCGAAAGAGTATTTAGTTGCTAAGGATGTAGAAACAAGTGATTGAGTGTTTGAATTGCCAACAGTCTTAACTGTTGGGGGATATGCTTAAAAACTTATATTTTGGAGTTCATAGGATCATGAGGTTAATGTACGGTTCTAATTGAATTTAAGCATATCAATCACAATCATAGTGATATCATTAGAATGTTGTATGAGGTGTTATACGACAAAAAGGAGTCGTTTACCCCCTACATTAAAATGAAGAGGGCCTAAAAATAGCTGAAGGTAAGAATTGATTCGAGATACTATTGATGAGTGAAATGAATTTGTAATAGGAGTTGAGTGATTCAAGAAAGACGAATGAGTTAGATGGATCCACACCGAACACATGGAATATACTGAGAAAGACGTTAGCGTTAATTATATTAGCACTAAAGAGTTGTGAAATATCAAGAGAAATATGAAATACTTATAAGAGTATCACCTTACTAAGGTGTGCTTAGATAGAGATAAAGGTGTGCACAGGTTAGGAAAAACAAGGAACTAAGCCCGAGATAAATTAGTCCATATGAAACCATTGTCAGAATAGGACCACGGATTTATGAGTTAGTATTACTAGTAAAAGATGTTTCAGATGCACTCAGTGTTACATGGATATGTCTAGGAAATATCATTATGATCCGGTATATGTGTTATTGAAACTGGAAGTGAAATTTTTTGAGTAATCTGAAACTCATCAAGGAAATGGTTAAGATAGTGTGATATTTGAACAAGTGATTGAAAGGCCTAGTGAGTCTATCGACTGTGGTCATTTGGATGAAAGTATTTGAGTAAGGAGGTTATATGGGAAACGAAGGAGCATATGAGGAAAGAATACCCCTGCCTTATTGATCAATCAGATATTAATTTCGAGGACAAAATTTCTTTTAAGGAGGGGAGAGTTGTAACATCCCACTACCCATTTTAAGGTTAAAATTGTAAATGTAAGAGATTACGGAGAAATTAGGAGACACATTTCATGCTCATGCATTTCATGATATGCATATACATGTGAATAGTGAATTTTTGCACATAAAAATTACTGTACACGCATTCATTGACATTCTGGGTGTAATTGTTTCAAAATGTAATTTTTATTGAGAATTGTGATTTTTTGTGTCAAAAAAATTTATGCTGAGTTTTGAATGATTGAGTGTTCTGGCATGCCACCCTCATGAGGCACGGACTCGGATATCCCTTAGGATGTTGGGTATGTGTCTTGCGGGAGTGAGGTGCTACATTTGGTATCTAGGTATTTATCCATCAATTTCATCACAAAATCATTCTCATATCAAAACTCATCTAAGTATAATTTATACTTAGGTTTATGCCTCACTAAAACCATTAAAATCTTTATTCCTTTCTCATTGACTCACTTCAGATTTTTCCAAGTCACACTTTCGAGTCTACTGTTCACATTCAATCATAAAGTGAAACTAATGTAATTTGGTCATACTCTCTTCTAGAAAAGTGTTTCTCTATGTCTTATCTTTCCATTGACACCAAAATCACTCAATTTAGTTCAATAATTTGAAAAATATGCCTCAAACATTTTCATAATGCTCTTATCCAAAATAGTACACTATACTTAAATTCCTCCCATTCGTACTCTTCTAACCGATACCCTTACCTTGATTCAATCCTTTTTTTTTTTCAAATCAATACCAAATGCCATCAAATTCTATAGAGAGACAGAAAAATGTGTTAAGAAACTATTGGTTAAGAATCACTTCATTTAGAGGTCGGATAACAAAGTTTTGGCCGAAAGAATCAAACATAATTTTGCCTTCAATCATATTGAACCTGTCGCGGGACAAATAGTATAACTCTCTCTACAAATGTCGGATTAAGATCATTTTAGAACAATTTAAAAGAGGATTTTGAGATCTAAAACTTTCAAGAAGACCTTGAAGACAAATTATATAGTCTAGAGTGTAAAATTTGGACCAGAATATGTTTTGGTCAACGTAAGGCGAAGCAAAAAGTCAACCTAAGACGAAGGGTGAGACAAACTGAGAAAAGCAGACGAATCGAAAAGTAGACGAATTGAAAAGCGGATGAATTGAAAAGTAAACGAAGCAAAGAGAAGATAAAACAAAGAGTAGACGAAGCAAAAAGCAGACGAAACGAAGAGCAGACGAAGCGAACAGTAGATGAAGCGAAGAGCAGACGAAACGAATAACAGATGAAGCAAAAAACAGATGAAGTAAAGAGCAGATGAAGCAAAAAGTAGACAAAGTGAAGAGCAGCCAAAACAAAGTCAACTTCAGACGAAGCAAAGTCAATTTAAGACGATATAACTCTTAAGACGAAGCAGAGTCAACTTAAGACGAAACAAAGTTAACTTAAGACGAAGTGACTCTTAAGACCAAACAGAGTCAATTTAAGACGAAGCAAAGTCAACTTAAGATGGAGTGACTTTTAAGACGAAGCAAAGACAACTTAAGGCGAAGCAAAATCAATTGAAGATGAAGTGACTCTTAAAACGAAGCAGATTACTCTTCTGAGCATCTCTACTCATAAAGACCATAACTTTCGACTCCGATGTCTAAAAGTTTTATATTATATACCGTTGGAAAGCTAGAAAGATAAGCTACAACTTTCCAGAAGACAAATTTGTCTAATTTAGTTTAGATTAAACCATATTTTTCTATAAAGTCAAAATACAAAATTTACCCCTAAGGAAGACTTGAAATTTTTTTACATTGTGCAAAAATTGGAAAATCCTGAGTATAACCATTCAGCTACCAATTTGACTTCATTCAACTCTCAAACCTCAACTTAATAAGGTTTTCAAATAGAAAAATCCCACAACGCCCAATCACTAAAATTGGTTCTAGAACACTTAAATCCATGTATTTCCTAACTCCATAGTCTAAAACTCTTCCAAAATTTTCAAAAAATTCAAATGATCTTACCTTGATTCTTCACTAAATGAAAAGATCTTTGACTCAATTTGAAACTCTTCTCTCCCTCTTCCTTTTTCTCTTCTTGACCGACTTCAAAATCTATCTCAAGACTAAGAAGTGCTGAAACCTTAGCTCAACTCTTTTCTTTTCTCTCAACCATCGAAACTCTCTTCTTTTTCTTTCTTAACTTCTCTTTCTCCCTCTTAATTCATGTTTCCCCCTTCTTAAAAACCAAGACTACATTATTTTTTTTCTTTCATTTCTACCCTTAATGAGCCCAAAAAGCCCCTTTTACCCTTCTTTATAGGCTTATGTTCTTTTTAACCTTAAGTGTCTTGCCAAAAACACCCTTTGAATATTCTTATAACCTTTATACTTTATTCCAATCAACCTATATCATATAATCTTTCTAACATCAACATCGTAATTAGTTTCTACAAAATTTCATAAGAACCTCATAATTAATGCAAATCATACTTATTCATCAAGAAGAAATTCTTGGGGGCTAACATTTCTCAATATACTCACATTTATAAACAATTATACCCGGAAAGTCAACGAATGCATGTATAGTCATTTTCATATGCAATGATTCAATATTCACGTGCATGAGCATATCACATAATGCATGAGCATGAAACACATTTCTAATCTCTCAGTGAATCTCTTACATTTACAATTTTAACCTTAACATGAGTAACGAAATGTTACAGTGAGTTTCTTAAGCAATTTCATGTCAATAATCACTAAGTTTTATGGAATAATTTTATAATCAATTAAGCACCTATCACCTATTGACCATTTATCTAATCTTGTATAGTTGTTTTCTTATTTTTTCACATTTCTTTTTATTAATTTTCTTTTTATAAATTTTATTTATATCTTACTTTATTTTATTTTCTTTGTTTTTGTTTACTTTGATTTCACGAGTGATTGTGGTGTATGACAAGAAGTTGACATCCCGTATTTCTGAAAAAATATGTAAAACTTGAGAAAACATTACATTACAATCAAAGAGAATGAATTATAGTCTTTAAATTTGTGATACATTTAATCCATTACACTTAGTGATTAATGTCATAAAATGCTTAAAATATTCACTTTATTTCATATTTGATCCTAGGTACAATTTGAGAGCATAATAGCTAAAGTGAGCTGAAAGCATACTCATTGGGACATCTTCTCGAGATTCACACTTCTCTTATCTTCATGGAACAAGAAAAAGAAGGATTAGAGCAAGAGAAAGAAAAGAACATTAAGAGATGTTGCAAAGATGGCTAATGTCTAAACAAATAAATTGTCACAAGCATGAGCATTCACTCACAGCTGTGGTATGTTTTGCATGGGCGTGGGACACATCTCACACCCATGCAAGGTGTCTCACGACCGTGAGACACCACTCACAGTTGTGAGCAACAATGCAGGGTCATGAGACACTCTAGCACATCCGTGAGACACCACTCACGGCTGTGAACAACAATGCATGGCCGTGAGAAACTCTAGCACGCCCATGACTCCTTTGCCACCTATCCCGAAGACTTACTTTTCACTTTAAATAGAATATTATATGACGAAACAAAGGATGGGCAGATAGAAACATTTTCTTTATTTCTCTCTTTGGTCTTTAACAAGATAGCCAGATTCAATGGCTGATTCTTGGAGATTGACGGAGAAGATAGAGGGTTAAACTCTCGAGACCGGTTCGAAGGTGAAATTGACGCCCAAGTCACAGTTGAGCTTATCTCATCTTTTTAATGTTGAATCTCTCTTTTCGGATTGATATCATTGTTTGATGTTAATTGAATTGGATTTTGTAAAGATGATCATAATGCGCTCATTGGATTGGTTTATTACAAACACATTGCTAGAATGTTGAATATAATTGTTACATTTGATGTTTGTTAGTAGCTACTAATGATTTTGTATTGTTAGGAACAACATAAAACATCTTAAGGATTGTTGTTTCCCGGGAAAATCAATACCTCCCACATTCCATGAACTATGGATATTTAGAGGAGTTTTGTTTATCTTCTAAAATTAATACTTCATTTAGTCAAATCCCTTCCCCTTTCAAGAATTGTCTTCCAAGAAAAAAATCCAACCAGAGTTGAAATCCAACTTTTAGCTCCTTCCATCATCACATTAAGGGCATGAGACACTATCAAAAGTCCCTTAAAATTAGGAGGACAATAATGCAAAGAAGAGCTTAAGCTCTCTAAAGCAGGGTTTATGGAAGTGGGAGTAGAAGGTAATGTTTGACAAGCAACAACCGTAATGTTTGACAAGCACAACCTTCTCCCCTCTCCTTGCCAGCTGAGAGACGAAGGAAGTGTGTCCAAATTAGGAATAAATCGTATTTTAGAGGAATAGCGAGAAGGGAGGGGTTAGAAAGTCATAGCTTCCAAGTCAAACCAACCAAATCCAAGCATTTTGCTGACTTTAAACTAAAAAACAGCAAAGAATCAAAACACGGTAGAAGGCACATTTGAAAAATCATTCTTAAGAATAACAAATGGATAAGCTAGAAAGATCAAAAGCAAAAAGGACAAAAAAGCATTTGATTTCAATGAAGCAGTAACAAGAAAACAAAGAAGGGAGCAACACAGTGAAGGAAGTAAGAAAGGGAAAGCAAGGGAGGTGTAAAGGATAAAACCGATAAGATGAAACCAGGAACATACAGCAGAAGGCAGAAGGCAGAAGGCAGAAGGCAGGAGAAAAAGTTAAATTGTGAATATTTATTGTTACTAACTCATAATTTACAATCTATACCGTCGTAGTATAAACTTTACTAATGCAACAATAGGAAACATAAATCCCCTGTACTGGATGACTTGTCACTGTACAGTGTGATTAATATGGGACTTCATGTCAAACTTAAAACTTCTCTACAAATCATTGAGAATTCCCGTCAGACTCGTTTTCAGTTTCAGAATCAGAACGCAGTTGTGAATCGGAGTCAGAATACTGTTCCAAATCAAAGCCCACCTTTCTCTCTTGATTGACCAATTCAGCAAGGTCATGCCTGTTGGCGCTTTTGTAAGCTCCTACAATGGCCTTCAGCAACGAATCACTGGGTTTTTTTCCTCCATATTTTAGTTGGGTGTAGATCCTTCTCACGCCTTCAACCATGCCAGCTTTCCCATAACAACGGACCAAATTAATATAAGCAACAAGGTCTGGTTCAAGGCCTTCATCCTTCATTTTCATGTAGGTGTTGAGGGCCTTGTCAATCTCACCAGCCAATCCATACGCATATATTAGAACATTGTAGGCAAACGAATCCAGATCAGTGTCTGATTTTCTGATGGTATCACACAATTTAAGTGCTAAATCATGCAAACCCACTGTAGAGAAAACAGAAGCAATAACAGCTTGCTTAGCATAAGGCTTCCCTTTCTGATAAGACATCTGCAGCTGCCTTACGATTTCAGTTGGAACACCTCCTTTCTTCAGCACACTAAACAACATTCTAAATGTCTGACGATCAGGTACTATATTCTGGCTAATCATCTCATGAAACAGTTCACCACATTCACGCAGCTGGCTATTGATCACATAACATGCCATCACCTTCTTATATGCCGGCCGATTCATCAATAAACCTGACTGCTTCATTTTCTCTGCTACATCAACAGCTTTATCCAGCATAGCCATATTCTTGTACAGATACATCATACTTCCAAACGAAACCCCATCTGCCTCACCCTTTTCTCTCAAATTATTGAATATTGACTCAGCTTCAGATACCATTCCAAGATGTGCATAAAGATTTATCATACAATTTGACGCGTAAGTGTCTGCACCACCTTTCAAATCCTTCATCTTCTGATACAATTTTCTCGCCTCGTCAAGCTTTCCCAGCTTACTATAAACCTTAATCAGGGAAGTGAGTACTATCTGGTTTCCAGGGATCCCACATCCTTCCATCATCTGGAAATATTGAATCGCTTCTTCAACCTTTTTGTTCTCTGCAAATCCGTTTATTATAGCTCCAAAGACAACTTCGTTAGGTTTTACACCTGTATCCACCATTTCATGAAACAAATCAACTGCATCAGAAAGTTGGCCATGACGTACATAGCATGCTATAATACAAGAGAATGTTTGGCAGGTTGGTTTAAACCCTGCGCCTTTCATTTCAGCTAAGTGTTCCCTTGCATGGTCAACTAAATCGCCAGCAGAGAGCATTTGAATAAGTGAATTATAAGAGCACTCATCAGGCCAAGTACCCTGATTTCTCATGCTTTTAAAGAGAGAAATGGCTTTGTTATAAAGCTTTCCTTTACCATAAGCTTTGATCATCACATTGTACTCCAGAACATCCCTCTTCCATTCCATCAAGTTCTTGTTTCTGTTAAAAACAGCCTCAGCTTCAGCCCAAAGTCCCTTTTCAGCATAAACATCCATCACAGAGGCACGCGTTTTTGACAACATATTACCTTTGAACTGACCTAGAAGATTCCTCGCCTTATCATGAAAACCTTCATTAACATACATCTTGATAATACAAGGAACAGAATGTTCATCAAGACATTCACCAGACTTCTGAATTTCATCAATTACAGCCTCCACTTCTTTTACCATATTCTTTTGACACAATATTTAAGTTTGGCCGGAATATTAATTTCGGAATGTGGCAACTCAAAATGCAGGTCATTCTAACAGAGGACAAATTTAAGGAATATCTCTTTTATTACAAGTAAAGAGTAATCATTTACGGATCTTTCATTCCATACCTATTCCCTTTTTTTCATATCCACAAACAAACACCCCCTTAGATTTTAAAAAGATCCGTAAATGATTACTCTTTACTTGTAATAAAAGAGATATTATATAAAGAATTCATTTTCACTTATTAAAAAATAAAATAATGTCAAGTGTAACAGTAGGAATAAATATAGGCCAATAATTATTTGATTAAATAACTGTAAATTGATTTTTTTCTCTTTTCTAACTCTCTTTTTTATTATATTTTTATAGATTTATTGTATATGAATTTACCATAACCATTTATTTGAATACAAATTTGTTCATTAGCTTTAAATAGAATAGAAAATAAACACACAATTTATTCTTTCCTCGTATGCCATTTAAAAACCAATCAAGACTTGCCACTAGATTGGAATGAAAACTTGATACCCACTATTTTGGGGGTTTAGTGAATTCTCAAATTTAATGGAATAAATCAATTCCCTTAAGATTGAAAACCTCAAAGCAAACACTATTTTTTACTATCATTCAATTCTTTCATTCCCAAACCCTCAAACCAAACACTCCTTTGAACTTGTTTGTCTTGTCCACTTGCGTAGTTAACTGGGACTATTCTACAGCAAATACCGCTTTTGTAGGCCCTTTATCAGCAGCCATACATGTAGTTTTCTCCGACAAGTTGATCTTAAAAGTTCTTTCCAAGTAAGTCATCTTAAAAAGAAAACGGAAGCTTCATGTGTAGTTACTTGCTCTTCCCCTTTTCTGACTCTTGTTACCAATACAAATTGAAAGCTGATTCGTGTAGAATTGGCATAATCCAGAGTTGTAGATTGTTTAGAGGAGATGGCAACTGAAGTTCTTGTTCCCCATGCAGTGTTCATCCCAAGCCCATTTCAGAGCCACATTAAAACTATGCTTAAACTAGCAAAGCTGCTTCATCACAAAGGCTTTCATATAACATTCGTGAATCTCGAGTCTTTACATAGACGTATGCTTGAATCCAGAGGTCCAAATTCGCTGGATGGCTTGCCGGATTTTCGGTTCGAATTCATTCCAGACGATCTTCCCCCTCCAGAAATTGATTATCGTCAACATTTGACTGCTGTATGTAAAGCTATCATGGAGGGTCACTACTTGTCATCGTTCAAGGGCCTGATTTCCCGATTCAGTAACACAGAGTCTTTCAATATCCCTCCGGTGACCTGCATAATCTCTGATGGATTCATGTCTTTGTTTACTATTAAAGCAGCAGAAGAGTTGGGACTTCCTATTGCAGTTTTCTTCACTCTCTCTGCCTGTGGCTTCATGGGCTTTCATCAAATTCCGGAACTCAAACAAAGAGGACTGATACCCCCAAAAGGTATATAAATTACAGGTTTTTTTTTATGAATATGACAAATATTATTCTTATCTGAATGTTCTTCAACTTGTATCCACTCGTGAAACGCCTCTTTATCGTATTAATTTGCAGATGAAAATTTTCCGTCGAGTGGCTATTTGGACCAAGTCATAGATTTCATTCCAGGAATGAAGAACATGCGTTTACGAGATTTCGCAACAATAATTGATACAGGTGATGATATCCTCTACCGGTTCATCGTAGAATCAACAAAGACATCAGTCAAAGCTCCAACCATTTTTCACACTTTTGACGCTTTAGAGCCTGAACTTTTGGATACTCTATCCTCTCGGTGTCGATCTGTCCATTTCATTGGTCCTCTTGAATTGCATCTCAATCAAATTCAGGAAAGTGCTTTAAGTTCAATTGGATGTAATCTCTGGAAAGAAGAACCTGAGTGTCTCCGGTGGCTTGATTCCAAAGAACCCAATTCAGTGCTTTACGTGAACTTTGGCAGCGTGACCCTGTTGACAAGAGAACAACTGATTGAATTCGGAATGGGACTGGCCAAAAGCAACCGCCCGTTTCTATGGATAATAAGGCCTGACATGGTGGTTGGTGATTCTGCAATATTGCCTCCCGAGTTTACTGAAGAAGTAAAAGAAAGGAGCTTCATTGCTAGTTGGTGCCCACAAGAAGAAGTCCTCAACCACCCATCAATCGGAGGTTTCCTGACACACAGTGGATGGAACTCAACGATTGAGAGCATATCTGCCGGCGTGCCAATGCTATGTTGGCCGTTCATTGGCGACCAAACTACCAACTGTAGGTATACATGCACAGAATGGGGGATTGGTATGGAGATAGAGAATAATGTAAAGAGAGATGGTTTGGCCGAGCTTGTAATAGAACTAATGGAGGGAGAGAAAGGTAAGAAGATGAAGAACACGGTGATCGAGTGGAAAAAGTTGGCAGAAGAGGCCACTGGTCCGGATGGGTCGTCGTCGATCAATTTAGAGAAGCTAGTCAATGAAAGTTTGCAGAGACAAACCTGATTGATCGAGATAAAACACAAGTGTATGGTTTTTTTCGTTGCTGCATTGAATAAAAAGACTAATTACGTTTGACATATAACAAAGAATTCAATTTTAGGAAAGTTCAGGTCAAATCAGGTTAGATTTGGAAGCTCCACTCTGTCAAAGTTAAAAATACTGACACGTCCATGTTCTACATGACAGAACTTCAGAGGCGTCTGAGTGAATTGTCTTTCCAGGACTTCAATTTCTGCCTTCATCAGATCCAGAGGACTGCCCCTAACTAAACAGAGGAGAAATGCTGGATCACCAGGTGAAGACTTCCTGAATTTCCCATTAGGAAGATAAATGTCAAAATCAGGTCTCATTCTCACACCATCAACACGCAGATTACTGAATGTTTCCAGGATTGAAGATGTGCCTCCCAATTCATTACACGTAACACTCGCACGTCCGGGAGTTCCTTCAACAGGCTTGGATTCAGAACTTCCGTCAACAATCTTCATTTTCCATGGAACACCATGACGGCCAACTATGAATCCAAGAGATTTCAGGTGCCTGTAAGCCTGGAAAAGATCCCAGCTGCATCCATTCCTCCCATCCATGATCTTTGTATGTATATCTTTCAAGGAAAGGATGGCGTTATCATCATCTGTAAGAAGCAGCGATCCTAGTTCAGCTAAATACAGAGTCTCTTCAATCGAGCAATATGTCTTGCCTGAACGAATAATTCCAGTTGTTATCCACATTTTGCCTCTTTTCTCTAACACCTCAGCCATACCCATTTCAGGGCTCCATCGAGCCCTCGATAGATCACTCCTGAATTGCAACTTGGAGATGGAACCAAGTGTATAAACCATGTCTTCATCACCAATTGTATCTTCCAAACTTCTCTCGTCGTCACTATCTTCTTCTCCAGAGAAATTCACCCAACTGTCGCTGAGTTTCTTTATCTGAGAACAATCCAATTCAATTTTGCAAACATGACAGCGATGTACTTCGTCGGATGAGAGCTTTTCATATATGCAAGATGAGAGCTTCTCGCGGCATATTGTGCATACCTCCAATATCTCCCTTTTCGCTTTCACAATCCCTCCTGCCATTCCTCTCTATATCCTCCTCTATCCCTAGCGTGTGTCTCCAAAGCGACGGTGTGCGGAAATCCCCTTCTCTCTCCGGCAACAGCTCGCCGGCTAGTTTTGTGGTCCTCCCAAAACCCCTACTTCCAGAGAATCTCTATGATTGTGGCAGGAGAGGGAATCTCTTGGCTGAGGCAAGGTGGTTGAGAGAGATGATGGCGACTTTTATTTACCGAAAATCGAGAGAGTAGCTTCTCCCGTCCCCGGCGATGGGAGAGGAACGAGGAAGGGAGGTGGCGGCGACGGCTAAATTTAGGGAATTTACTTGAGGATGTGTCGACAACACTTATTCAAAACACGGCGCATCCAGACAACTTGACTTGGCAGAAAACCAAGCCTAGATTGAGGTTCGGTTTTTTGAGTCTGATACTCCAAAGCAAAACGACGCCAGTTTACAGTTTTTATTTTTATACAAATTCATATGCTTTGTATTTATTTATCTACATCAACAGTACTTGGAGATTAATTTAATAATAAATTATGGTTATTATTTAAAAAAAATTGTAAAAATATATTTTTATTTAAAATATGATTAAATTATTTATTTTAAATTAAAAACATATGGATTAAAATTAAATTTAATATTTTTATAGTGAATTCAATTATTATATAATTCTTAAAATTAAATATCTATATGTTGAATTTAACTTTGAAATTTGTTAACTAGTTTAAGTTTTTATTTTTTATAAGAGTTGGTTGTAAATTTAATTTTGTATTAAACTTTGATTAAATTCGTTTCATATTAACTAATTTGCATGTTTATTCATAATTAAAGATAAAAGAAACATAATCAAAATTTCAAAATTAAGTGACCGACATTATTTTGTAAAAAATGCCGTTGTTTTTACATTTTAGGTCAAGTTGAGCTCAAGCTCGAACTAAGTTGTCTTGTGATCGATCAAGTTTCAACACAATCAGGCTCATTGTTATCCCTTTTTTCTTAATATTATTATTTGTATAATATAATAAATAAACTTTCTATAGAAATTAGTTTATAAATCTTTCCATTTTATTTGTACAGTAATCGCAAAATATGGCTTGAATTGACAATACTTAAGCTCGGAGTCTTGCATCCAATCGGGCTTCAAGCCAAACTTGGATCCTAATACCAGAATCGTTCCTAGTATTTTATAGGTCCTAAGTAAAGAATGAGACTCTTTTTTTTTACCTCTTTTTAGAATCTTATAAAAAAATAAAAGAAGTAAAATATGAACATTTTGCTATTATTTATAAAGTTAAGAGTGAAACCTTATTTTATTTCATTTTATTTTTAAAAAATAAAAATAGGTCTTATTTTATTTCTCACAAAAATAAATTGTGAGTGAGTGCCCAAGCTTCCCTTGCCTAGAGCCGACCTGCCTCACATAGAGATCTTACTCTGTACTTAACCAGTATCAGAGAATCTGAGCCATCCAAGTTAGGTAAAAAATATCCGGGCAAAGAATCTGATCCCCACATAGAGTCTTATCAAAAGTAAACAGGCCTAACACAGAGTCTTGTCAAAAGTGAACACCGGGTTAAACGGATTCAGTGGGCTTCATTTGTCTTCATGAAAAATCTCTGCCGACAAACAATGAAAATGGAATATGTTTAATTTACTTGTGAACTAACAGATTTATTAATTGCAATATCGTTACAACATCACATGTTTCTACTTAATTAACAAGCTTAAAAACAATCTAAAAACTCCACAAGTCTTCAGGTTCAAGCACTTATGCATTATTGTCTTATCCCTTTCTTCAAATCTTGTTCAATTTGCTATTTTCCTTGGTAACAAGACCCCATTGGTTGAATTTTATTTTTACAGGTTCGTCTGCTAGCTTGAAAAAGCTATTCCAACCAATAACACAACTCTACTCCACGCACAAAGCCCACGCATCAACCCTCACCTTTAATTATTGTAGCTCATGCCGCAACTACCCCATCCACCAAAGAACCACGCAGTTGTCGCGGGGTCGTGGAGGGGCGGAACGATGAGGCCCAATTTGATTAGTTGTGTTTTGTTGATGGTGCAATCTTTATGAAGCGGTGTCTTTACGGATATGGGGTTGTCTGTCAAGATGGGGAAGGCAACTTCGTGAGAGCAGTTTCTGGTCATTTTGTAGGGCGCTGTAGTACAGATGTGGTTGAAGCTGTGGCACTGCGGGAAGCGTTGACGTGGGTCTTACCTCTGTGTCACGGTCGAGGGATTTTTTATTCAGATGCCCAGAATATAGTTTCTGCTATGAATAATTTTCATGATAATTAGATTGAATTTGGTAGAGTCATTTTGGAATGTAAACAATTATTACGTGCTAGGCCTCATATCAAGGTCTGTTGGGTTCGTAGGCAAGCCAATGTTAAGGCTCATACTTTAGTACGGGTCTCATATTTATATGCTAGCCGATGTAGTTGGAATTCCCCCTAACTTTTTGATTAATGATGTTGATATTGCCTTTGTTTCAAAAAAAACTAATTTGTTAGAGACGAGCCAATCAAAATAGACGAGAATTTTATCTACTATTTGATTGTTTTATTTATTTGCAAGAAGTTCAACAAAATACGAGACTTCGGTGAGTCTCACACTCCAACTCCAACCACGCTTGGAAAATTTCACATATTAGAGTCCCAGTTGCTTCACGATTGTGAAAACCTAATTTAACTCCAACTCTGCTACCCTTTTCGCAGCCATGTCTATATATTATATCTATGGGAAGACCAGCTTATTCTGGGACTGAAATCAAATCGGATCATTCTTCAATCTAGCTAGTCTCTACTTGAAGCTATGATCTTGGAAGGGGGAGGGAGAAGGAGAATCCAGGTACCCTCTCACAGCTCTGTTTCTATAACTGAAGAAACCATAGAAGAAATTTTGTTACGATTAGCAGTCAAATCAGTTGTGAGATTCAGGTGCGTTTCCAAATCATGGAAGTCTTTGTTCCATAACTCTAGCTTTATTTTCAAGCACACTACGATTGCTATTAACAGAAGTAGGAAAAATCATACGCTGCTTACCACAAACGGAAAACATAGAAGTGATATTGAATACAGGAAATACAGTGAAAAGGATGATTCTTTTGTATGCCAAGAGATTTTTTCTACGCCTCCGATCATAAAATGGGATGGAAACGACCAGCAACAGTGCTGTGGAGGATTGATATACTTATCTTTCCCTAGAGGAGACTGCGTGTTGTGGAATCCTGTTTTGAGGAAACAATTCCGCGTGCCAGATCCCGTCCCTTACGTATCGTCGCGAAGAACTGTAGGCTTATGGTATGACGAAAATAAGAATGATTACAAGATGATATTGATAAGGGCTTTAGGAGAGCCACACCCCGAAAGCACGAAGGTTTATGAGCTGAGCAAAAACGAGTGGAGAGGCATTGCCACTACTCCCCCAGGCAACATATTTTCTGCACGTCCAGTGTTTGTACATGGGTCTTTGCACTGGATTGGAGTTAAGAGGTTAACATATTATTGGTTTGTAGTTGTTTTTGATACAAGCAGTGAGGTATTCAAAGAGATGGAGTTGCCTTTCAGTTGTGTGCTAATTGGAAAAACGTTCCCACTTATCATGTTAGCTCAACTTGGAGACTCACTTTCCTTTATTTATGGCACTGCGAATCCTGCAGTTTGGGACATATGGAGGATGAGAGAGTACGGCGTATCAGCGTCTTGGATCAAACACTTTACGATTAATTTGGGATACAGAGTATTATCGCCGTCCAGGTCTGGCATCGCATTAACTTTGAGGAAGGTCAATGAGATTATTGCAGTGGTAGGCAATGAGGTTTTGGTGTTCAATGTTCATAATGAAACTCCAGTTTCTTGTCATTCCTTCGATTCTCCCCTCAACTCTGTGGACTATAGGTTTGATTTTGCCGAGACACTTGCGTTGTTGGACTATCCCCTTGTCAACATAGATGAGAGTACAGATGATGACAGTACAGATGAGAGTAGTGCATAATTTTCTCTTGCATTAGTACTAGAATTCCATTGTGCTTAATTTTCTCTTGCATTAGTACTAGAATTCCATTCTGTGTTATGCACGGGTTTTGTTTTTATAATTTCATTTAAATTGATATAATTAGTTACACCATTTGCAATTGCAAGAATTATAATATTTTAAATAATGTGTCTTCATTTATAATAATTTACTATCAATTATTATAAAGAGTTTATTCAAATTAGTAAGTATAATATTTTGTACTGATAAAAATTTTCATATTCTCTTAATTCTTAATTTATAAGTAACAAAATGCATACTTATCAACTTCTCCGAAAACTCACAAATTAATATTAATCATCTTTTAATAACATATGAGTATGACTAATAAAAATATAAAACTTCCAAAATCAAATATTAAGAAAATTAGTTATTTACATATTCATAGTTAAATCTAAATTTAAATTTAAGTAAAATTAACAATTTTTTGTTTAAAAGACTTAACAATATATGCATACTTGATAAGTTGATAATATTTTTTAATATTTTTAATTTCTAATATGCCACTAATCAAAAATATAATGTTATCAATAATAACCCGATAATAAATATGATATAAAAAAGTAATATATCAGTAATAAAAACTTTTTTCTCTTTAATATAAAAGAGAAATCAGTTTGCATCCTTTCTTCTATAATAGAGATGCAAATGGTATTTATATATGTAAGGAAATAAATTCAAGAATTAAGAAAAAATTACATATATAATTATTAATTTTAATGTATAATTTTGAAAAAATGGAAATCTTGTGTTATAAAAATTAAAAGACCTAAAAAAAGTTACAATGCTCTCAATTGAAGTTAATTCACTTCTTATGAATAGATGTTAGATTTTTTTTCTTTTATTTTAATTAATTACAAAAGTTTAATATTGCATTAATTTTAGTATTGCCGATACAACACGCATATTAATAAATTGATTTTAATTTTGTGAATGGAAATTACCAAATTTCAAAATGATCATTATAAATTAAGAGTATTTAGATATATGTGAGTTAAATATTTATTGTAGATAATGCGTATATACTTCGAAATAATTAAATTTTATTAATAACTGATGATGTTTAGTATTGTGAATTTAGTTTGATTTTGTAAATAAAAACTATTATTTGATATTTTAATGAACAAATTATAATGCATTAAAAATGAATAATATTTTAATATAGAATAAATGAATAATGTAGATATTTAATGTGCACATAATTAAAATAATTACAATTTACTAACAATTAATTAAATTATTATATATTTCTGAATTGATTTCTTTTATTTTAGAAATTAACATAATACAAAATCTGTCGTATATCAAATTTAAACAATTATCAATACACTAAAAAAGTAAGAACTAATGAAACGATTGATTTATTTCCCTGAAAAAAATTCCATAAGCTATATACTTATATGTTCTCTACCCTCGACATCCTAGCTAAACTATATATGAAGTAAAGTTGCGAATAATTTACCGAACTTAGTACTGGATTAAGTTCTGACACAGTACTGTATCAATATCGGTTAATATCGGGTATCGTTTTGGGTAATTTTTTAAATTTATGAAATAGTTCTTAAAATTTTTAAAATTTGTAAAATAGTTCATTGATATATTGTTCAATTGTACTATATATTTTACTAGTTTACTATTTACATTAACCATGTTTCTAAAAATCATAATAATAAATAATAATTACAATTAATATGAAATAATAATAATTTTTAAATATTTTACATGTAAATAATAGTCACAATTAATATAAAAAAGACAATCATCATCATAAAAATATAAAATTAATAATAATAAAAAGTATTTAAAATATTACAATAATACAATTTCGTCATTTTAATAAATAATAATTAATCAAAAGATTCAAAACATTCAATAAAAAGAACAATAAATATCCTTAAATATTTTACAAAAAGAGTTTATGACGAAGAAACAATCAAATATAAGTTAAATCTGAAATAAAAACATTTACAATTACATTACATGTATAGAATTTAATATAAATATCAAATATAAGTAAAATTAAAAGAAGAGAAAAAACAAAAACTTGGCACGAAATTCAATTCTCAATAGGAAGATACTCACTATAACTGCACTGACCCCAGTAATCATTTAGTACAAAATCCTCATCATTAAGAGGATCTCCATCATCATTATCATTCAAATTTAATGCATCAAATAACATGTTCCCAATCCAAGATTGTCTTATAAATCATTCACATCAACCAAATTTAATTCTTCAGAAAACCAATCCGCCAAAAGATCAATATTATCAATAGAATTTGAATTAGTTGAACTACTTATATTATTAAGACTCCTAGTAAACAATTAAATTTAATTATTAGAAAATTATAAAAATTATATCAAAATTAATAATGATAATAATGAAAATAACATACCTTTCTCGAAACTTTAAATTGTAACGAACAAAAACTAAGTTATTCAACCTCTTATACTCCAATCAACTCTTTTTCTTTAAATGGATAAATTCAAATGTGTTTCAGTTTCATTCACAGCCTGTTACACTCACACACTGATTTAATATCTGAATTGCAAACCTTTTCAATTCTGAAATACTATTTTCGAATTGATTCCACGAAGAAACGGTAAGTTATAAGATAACAAAAGTTGTGTTATAAACAAAATAAAGTGATAATTAATTTTCAACAAATAAGAAAAAAGAAATAACTAATACCTGGAAAAAGTTTTTTTCTTTGTCGAATAGCAATCGATATTCCAATAAAATCTCTATTCGACAACTTGTAAATTTCCATTTGTGAGCTTAAAAGATCTTGCTTCGTGTCAATGTTAACAATTGTTGTAATAGTTAAAAGCATTTCTCTATTAACTTCAGCTTGCTTAGTAAGATCCAGTATAAAATAGACACTAGGATTCAAAAATGTCCCAGCTGCAAACAATAAAGAAGAAAGTTGTCTTTTCCTTCTCTCATTAATGATTGAAAGATATGGTGAATATAAAGAAGGCTTATGTTTCATATTGGCTTTGATTGCTTTCGTCGTTCTTTCCTTGACATAAAAAATATAACTCATTGTTAGCTTTTCTTCACATCAACCAAGCGAAGTACCCTCACCAAAGGCTCACAAACTCGAATAACAAATTGACATTAATATCAAAATTCTTTGTCTTCTAGTATAATATTATAAGCCTTCTCTCTAGTATTAGACCTAACATGCTGAGATATAATCCACTTATCACTTGTAAACATTTGTCTTAACTCTTTCTTTTTAGCTTTCTGCATGGTCTCATCAATAACAAGAAAATACCTAGGATCCCTTATATTCTCCAGCATTTGGTCCATGCAATGTGCAGCACAAGAGTCAAAAAAGATGAATTATACGTATTTTGCAACCTTTTTCTTACCGTTTCATAAGCGGAATCATTGTTAATAATAAACTGAACAATGTTTTCTGGCCCTATTTCATTCATAACTTCATCAAATATAGTAAACAATCTCACATAGTAGTTTTGTGTAGTCGTAAACTTGAGGAAGTCTGTGAGGGAGCTCCATGCCACTAGTAGGCAGGCAGGAGAAGCCTTTAGACAAGTGCGCATGACTGACAGAACAGACCACCACAAACCCACATAACATATAATTCATGACTTGAAAACCAATTGCCTAATTGACATTTTTTTTGAAAACTTGTCTTTCATAAGCATGACATATTTCATATGCATTTTCAAAACTTAATTTCATAGACATAAAGCCTTTTCAAAATCATTTCCATATCACATTTCATCATCCAAAATTCATACACCAATACATATAGCAATTTCGCAAATCATTCAAATGCAACAATTGCCACAATTATAAAGTAATGAGAAATTATTTTATTCTCTTGATAGAAAGAAAACATAATGGCTCATTATTCAATTATAAATATGAAACCCACCTTGAATTTTCTTGTTAATACTTGCTCAAAGAGACCTCTCCCCTTGCTCCTCTTTCCTTCCTTGATTTCCTTCATCAAAAGCAAAATCTCCCATTCAATAGAAATTCCAATTGGAGAACCCATAAGAGACATTCACTAAAATTGATCCTAGAATTCTTAAACCCATACATTTTTTAAGCTATATGAACCAAAATCCTCTCAAAATCTAAAATATTAAGATCAAACTTACCTTGAATCTTCACCAATCAATGACTTTCTTGGCCCCAAGGAAAGCTCTTATCTCCCTCCTCCTTTTTCTCTTCTTGAACATTCTCAAAATCTTCCTTTATAACTAAGAAAAATCAAAACCTAGCTTGCTCTTCTTCTTTCTCTCTTTTGTCTCTCCAACAACACTTTCTCTCTCTTTTCTCTTCAATTTGGTTTTTAGCTTCTTTCCATTCCAAGATACTCTTTTCTTCTCCCTTTTATACCACTAATGATTGTACAAAGACTTTTTTACCCTTCCTTGTATGCCTTCTAACTTAAATGCTTAAGTGACTTGCTAATTTTACCCCTCATGCAATCTTACCACCTTAACACTATAATTCAATTAACCCATGTCATAAAACCTTACTTACATTAACATGCTAATTAACCTCACAAAAATACTCTATTAAGACCTCAAAATTCATTTAAGTCATTGCCTAACTTCTTTCAAAAAACAAGACCTTTTCTGATCAGGTAATTGAAGGAATTTGATAATACTTTCTTCTAAAAAAATGTTCATCATTGTCTTAATTTTCTAATGACATCAAAATTATTCATTTTTGGTTCAAAAATCTGAAAGTTAAACCTCAAACATTTCCGAATTATTCTTATACTGAAATAGTATTATGTGCTCAACTTCCATTAGAAAATTGAAATTCTTAGAGACTGAATTAAAACTTGATTTCATCAGACAATTTGTAGTATTATGCCTCTAGTTTATTTCAAATTAAAAATCATCTCATTTCGATAACTAGATAAAAATTATGGCTAAAACACTGAAACATACTCAATGAATAAGTTTGGACTATATTTTCCAGCTTATGATTTCCAACATTTCACATACAATTTTTCTAACTTCCAAGAAAAATTTAGAGTCCAACAAAAAGTGGCAAGGAATATGCAAATAAGCTCATGTCTATCATCAATAAAATCAAATTGCTTGGTGAAAAATTTCCAAGTCAAAGTGTGGTGGACAAGTTTCTCATGACCCTTCTTAAAAGGTATGAAACCAAAATCTTATCACATGAAGATTCTAAAGATCTATCAAAAATAACCATTGCAAAATTACTAAATGCTCTTCAAGTCATGAACCAAAAAAGAATGATGAGAGAGGAAGAAACTAAATATAAAACTGATATATCTTATTTAGCTAAGACTTTATCTTCAAAGGGAAAAGGCAAAGTGGTTCAATGTAGCAATTGCAAAAAGCTTGGTCACGGAAAGAAAGATTGTTGGACTAAGGGTAAATCACTATATTTCAAGTGCAACAAATTTAGGCACATATAAGGATTTGCAAACTTAAAGATGAATCGTAGATAAATATGATGCAAAAGGCAAAAGAATAATCTCTATTTTAGAGTCGTTGGTGAGACGTACACCATTGAGAGAAGTGCTTCAACAATTGAAGGTTGATGATGGTGATAATAAGTGCATCACATTTGAAGAGAAATGCTTCATAATTTATTTAGAGAGAAGTGCTCCATGTATGTAATTTTAGATGGCATGGATGCCATCTAGTGAAGATTCAGTTCTCCATGTTCTGCTCACCAAGACTGTAAAATCCGCGTCTGGAAGATGACGGAAGTGAAACGGCATAAGCTCTCTACTGTTCTCCCCACAGTAGAAGACCGTCTACGTCGGTTCTTGCTCCTGAAGAACTACGTTGCCATCCGAAATCACAAGAAGCTTCTCTGGATTGAGCACGCCGACGTCATAACTGGACTTGTTGTTAGTAACTGTTTCATTTACTCGGTCTCGTGGGATAAGTACTTTAAGATGTGGAGTGCAGAGGATCTTCGGTGTTTGGAGTCAGTCAAAGTGCATGACGACTCGATCAACGCCATGGTTGTGTCCGTTGACGGTACATTTTACATCGGGTCAGCGGACTGTAGGATTAAGGTTTGGACCAAGTCGGTGAGGGGCAAGAGACTTATATTGATTGCCACATTGGAGAAGCATAAATCGGCGGTTAACGCTTTGGCGCTAAACGATGACAGATCGGTGTTGTTCTCTGGGGCATGTGACCGTTCGATTTCGGTTTCGGTGAGGGAAGAAAGTGCGAATCACATGGTGGTGAGCGGAGCGTTGAGAGGGCATAAGAAGGCGATCTTGAGTTTGATCGATGTCTCTGATTTGTTGTTTAGCGGGTCCTCTGATGGGACGGTGAGGATTTGGCAGAGAGGGCATGATGGTAACTATTGTTGTTTGGCAGTTTTAGAGGGACATCATAAGCCTGTTAAATCGTTGGCTGCAGTCAGGGAGGACGGAGACAGACGGTGAAGTCAACACTTGGCGGGTTACAATGTTCAGAGCCTGTAGTCCGAAGGAATTTGTGAAAAGTTAATACTAATAACTTAACAGAAATTTTAGGGTTTTTTAGTTATTATTTGTAATTGGAAAAGAGTGAGTTATTATGTAATTGGAATGAAGAGTTAGTTTGTGAAAAATA
>JANJEY010000234.1:36822982-36835126 GCA_024703695.1 Erythroxylum cataractarum | reverse complement strand
TGTTTTTCTTTGTATTTGAACTCTTTTTGTTATACATCAAAATCATATTTAAGTAAAGTCATTTTGACTTAACAGAAACAATTGATAAAGATTTGCAACAAGAAATTGTAAAGGAGAAAGAAACGCTAGAGATAAGTTTTGATAAGAATAGTTTATGTTGTGAAATGTCTTGTTAAATATAGTTTGGCTTTTCGAGGATCCAATGGGAAACTTTACCATAATAGTAATGATATTTTTTTTGGATTACTTGAGATGATTACTGAATTTAACGAAGTCAGACACATTTAAAATCATGATATTCATCATCATTATCTTGGTTAGAAAAGTTAAAATGAGTTTATTTCTCTTATGGGAAATAGAGTTAGTAGTTTTATCATAAGGATCAAAAAAAGGCCAAATACTTTTATATAATTCTTGATTGTGCCCTAAATTGGAGCCATTAAAAACAAATGAGTCTGTTAGTATAATTTGTGAATATGTCAAGTAACAAAATAAAAATAGAGGAGTACTTTCTAAAGTTATTGAAGGTAGATGACACATCTAGATTAAGACTTTTCAATGAATAATTTAATGCATTCAAGTCTTTTGTTCTTAATGTTCACAATGTGAGGGATCAAGGTTATGGTAAGGGTTATAATATGAAGGGAAAGCACTAAGGGTTCAATATCAATTACTTAAAATAAATCTGAGAGCATTATATGTGTCTCATAATCTTAATTTTACTCTTAATGATATGGTGCTGTGTTAAAACTGCTTTGTTTTTTTGAAGTTGTGCAATGCATATATGCATTATTTTTTAGTTCTCCTAAAAGGTGGAAGGTTTTACTTGATAATGTTTAAGGCTTAACCATGAAATCATTGTCCAATACTCTTTAGAAGAGTTAAATAAAAAGTGTTAAAGCTATTAGATTTTAAGCTCCTTAAATAAGATTGGCTTTGATGGAATTATCTAGATCTTATGACGATGCCAAGTTAAAGAGTGAATCAGAAAGTTTCGTCAGTGCACTTAAGATTTTTGAGTTTTTATTTAGTATGTTTATTTGATATGATATTTTATTTCCTATTAATATGGTAAGTAAAAAATTGCAGTCTAAATCTATATGCATCGATGCTATCATAGAGCAATTAGGTGTGATAGTAATTTTTTGCAAATATAGAAACGAAGGGTTTGCCTTTAATTTGAATATTGCCAAAAGCATTGCACATAAGATGAATGAAGAGCCTACATTTTCAATTAGACGTTATATTATTGGGAAAAGACAAATTTATGAAAATGATCACAATGGATAAATATAATTAGTTGAGGAATCCTTTAGAGTTAGTTACTAGTTATTATGGATATAACATTTGAATGTATTTTTATATTTTTATTTGATTCAAAAAAGTTGAGATCATTGGATGATGATCAACTTAGAAAATGTTGCACTACTTTTTTCACTACTTTTTCTTATGATAATGTGTTGAATGTAGATTTAGATTTTCTTTTTGTAATTAAAAGTGTTGCAAATGACTTTGCTAAATAAGTTAATGTCATTAGTTAAAATTCTTGAATTTTTTAAAGTTACAAAGTGTTATTTAAATGTTTTAATTACTTATCAAATCCTATGGACTATATACATGTGATTGTAGAATTAATTGAGAAAAGTTTTTCAAAGTTAAAATTATTGAAAACTTATTTGAAGTCATCAATATCGCAAGAAATGTTGAATGATTTGATTATTTTATGTATTAAGAAGGATATGTTAGACAATATTGATCTTGATATTATTATTAATGATTTTGCATATAAAATATGCGGAGAAATTGTTTTTCATGATCATATATGAACTTGTTAGTGTAGTTATTTTAGTATTTTACAATCTGATGTTGTTGTTCGGTTGTTACCGTTATTATTTTGTTTATGTAACCACTATTTTTAGTGATTTTTTTACTACTGACATTTACAAGATATGGTTAGGTGTTATTATGATCATTTAGCCTTAGTATTTTATTGAGTGTGTAAATTTATGACTTGAGTCACTTATATAAACAGATTAAATTTTAGTAATAAAAATGTACTTTTGAAGTTATATATTGTATATTGTAGATTTATTGGAGTCTTTTTACTTCGCCTATAAAAGATTAAGAACAACCTTGATGACAATCCATACTATCTACTAGATTACGGAAGTTCTAATGGTAAACAACGCTAACTTGGTAAATGAAGATTAACTTGGAGCCAGAATGATAAGCTCTACGTGTAACTTTTTTGGTGTAGTAGCTAAGATGAGAGCTTTTTCCAACTTATGTTGCTATTCTCCTGTCATTCCCTTAGGTTGTATGTTACTCGTGTTGTAAACTTAAAGCTTACCCATTATAATTAGTTCATTTTTCAATAAAGAAATGTTGTTTATAAAGAAATGCTTTCTTAAAGCCATTTTGTGGAGCAACTTCAGCCACGCCATGATATTTGATAGAGTTGCTTTTAGACACAAAAAATAGTTCTAGAAGTAATTTACTAAAAACTTTACTCTAATGAGACCTCCTAAATGCCTAAAAAAAGTAAAGTAGGGAGAGATCTCCTGTCCAAAATAAATGTCATTTTAGAGAGATTTTAATTATGCAAAATAAGTGTCATTCACGATTTTTCATGTATGTTTATAATTTTATTTCTAAAATTACCCTTTAATTTCTCTCACATCCTAATTATACAGATTACATTTTCAAAACAATTCAACATGCAATTAATAAAGATATATCAAATATTTCACTAACTTTCTTAACAAGTGTATATCTCTCTAAAAGGTTAGGAGAGAATATTTAATATGCAGTCAAATAAAGAGAGGAATTTTGGTCGCTAGATTATAAATATTAGGAACTTTCTTTTACACTTTGAAGGGTCCGGTCAGCTAATGAAGTTTGGAGATGGAATTATATGACCTTTGAGGCAAGGTATATCAATCAGCCTCAACTTACAATGACGACGGCGTTCAGAGCGTCTAAACTTGCACATGTTCCCTGGATTTTTTGTAACCCGCGACAGGGGGACAAAAGGCAAAGGAAAACACAATCGTCGACAGCAGGATTCGAACCTGCGCAGGCAAAGCCCAACAGATTTCGAGTCTGTCTCCTTAACCACTCGGACATATCGACATTTCTGACCTCTTGCATTCGTGTTTCAGTTAATAATTTAAATATCCTGTGCATATACTCATAGCTCAACTTCTTGTGAGATGTTATCAGCAGACTCATAACTCAACTTCTTGTTGAGATGCTATCAGCAGATATTATCGGCTATCAAAATTTATCAACGAAATACACCAAAAGACCGATTTCATCAAAAGGCGAAACTACTACTGGCAGTTCTTTCTGAAATTCAAAAACTACCCTTATTACTCCAGCCATATTCATGCACTATAAACAACTACACACAATTTATAATGATATGACGGTTTGGTAATCGTCTAAATGCTTCTACAACTACAAAGACAACACCAGTCAAAACAATAAGTTTATTAGTTATGAGAGTGTTAGGAAGTACACCACTCCAGCAAACAACAATTTTATTAACATCTAAGCACTGAGAATCCTCTAAAATGAGGCAAACCCTACTATACGTTGCATCCACCATGTCATTGTCGATCTTATCATTTCTGTTATATCTGACATTATTGGCTCCTTATAACAAACTTTACCAGCTACCACTGCATTCCTCCTTTGGATGGTATAACGAGAAAGGTCGTTGCAAGCTTTAGGTGGACCAGTCCCCTTGTAAGCATCGCATATATATGTTACAAAGTTTTCGTAGTCCTACAGGAACAAAAATTGGTGACAAGAGGGTCAATTACTATTCCAAAGGCTTAACTAAGAACAGCACAACAATGACTTGTGACACACACCATCTGTGACATGAATTTTATGATGATTATACTTCACCTTAGATCCAATACTAGAAAGTATAAAACCAACAACTATTTGGGAGAATGAACAGATGAAAAAAAACCTCATATAGAGGCTCGCCATCCACCACGACCCACGGCACATACTTATAAGGAGGCTGAAGAGAATTTGTTTCAGCAGCATATCTCAACTCAAGCTGCAAGGAAATCAATCTTAAAATGGCTCATGATAAATCGAGTAAACTAAAGAATTAAAATTCATAATCGTGTGGCATAAGATCTACATATGCCATGGTAAATCCACCAAGATACATCAAAGCTTTTTATTTCAGAATAGGGCAGACATGAAACCAAAAGAAATCCAGTAAATGCAACCTATTCTCTGAGGGGTTTAAACAATTCATAAGCATAACTTCTTTGATCCTCAATGAACTTGTAAGGATTGTAATAAGGTTACTCATACTGTTACATAATGCAAGCTATTCTTCTGAGAAGTACTATAACTCTAAGAGATAAGATTTTTGCAGAATATGCAAAGAGTGTGGTTCAGGATGACGATCTCATCAAACAGGAACATGGGATGGGGTCAACTGCATCTACTCATACAAATATATTTCTCCAAATGTTTTCCCATCCTTTTATTCCTTCACTTCACTTGCTCCTCGTTGTTCGTATAAGAGCTGTCCTCATTATCTCATCATTGTAAGCGATCAACCATATTTGAGATCAGCAATTGGTATAATGCTTCTCAACATGATATAGTCTGTCATAACAATGGCATCCTGGATTTCTCCTCCTTCATCAAGTCCCAGTGGTATGCCTCTAGCATATACAAAGTAACTGAAACTAAAACAACTTCCTCCACTCCTCACCATTGATCCAGGCAAAGGAAAGTAGCTTTGTTATTAAATTTAGGTAAATCATAAGTGCAATTATTGCACTCAAGTTACAATCCACAAACAGGATGGCATGCTAAGTCGATTCAAATTATATATTTAACAAATTAAATCCTGAATGGACCAAAATGCAGCAATTGTTAACACAGGTTAATTTTTTTAAACGAACTAGTATTGAACTTAACCTCTTTTCCATGTTCGCTTTTGTAGCACTTGGTAATAAATTCTGGATCTAAATTCAATTTCTGGAAGCAAGTTTCCCATTCTGTGTATTTCCGATTGTAAACCAAATCCTCAACGCAATAGATGAAAGGAAAATGATCTTCCTGAAACCATAAAGATAACATCAAATATACAGGCATTTTACTGTAGTCTCCATAACCAAAACAAGAAGTATATGCAAAATAAGAGTGTAATATTTGAAGCAAAGTCTCACCAACTTAGGCCAAACATAAATTGCACAAGCTTCCACAGTGTTTAAGAAGCACTCCCATGGACCATGCTGCAATTGAAAACAAACAAGGTCATGAGCCGCCAAATATAATTCCTATGTGCTAACTGTTCATTCTTTTACCGTATTTTACTCATCGTCCACAATCAGTGAATAGAAGCTAACTAGGAAATGAAAACAAAAATTGAAAGCCCAAAAGAGGAGTTGAAAGGGGTACCTGGCAAACGAAAGTGTCGTTGCCTCTGACCCTGGCATTGCCCCAAGGAGAGAGGTGGAGATCGATGGCGGAGAGCAGATCGCCATTGTCTTTAAAGATGTCGACGAGATAATTCACTATGAAATTGGCACTGTAAGGGCATAGGGACTCGTAGTATAGTCCCACTGACACCTTGGACGATTCAGTAAGGAAGTTTTGAGAAGCCGTAGGCAAGGGACTGAACAAGAAGAGACAATAGGCGAGAACAGACAGAGAAATAGTCGTACTACGACAATGAGATGCCATGGAATATGGATAGAAGCAAAGCGCGATTACTCCCCTCCTTAAAAGATGTATTAATCTGCTACTGGATTTAGATTTATAGATTACACACAAGGTAACAGCATAACAAGAGATACAAAGGACTGTACAACAAATGAAAGCAGATATGCATGCTTCAGATCCAACACTTATGCTGAACTTAAGCACTACATCGCAGCCCGACAAATTGGGCCAGACTTTGACTTGATTTGCAACAAGGTGTTTGTTTGTTTGGTGGCCCCTCTTTTTATTAGGAATTGTGTATCAGTTTGGTTTTTATTTATGTTTTTCTATTTTCTTTCATTATCAAAATTCAAAAAAATTATACTTAATTTATGATTTATAATTTTAATTTTAGTTTCTTTCAGTTTCTATAAATTACAAAAATTATATAAAATAATTTTTATTTTTTTTTTATTTTTTTATAATATAATTTACTATCAACTAAATATATTTTTAATTATTTAATATTATTTTTAATAATAATTATAAGTAATTTAAATCTAATAAATTATTTTAAAATTTAAAATTTAAATATAATGATTTTATTATAATGATTATTAATAAATATAATTTAAACTCAAATATCTTCAAAATTTATAAGTATAAAATAAAATAAAATATATTAAATCAAATATGAATTCATAAATAAAATCAATTCATTATTTTAATAAAATATAATAATTTTCACTGACATTATATAAAAAATTAAAATATAATTTATTTATTTATAAAAATAATAATCTTTAATTTTTATATTATATGTAATTATTATACATTAACAACTAAATAAGTTGTTTGTTTTCATTTGAAAGAAAAACATAAGGGATCATTTTTTTCTATTTCTGTTTTTTTATTGTGGTTTTTTATTTTTAGTTTATATTTTTTAGTTTCTTTGTTCCTTAAAAAACAAAAACACGTTTGGTCGAGATTTGTAATACAAAAACTAAAAATATTTTTTTTGGTTAAGATATGTAATAAAAAAACTAAAAACAAAAACATGTTTGATTTTATAATCTTGTTTCTATTTTTGTAATTATACTCTTACGTTAATAGTTATAATATAATACATTGTATTTTTAAATTAATTAATTATCATTATAGCTAAAATGAAAATATATGTGCAAATTAAATATAAATTAAAATTACACATTAATTGTATATAATAAAATTATATTAATTAGCAAATTATATTAATTCATTCTAATAAATAAAGATGTCCATTATATTATAATTGTTGAAAACATAATAGTATTATTATTTACAAAAAGAAACATAAATTAATTAAAAATAATATAATCACTTAACATTTGTTTAGCAATTTCACCTTACTTCCAAGACACACCTCAAAGTTGTAATAGTCGGTTTCCTAAGATGTTTAGGGATTAGAGTGATAGTCACATGAATTGTAGTATATTAGAAAGAATTGGTACATTTGGGATATGATTTCATTCTCATGCATAACATGAGCATTATATACACATAAATGTTGATTTAGGAAAATTGCACTTAATTGACATATTCTGATGTATGAAAAATTTAAAATGATTATGATTTGATTGTATATTGCTTATGTCTTGAATTTTGGTTTGATAAATTACAAGTAGTAAATTTGGAATTAATTATTACAATTGATAAATTAAAATGTACATTTAGTCTAGGAAAAATGTCAAGTGACAAGATAAGTTGACACATGAAAATTTAAGGTTACTAAGCCTATATGGCTTATAAAATGAGTGACATTTGGCATGGAAAATTAAATGACAAATGGCATAGGAAATTAAGTGACAAATGGTAGCAGTGATTGACTGACAAATGGCCTAGCATAATTGTGACAAATGGCAACTTATGGAGAGGACAAGTGACTTACATGTATAGGTGACAAATGTCATTATGTAGTAGTGACACCTAGCACCTAATGAGTGAAGCTACTGCAGGGATAGTTTCTGTTGTGTTCATTCTTCTTCTTTCCTTTACTCTCACCACCGAAAGACTTATACACCCTCACAGCTTCTGAATTTTGCTTCAATTTTGTTCATAGTCACTTCAAGATCCATACAAAAATATGTTTAAAGATATCTATAATATGTTATCATCATTTTGCCTTTGCTAAAATCACTTTACTCTATCTTGTACTTGGAGGATTTTGCATGCATGGAGAGCTAAGTTACCTTGATCATTGAGGTGGAACTTAAGGTAAATAAGTAAGTGAAATTCTGATCTTTGTGGCATATTGAAATAAAAATTTTATGATGACTGAATTGGGATGGAATGTATATGGCGTTGATGAAGATGTTGTGCTGGAATGTGATGGATGAATTGGTTACTTTTCTGTTTTGCTATTAAAAAGTAGGTTATAGACTGTTAAATGGATGATTTAGGTTGAGATTTGAAGTATAAATGAAGTGGATTCATGGTAAAGATAGGTGTTATTGAAGTGTTCTTGAATCTGAAAAATTAGAGCTGTAGGTATGTTTATAAAAAGTGATTGAATGACATAAATAAGGAGATTTTTGTAAGCCTTAGTGTAACCAATATGGAAGTTAAATTAACCTAAAAAAACCTTAAAGGGCATGAGACTGGAAAATTTCAGGTGTTAGTGACGTCTCTAAGCTTATAAAATTCGTGAAGTATTGAAGGTAATAAATTTACATACATTAGTGATGTTGATGAAAAATTCTAGAATTTTAATTCCAACCTTGTGTACATGTCGAACCAGTAGAGAAATTTCACTCTAAATTGGTATATTTGGACTTGATTAAGGCTAGGAATGATCCTAGATTATTGCTTGATTAGTTGGTTAAGAGCTTGATAAGTTTATGTAGTTAATTGATATCATAACCTAAAGAATGGACTATTTTGATGTGGTTAAGTTCAAATATGGAAATTATGATTTGTTAAAGGAATAAATGAGTTCTTTTAATGCAAACAAGATCTTAAGGACATGAGTCATGTGTATAAAGTATGGATGAATGAGCATCGAAGAACATGGGTAATTATGAATGAGAATTGGGTAAATGTATTAATATATATTACTGGAAAAAGTTTGGTGAATTTATAGATCTAGCTTGCTCAAATTTCAGATTTAAAGTAACAATTATGTATGTGTTATAAGAGACTTTTTGATCATAAAAGTGTTCAAGGATAAGTGTAAAGTATGGTTGAAGAATATGGAGTGAATCAAACTAACTTAAAGGTATAAACTTGATTGCAAAATGGCAGTATACAAAATATAATGTTTGGATGGTCAAGATTTGTGAATAAGGATACATGCCCGGGAAAGTCAATTGAGCGTGCATTAAACATGACACATATACATATGCATGATTGAATAATTCATATGATTGATCAACTTAGTAATATGTGTATTCCATGACTAAAGAAGCATAAGTTGATCGCCACATCCAGACATTGTCGGATTATTAAGGCAATAGCTTTTCTGGAGTATACTGTGAGTTAACCTAGATGTTTCTCACTATGATTGAATTGTTTTTGTTTAGATTTCAGTTATTGAATTGTTACCTATGTGATTGTGACAATTCTAGACATTGTTGTTCGGAGGAATTTGATATTCAAGAATGTATTAGAAGTGCTTTCAAATTGCATGTGTAACATTGAATGTGTACGTAACTGAATGTTGAAAGCCAAACTCAGATCAGAAGAATGGGATAAATGATATAAGTACATTGAATGAAAAGTATTGATAGCATAATTTGTGAATTGATGCATTCTATTACCTTGATATGCATGATCAGATAAAGGAGTTATGATCGAAGTGAACAATGTGAAAAAGAACTTTAAGCTCAGGAATTGTGCACAAAGAACCACAGGCTCAGTTAATAATGATCTTGGTCTCCATAATGGGTATGGGACAGAAAATGTATCAAGCTTGGTATCCGCAACAGATACAAGACAATACATAAACGCTCAGTCACAACAAAGTCAAAATAAAAACGAAGTCACATGTGCATTTGCATATATAACTTTATATATATCATATGAATTATTGGGATGAATTATTGGATTTTTTCTGAAATGGTGATATGAAATGTTTGTATACATGTTGCACTTGGTGATATATGACAAAATGTGATGTAGGTTTTGATACTGAATGATGTGTTATATTCCTTGAATTGGGTTATATACTTGCCTTTGTATTCTGATTGAGTGAGTACATCGATGATAGTTCACTCATTGAGTTCACAAACTCATCAAAATTACAACGTTGAATTTTCAAATACAAGGGAGTTCTAGCTTATAAGGAAACTAGATAGAATTCTAGTACTGTCATTTTAAGAATAAGAATGGCTCAAAGGTCTGGTTAGCTGATAACTGAGGAGTCTAGTTTAGAATGTTTTCAGTTAGCATCCCATTTCATGTTGTATATTTTATATGGAGTAGTAAAGTCTCAAATGTTATCTAATGTATATATATATATATGGATTATGGATTGTAATGTAACAATGTAAGTTTATCTTTGTAAATGAAATGGGAAAAGTTAATCTTTATGAATGCTTGTGATTTGTTTGATGCCTTAATTAGTTAAAGTGATTATTCTAACGTGCCATTCTCATAGGGTATGTTCTCAAATATCCTTTAGACATTCGAGCATATACTCTATAGAAGTGGTATGTTACATAAGTAGTGCTGGAGTGATATTATATTCCACTTGAGAATTTGCATCTTCATTTTCACTTTCCCTAATTTGTTCTTCATTTTTAGCACAATTGTCAAATAATTCATTGCTTTGTCCATACATTCTAATATAACTGTGTATAACACAACAAGTAAAAATGATGTATGTTTATTTCTTTATATCATAACTCAACATGTTTTTAAATATAAGGAATCTTGCTTTTAGAATGCTAGAACATCTTTCAATAACATTTCTTATTAAAGAATGTTTGTAGTTAAACAATTCCAGTAGACCTTGAGGTATTCCTCTGCTTCTATAATCTCGCAAATGATATCTTTTATCTCAGTATGGTGAAAGAAATCTAGGTATATTAATGTGGCTTGAATTAACCAAATAGTACTTACCTAACATATAAAGAACATAATATTAACAGAACGATATTAAAAATGAATCATAATTACTATATTTATTTAAAATAATATATTACCTTATGGAGGCATAGGAAATTGATTTGTTGGATTTATCACTATTTCTAAAAGAACTCGAGAGTCATTTTCAGTTCCTTCTCATCCAACCATTATATACGTAAAATGCATGTCAAATGAGCAACAACACATAATATTTTGTGTTGGATTAATTCTTTTGCCTCTGTATGGTATTTGTACATCGGTTAGAACATGTGCATCAATATGTGTACCATCTATTGCTCCTATACAATCCGAAAAATTGAAATATACATTAAAGCAATTGTTAATGATAAGGATATAATTAAAATAGTAATTAAATATACGAATGTACCTGAAAATATAGAAAGAATTTTGAATTATGTTGAATCTTAGGATGTGTATTAGTAAAAGATGGTGGAGTAATGACTCTTTTTGTAAGAGGATTAATTGCATATAACAATTTATGAAAATACATTGAAATTGTCTAGGTCGAATGTTGAAAGCGTTCGGTATTGACTCTAGTTATCTCATTATGCCCTATAGTCATCAAGAAAATTGCTACTTGTTCCTCCATAGTCAATTGACTTGCTGCCTTTAAGCCTTTTAAACTCTGCAACTCATCACATAAGCTTAAGAAGATTATCTTTTTCATTCTTAAGTTTTCTTAAATCCTTGTAGGATTCCCATTCAAAGTTCTAATATCAAATCATGACCTAGTAGAGCAGAAGTTCTACATGGTTTCTTTTGTAACTGGAAATATTTGTTCTCTCCTCCAATTATAGAAATAATGATTACCTTTTTTCGTTCATCATCAGAATCTGATTCGAAATCTGATAAGAAATCCATGTATATACAATGCCAACATTAAATAACTAATAAAACATTCGTTCAAAAGGTTTAATCAAATATAGACAAAATATTAATAGAAAATATAGATTTACGTTAAATATTCATACAAAGCGTAAACTTAAAATGTTCAACTATGGAATAGTGCTTAATATAAAAGTGTCAAATTAATAAGAATTCAATATGCAATAACATGAAAATATAACTAAAGTGACATAATCCACTCCAACTTTCTTATATCTATCATCTTCATAAAAATATCCCTATAAAGTGGAGAATCATGTAAAGCCTTCACAACTTTTTTATATTACACACTATCAACACCCAATTCATTTAAGGAATTCAAAATTTTCATCATTATGTTAGACTCTTGAGATTTATTGTCGGATCCCGTTACCGGAGTCCAACTCTTAAATCGTAAAACATGAAACTTGATCATCTTGCCTTGGAGGGTTTATTTCATTTAACCCTAAT
>JANJEY010000234.1:36601807-36616239 GCA_024703695.1 Erythroxylum cataractarum | reverse complement strand
AAGCTTCTGCAGAAATTCTTCTGAGAGAGTGTCTTTTTTTGCTTATTAAATCATAAGTTTTATGCTTGGATTTGGTTATGAGATTAACCTAAAATCTCTACCTAATTACTTCCGCTGTGTCAATTTTATAGCTCGTAGAAGTTGTAGAAGTTAAGGCCCGATCCTAAGACCCAGCAGGGCCTCATGGATCATTTAAAGGCTGTGCCTTTCTATTGTTGATTGTTATGATTTAGGTGCCAGATATTAAATGAATATTAGAGATGAAGTGTTCTAATTTATTTTTTTGTTTGAGTTTTCACATGAGGTTTGCTCTCATGATCGCTCTTCTACTAACCCTTATTGCTTCTATTGTTTTTGATTGTTTTACTCTCCTCGTTGAAAATGGTTGATTCTTAAGATAACTCTTGTCCAGGTAATCGTAAGTAAATTTCTCTTGTGACGCTCTCCTTCTTTTTTGATGCTCTCACTCTCATTTTTCCTTTGACATTATTATTATTATTATTGTTATAATCATCATCATCATTATCATTATGTATTTATTGTAATTTTATTTACTTAAATATTTTGCATGCTATTTTTACTTATTTACTCTTTTAACCTACATCACTATTCTCCTATCACATCTGCATACGAGTCTACCGAAAACGGTCTCTCTATTATGTAGGGGTAAGACTACATACTATCAGACCTTCCCAGATCCTACTTCACTGCGAGACTTTGGATTGAGTGTGATGATAGTGATGTTATGATTTTGGTGTCCTCCAGTACAATTTGAAATTTAACATTTTTAAGAAGTTAAACTCTAAATTTTTTATCATTTATTCTTTTGTCCTTTAGTCTAGTTGGTCGTTATTTTGCATCTTATGTCCTTTTCTTCATTACCATGGTAGGGATTTATTATACGTTATGGTCCCCTATTATGCATAATGCTAGATTCTTCATCGTCTCCTGTAAGTTCTGCACAATCTTTAAAATTTATGCTTAATTTTAAATTTGTTGCTAAATAATGGATATAATTGCTTGAGCATTTGTTTCTGATGACACTTTTTGAATGTGACTATTGTGGACATGTTTTTTTGACAATGAAGACACCATCTTATTTGGTATCATCACACAAAAAGTTAAGATAAAAAATGTCATAGCTTTGTCTCTTTGTCACTTCATTTGCATGCATTAAATGATATTGAATATGCCAAAACTAGTTATGTAATCCCTCCTTATTTCTTTTCCTTTTGAAAGTTACTCTGCAGAAACCTTGTTTAAAGTGTTCTCAATATTGATTTGGTCACATGGAATAAAAGATAGAATATGTATGTAGGAGTTTAATCCTCATCAATTTCTAGGACAAGCATGGACAATTTGCCCTTTGATTAGTAATAAGAGATGGGTTAATAGAGGAAAAGTGTAAACTGGTCTAGAAATAAATGAACCATTAAACAATAGGTGGAAACAAATGTAACCTAATTTTCCACATTTATATGCAACTTCGTAATATACTAGTTAGAGTTATACATGATTCTGTCTTATGCAAGGTAAATATGCACAACTTTATAATATACTAGTTAGTGTATGCTTCATTTGGTTATAATCTACCATAAGCATGCATATTCATGGATTTTTCTTACTAAAATAAAATTATATTTCCATTTTTTCATACTCTATTTCACCTTTTTCCTTTTAGAACTCTTAGTTATTCCCAACCTACTCAAACTATTGCTTCGGCATGTAAAAGTGTTAAATTTACAACCTTCAAGTCTTATTGATTTGACCATAATTTTCCTTTTGTGTCATTGAATTTGGTTATAATTCTTTCCCCTTCCTTATTAATCGGTGCGTAATGGGAGAATTGGGTTGTATAAGGTTATTTGATGGTGGAAAATAGAATTGGAGTTGAAATATGTTGATGGGCAAACAAATGGTTTTTTATAAAATAAACCTCGATTTTTTTAGCTATAAGAAAATATATGATATGAGAAAGGACTTAGGATACCTCAAGTCTACAATACCTATTATAGTGTACCTAATTTTAAATTTAGTGATTCGTTGAGATTGACTGAATCAAAACAAAGTTGTCTAAGGCTAATTAACCTTATGTAAATCCACAAAATGATTGATGTTTATGTAACTCATTTGTTAGACACCTCAATCCTTACACTAGAGATATTGCCTTTAACTATAGGAGAGGATGGAGATAGTGAGGATAAAGAGGGGAGTTGTGATGTTAGGGTGGATCATGTTGACGATGAATATGTTGAAAAAGTTAGTGAAGGAGTTGAAAAAGATTGGTAAAGGAGTCGATGAAGACTTGGATGATCATGATAGGGACTAGGAAGATGGTTCTATTCAAGTTGACATTCCTAATAAACACCAACCAGTTGAAATTGATTCAATTAATTGTGCTCGCTTTATTAGTGTATCAGGCATACCCTATCTAATGTGGCACCATATTGGAAATTGGGGATGGAGTTTAGATCAACTAAAGAATTTAAAGATTTTTTTGTGGATTATACAGTATGAACATAATACAATGTCAAGTTTAAAAAGAGTGAAAACCATAGGAACATAGTTAGGTGTATTAAGGGAGGCCTATAGGAGTAGTATGCTAGTTGGGATAATAATGAATGATGTTTCAAAGTGAAGACATACAGTATCGAGCACAGTTGTTTTACTACCAATAAACTTAAATTGGTTTAACTAAGTTCATTTTGAGACATTTTAGGGAAAGAGTTCTTAAGAAATCTAGTATCTTGACCGTCAAGACGTTAAAAATGCAAAGAAAAACCTAATACATTTGTTAACTCAAGTTTGTATAAAGTAGCAAAGAGGGGTCAAAAAAAGATAGGGCAACTAATTTTATGAATCAATATGCCAAGCTACAAGGATATGTACATGAGTTGATGATTAGTAATCTAAGTTTAATAGTAGAGTTATAATTGGCAAGGAATGAAAATACTTTTTTGTTAAAGGTATAGAAAATTATATTTGTTCATATCATCTAGCAATCATAGTAAGTTATACATTTTTTCACTTATCATCTAGCAACTATGGTAAGGTTATACATTTTTTCGTACTTATTTATCTCTTTTGTGTAGTACAAAAGATTATAAATTTGATTTGGTGCAATGGAAAAAGGATGGAGGCATTTCTGGCCAAATTTTGATATTAATGGCAACTTTCTAATGATAGAATTTGAAGGACAATTATTGAGTGCAGTTAGGAGGGATGGTGATGGAGGGATATATCCATTGTCTTGGGCGAGGTAGAAAAATACTAATTCATAGACATGATTTATAAATCTTCTGACTTCTAACTTGGAACTTGATAATGGTGAAGGGCTTACAGTTATATCAGATATGCAAAAGGTGTCTTCTTTTTCATATATTTATAGTGAAGTGTTATACAAATTTTTACATTAACTTAATATTTTATATTATTTTAGGATTGATCAAGGATGTGGACGAGACATTACCATATGCTAGTCATCAAATATGTGCTAGACACATATACTATAATTGGTATGCAAAATAGAAAAGAAAGGATTTGAATAAGCAATTTTGGAATTATGTATAGTCAACATTTGTAGAAGATTTCAATGAGTAGTTGAAAATATTGGATAAAATAAAACCTAAATGTTCATCAGTATTTTTTGATTATCCTAAGGAGAGGTGGGCAAGATGTTACCAATCTTTTGAATCAAAATACCCACTTGTTGATGAAAATATGTGTGAAACCTTCAATTGGTGGATCTTACCAATAAGAGATAGTTTAGTTGTCACATGGTTCAAACCATTAGAATCATATTAATAAAGACGCTTACAGATAAGAGAATTTGTATATGCTTCAAAAGTCAGATGTTAAACCAACTATTATGAAGAAATTGAAGAAGAATAAGAAAGATGCAATGCAATGGAGAATAGTTTGAAATGGAGATGAGGGATATAAAATGTCCCAGGGTGATGTCAAGTATACTGTAAAGATTGGTAGACACCAATTATGTAGTTGTTTAGTATGAGAATTTTATGGATATCCTTACAAGCATGTTTTAAGTGTTATTCACCATTAGAAGTAAAAGGTGAAGGCATTTGTAGATGATTACTAGAAGAAGAACAAATTTCTTAGATCTTATGACTATGTGTTGGAACCTATTAAGGGCACAATTTTTTAGCGTATTGTGATGCAAAAATGATAAACCCATGATTAAAAATTGTCATGCCATGAAGACCTTAAAAGTTAGAATGAGAGGATTATATGAGCCTAAAAAGTTGAAAAATCCAACAAAAACAATTGGTATGTATAAAACATTCTTGATCAAACCTTGTGTTGATTAATGCTTCATATATCAAACTTGTAAGATATTTATATCATATTTATTAGGTCATCATTGATGTCTCTTCACATGTCATCATTAATAGCACATTTGAACATATTGTCTTGCCAAGTCAATAAAACAATATTGTGAGCACCATATATGAGTATCTATTACATTGCTAATAACTAATATAAATTAATGTTATTAATGACATATGTTTTTATATGTTGATAGCTCTTTGTACAGTATTAAAAGGAAGTATAAAGAAGTTAATAAAAATTCATTCAAATTATCTTTTGAACCTAGGGGTATAAGGTTTAAAGGACAATCTAACATCACTTCCTAATAGTTGAAAGCTAAAGAAATAAGGAGGAGAGCATCATTGACACAACCAATATATGAATAACCTTCCTAGTCAAGTGCAAATGAGGAAAGTAATATGGTTGATTTTGTTGTCTATATGCTATTGGAACTTTAGTTATTAGTACATTTATTGTTAGTACTTTTGTATATGGATGGAAAATTGGATGTTGGTGGTATTTTTAGTTTTAGTACTTTTGTATATAGATGGATAGGTGGGTAAAGGTGATGCTTTTAGTTTTATTACTTTTGTATATGGATAAATAGTTGAGTGTTGATGGTATTTTTAGTTTTGGTACTTTTATATATGGATATAATCACTTTTGTAGATGGATGGATGTTGTAGTGTAATTATTTACTTTTGTAATGCTTCGATTATTGACTTTGATATAAGACCACAAAATATGCTTCTTCGTGATTATTACAACTACTAATTAGGTTTTGTGTTCTTCTTCAAATGGTTGTAATTCTTATATGGCGATTTTCAAAACATAGCTAACTCATACACACATTTTGAGTATGGATAACAAAAATAAAAAGACACAAGACAATTAACTAAAGCCTTTTTTCATTTATCAAAATTCAAGTTTGAAATAAAAATATTACAATTAGTGTCATTTGCCCGCAACAAACCATATTATAATACTCATCATAAGCATAACAAAACCTATTATGATAATCACTATAATAAATTATTTTCTCTTTTGTTAAAAAAATGTCTTCTTTTATTAGCTTTATTTGCTCCTCAATTTTCAATTTTTACTTAATCTAACTATGATTGTCTAGGTCTCCTTCTTCAACAAACATACTTCTTTCTTTAATTTATGAATTACTTCACAACCTTTAAATCGTACCATTTGGAAAAAAACTCACATCTTCCAACCTGAAAGAAATTTAATAATTAATAAGATAAACATCAAACATAAATGCCAACATCTTTACCTTATCGAAGAAAATACTTATAGGATAATTGGGACATCCACAAAATCTCTTTCCTAGGTTATTTTCACTTCATAAATTTCTCAGTAGGACTTTTAAACTACAACAATAAACCACATAACCATCATTTGAATTTAATGTAGTATTAGTTAAAGACATCATGTTTATAACTTAAGGTGGTTGTTGTAATTACCTCAATGTAATTATCATGCTCCAATTTATACATGAACTAACAAACATAACTATGAAACTAGTATCGGAACTAAATTAAGCAAAACTAAAGGAAGACATAGTTTAACATTCTTATAGTAAGAAAACATTACCAAAGGAAGTAACAAACTAGTAGAGTTTAACATTATACTAGTAAGAAAACAATATCATAGGAAGTACCAAGCTCATAGTCTCTATTAAATTGTTAATGACTGCCACTACCCAAATCTTGTATATTAAGCTAAGTGCAAAAGTATTTATATGATTTCCACCTCACATATGGTATACAAGCTGCACAAATAACAACTTAATCTAATAAACCTCTCAGATGTATTCAAAATGTGCAAATAATACATATACACAATCTGGAATGAAAGACACTCAAGAAGCTTCTTCAAATAAATAGAGACTCCCTACCCCAAGTTTGAGAGTAATGTATTAAATGAATAAGATTACAACTTCTATAAAGTGATGTGATGAAGACTTGACAACTTAGATTTGTAACGTTATAAAATCTCTAACTAAATATAATATAGAAATCAAAACAATTACTCTTCCTAAGTGATCGACCAAATAATTATAAGTAAAGGTGAGATAGCTAATTGATATAAGAAACTAAGGAGAAGTCCTATATAAAGATGAGAAGATACAAGCCACTCACTATAGGGTGAGACATATATACATACTCTCTTGTACATGTATACATAGGTGAACCAAATGTTAACAAGCCACTTCGTGCAGAAGAGCATCTTGTTGCTTACAAAAACTTACGGGTTAATGTTTAACGCTACTGCTACTGTGACAAGGAAGGTGATTAGTGTTGCTACTGAGATAAATATATAGGTTTGGGTTTAATCATATTGTGATTATTGTGAGGAAGGTGGTTAGTTCTGTTGCTATTGCGATTGAAGAAAATGGGAGAGAGTAATTAAGAGAATTAGATATTTCAGAGAATTAATGATTTGGTGTAAACATTAAAGAATTAAGGAATTATAATAGAGATAATTATGGATATTGTAGGAGAACTAAATGGTGAGTTTTAGCATATAAGAACCACTTCTATTTTCTAGGTTATAAAAGCCACTTCAGTTAACTTATGGGCCCCACTATTGCGTAAAATATTTAAAAAAGTTACATCAGCTACGACGTGACATTTAACTGAAAAAGGTTAAATTTTGTTAGATTTTCTATTATCATAAAGTATGTTTCAAATGCTTTATAAATGTAGAAGTTCAAATTGAATGTTCCAAAATGTCATAGTTCAACTTCTGTCTCACTATAAGCATTAGGGTTCAAATTGCACTTTAAACCATAAGTTTAATAATAAAGTATCTAACTAGGGTTTAAGGTTAGGGGTTTTCTCTTTGTGTAGGTGCAAAAGTCGTTATTTGAAATATGTATCATCTCAGAATAACCAATATGGTTTGTTTGTTTCCTTATGCATTTTTATGGTACTCTTAGTTTTATGTCATATTGTGTGCACATTTTTAAAATGAATGTTTCAACAAGATGTGATTTTGTGTGTGAACAAATACCAGCTAGATGTTATAAAATCTTGAATTGTGATTGTATTTATCTATTTTTGTGTTTTTTAGGTTGATTGTTTAGGAATCCTATTGGCTTAGATTTTTATAATCTTATTTGTTCATTTATAAGAGATTGCTTGTGAGTTTTGGTGATTTTTCAGGGACTTTTTAGAATCTTAGAGGTATCTTGTCTTGAATCCTATTTAAATAGTGTCTCTCCTCTTGTCTCCTCTCCTGTGGTGTACAATACCAAGAACACTTCTAGAGAGCTATTGTATACCCATTGCTGGGTACTTAAGTTCTCAAACTCTCTAGCAAATTGAGTTTCGTAATTTATTGATTAGTCTCTATTTTCCCTTTTTTATCATTTAGGTTTGATATTGTATAGGTTAATTTCCATTTAGGATTTGTTTAATCTTTTTTTATTTTACATTTTGCCTTTAGCCTATATGTGATTTTAGAGTAATTTCTTTTTTAGCTGCATATATTGCATCCCAAATATTTTATCTGAAGCATTGTTTTGGCATATTTGTTCTTGGCTTACTATTTTTTTCCATATTGTTTCCCACTTTCTGCATATTCTAGTTTTCTTTTTGGTTTATTGGTATTGACTCTTTTGAAGCTAATTTTATATCTATTTAAAACCTTTTTAGATATTTATACTAGTATGAATAAGTTTGAGGTCTTGTAAATATTCTGGAGTAATGAGATTGAGGAGTGTGATTGAGAAAAAAAAATTTAGAAAGTAAGAGAATGGTTGGCACATATCCACAAACTCCTAGCAAGTATTGTCTCTTATAAGGACATTTTGTGAGTCTCTTTAGGACAACAACCTACAGGCCCTAAAGATTAAAATTCTCCAAAACTTCAAATTTTAGGATACTCATCAATTTTTTGTTATTTTCTTTTAACATTAATCAAAAGCTTTCAACACCCCTTGTGATGTGTTAAGTGTTATCTTACATTTTCTTTCATAGTGTCAATAATCAATGATTATTTCTTAAGCTTGTTGTTGCTTTAGAGTTATTAAGTTTATTGAGTATTATTGGTGTTTTTGATCACTTGCACTTGCTTTCTTAATAATTTTGTCCCATATGCTATAGGTTTACCAATCCTTATTTGTTCAACTTTTATGTTTACAATTTTCATTATTTTGTTTGTTCTTTTTTTAATTGTTCAATATTGGAATTTAACATTTTGCAAATACCTAATTATTAGTAGTGGTAATGATTTTGGATTATCGAAGTTTTGATTTGTTTGTGGTTGTGTGTGCTTGTGATTTTTGGATCCATTTATTGCGGTGCCTATTTTGGGATTTGTTAATAATCCTTATTTCATTTATCGAGTTATAATGGAGTGGTTTAGGGTCTTGTATAATTTGTCACATATAGCTTGTATTGAGGCATTGGGATAGCAATGATGGCTTCCGAGGATAGAGTAATGGCTAGTCCTTCAATGTGTTTTGGGTCTAACAGAAAAGAAGATGTTGATATTTTATGAATAGGTTCCTAGAACATTAGGCCCCTTTGAAGAAATTCTTTAGAATTAGTGGAGATTTTTAAAAAATAAGATTAATATAAAATTCATTTAGGAGAGAAAATGGACATGGGATAAAGTAAAAGAGATTAATAAGTTCAAAATTTGGTATTTAGGGTGTTTAAAACAACATAATGGGTAGATATTTCAGTTTTCAAAAGGCTTACAAATCATGTTATAGGTGAAAGAGACTAATAATAAGATTATGCCTTTAAAAATTATAGAAAAAGGGTTATTTTTAATATGACGTGTGCTTATGCACCTCAAGTAGGTTTAGATGAACAACTTAAATGTCAAATCTAGGAAGAGCTAAATGAGGTGATTCAGCAAATTCTCCCTTACAAGAGAGCTATTTTAAGAGGAGATGTTAATGGTCATATAAAGGCAATCTCGTATGAGTATCCATGGATTCATTGGGATTTCAAGTATAATGATAGAAATTATAGTAGGACTACTTTCTTAAATATCACAATAGCATTTAAGTTAATAATAGCCATTCTTTTTTCAAGAAAAACAAGGAGCACTTTGTGAATTTTAAGAGGAAAATTAAGAAAACTTAAGTAGATTACTTCCTTGTAAAGAGAAGCGATCAACCTACGTACAAGAATTGTAAGGTGATATTGAAGATTGATAGTTTTGGATCTTATAATTAAGGGTTAGAGGAAGAAGATATGTCCTAAGAGGTGCACTAGAGTGAGATGGTAGAATCTAAAAGGGGACATAGTGGAACTTAGGGATAGTGTATTATATAGAGAAGAATGGAAATTAGAGGCAGATGCTAGCTAAATTTAGGAGAGAGTAGTAACTCTTTTAAGGAATATAACTAAAGAGATCTTAAGGGTTTTTAAAGGGCTTAAGGGTGGTAAGATGGAGTCTTGGTGGTGGACTGAAGATATACAAGAAAAGGTTAAGATTAAAAAGGGTGTTGTAAATCTATATTGGATAGCACCACAAAGGTAAAGAAGTTAGTTAGTAGAGAAAGGTACAATTTGGAAAAGAAAGAGGTGTAGAAAACAATCTCAATAGATAAAAGCAAAGCTTAAAAGAAATTGTACCAATGATTAGAAACTAAAGATGAAAAAAAAGACATTTTTAGACTTAATAGGTTAATTACTCTATAAAAGAACAAAGGGAAAATCCAAAAATGTAATAATTATAGAGTCATAAAATGCTTAGTCACACTATGAAATTATAGGAGAAGGTGATTGAGAAGAAAGTTAGAAAGGATATTCCTATCTTAGAGAACCAGTTTGGCTTCATGCCAAGAAGGTCTATAATAAAAGCTTTACATCTCCTTAGAAGATTAATGAAATATTCCAAGAAAAGACAACGTAATTTAAACATGGTTTTTATTAATTTAGAGAAGCTATATGATAGGGTACCTAAGGAAATCATATGGAGATGTTTAAAGGTTAAGGGAGTTCCTATGACCAGTATACAAGTTATTACGGATATGTATAAAGGGGTAAATACTATAGTAAGAATGATAAGAGGAGATTCAGAAAATTTATTTATTATTACTAGGCTATATCAAGGCTCTTTATTTAGCCCTTTTTTGTTTACAGTAGTGATGGATGAGCTCACCAAGAATATTTAAACGGATGTGCTTTAGTGTATATTGTTTGTTGATGATATTATCTTAGGGGATGACCAAAAAGAGGGTGTCAATGTCAAACTTGAACTTTGGAGGGATATGTTAGAGTCAAAAGGCTTTAAATTGAGAAAGACTAAGACTAAGTACTTAGAATGTAGCTTTTTAGGTCATAGGGTGGATTCTAATGTGGAGGTAAAAAAAATGATATACCACGTAAAAAATGTTTTAAGTATCTAGGATCTATCATCTAAAATAATAGAGAGATCGATAAAGACATAGTTCATCGTATCAAATCAGGGTGGCTTAAATGAAGAAGTGCATTAGGAGTTTTATGTGACAAGAAGATACCACTCAAGACCTAACGTTTAGTGATTACGTCGACCATGCTATATAGGGCAGAGTGTTAGCCCATTATAAGCTAATGGTGGTAAATATAAGGATGCTATGTTAGAAGTGTAATCATATCAGAAGAAATAAGGTCAAGAATATAATGGTGAGAGACCAATTAAAGATGGCTCATATTAATGAAAACTAAGAGAGACAAGACTTGGGTGGTTTATGAAGTGAATCATACTTTAGTATACGATATACAAAATGCACAAAAAGGGGGGCATGAATTGTGTATTCAAATTTTTAGTAGAATCCCTTTCATTTAAAATTTGCTTTCTCAAAACGATTGACAAACAATATTATGAAGTATTTATATCAATAATAGAAACAAAAGTTAAAGGTAGAGAGTGACAAACAAAAGTAATTTTATACTGGTTCATCTCAAACCGTGGCCTATGTCCAGTCTTTAGAATCCCTTCTGAGATTTCACTATACTTCACAAAAGTACAAGTATTCTTTTCATTGAGCCTCTTCAGGTCTCTTACAACAAATATTATTTTTCTCACTTAGCCTCTTCAGGATCTCAGCTTTTCATCTTTCTCATAGAAAGATATTGCGAGCTTTGTTATAGAAAATATAGCTCTCGGGTTTCGCACAAATACAGTATTTAGCTTTTTGAAAATCACTAACTTTTTCAGTCTTCGACTTCAACCCATATTTATATTCTTCATCTTCAACAGCTTCTTGATAACTGCTTTTTTCTTTTTGTTTCTTGATCTTTAAAGAAACGGTTATTTAGTTGAGTTCTGTAACTAACTCAAACTGATATGGTTCTTCGTCTTTGATTGTTTCATCTCATTTTAAGCTTCGCTTCATATCATTTTGCTTTCGTCTCGTTTTTGTCTTCTGCTTTGCGTCTCATTTTCGCTTCTGTCTCATTTTGCTTCCATCTCATTTTTGCCTTTACGTCTCATTTTCGCTTCCATCTCATTTTTATGTACTTCGTCATTTCTACCTTTTCATCTTATTTTTGCTTCTATCTCATTTTTCTTCTGTCTCATTATTCTTCCGTCTCATTTTCCTTCCGTCTCATTATTCTTCCGTCTCATTTCTACCTTTGCGTCCCATTTTTTCTTTCATCTCATTTTTCTTTCGTCTCATTATTCTTTCGTCTCATTTCCTTCCATCTCATTTTTATCTGCTTCTGTCTCTTTTTGTTTCTATATCATTTCTGTCTTCTGCTTTGCGTCTCATTTTCGCTTCTGTCTCATTTTTCTTTCGTCTCATTTCTTTCTTCATCATTATTTAGTTTTCATCAAAATTAATCGTAAAGTCATTTTTGACTTAACAATCTCCCCCTTTTTGATGATAACAAATAATCATAGAAAAGTCTTTTTTTTTATCTTCCTCCTTCTATTTTGTTCTCCTTCTCTTCTCATGTTTTGTTCTCCTTCTCTTCTCTTGTTTTGTTCTCCCCCTATCTTTGTCATTTTTTCTTCTTTTTCTCCTTTATCCTTCTATTTGTTACTGATCAAAAAGATCAGGGGCGCAGATGGTTCAAAATTTTAGAAAACATTTCTCTCATCTTAATGTGAAGTGACTTGATATCTTGTCGAATATCCTCTACTTCTTTATACAAGTCACCCACAGAAGCACACAGATAATTAACTTTCTCTTCAATATCTTCATCAGGCTTTTGTTGCACAACTTCAAAACCAACAGTCGTAGTATATGCATATGAAGATATGACATCTGGTTCAATTATTGTAAGGGTAGGAGGTTGAACAGATAGGTTAGGTTCTAGAAGATCAAGATCATCAGGACCAGTTAGTCGTAGAACTTGTCTTTCAAATACGTGTAGAACATCACCAAATGAAGACACAGTTGATAAGGATCTAATGTGCATTGTAACATTCCGTTACCGATGTGTTAGGGCATATTGGTAAATTGGGATGGGTTAGGATTGCATACTGCATTTTACTGATTGAGCATTCATTGACCTCTAATCATAGAGGAATGAATTTATTTGCACATGCATTGACTGGTACATGCATTCATGGTATTTTCCGACGTTTAAATGTGTTCATGAATCGATTGATAAATTTTCGAGATGATTAGGTTTAATTGTAATTTATTGGGAATTATGTCATAATTGGGTTTGTATAGTTAAATTGGAGTGAGAATTGGATTTCAGAGAGCTGAAAATTTAAATTGGAGTATAGGATCGAGTGTCTGATATTTTTGAAGATTTATAGGAATTTTTCTGAAAATTTTGGAGTTATGTGTCTGGACTGAGAAATTGACTTAAAGACTGATGGATTAGATTCCGGTTCCGAGATTGATGAGAAAATAGCATAGAAAATTTTGATTTGTGAGTTTAGGAATCTTTATGACGAGCCATTGAAATTTAGAGACCGGAAATTAGTGAATTTGAGGACTATGTTCTAGAGGTTTAAATCAACCCTTTATGTAGCCTTAGGGTTTGAATATTGTTAAAAGACAAACTTCTTTCTTCTTTCCTCTTCCCATCGACGATCTTGATATTCTTCCCTTGGAGATTTTGCTTGTTTTCTCTTTCATTGTGGTTGAAGAGCTGCTAGAAAGCTTGAAGAGTTTGATGTTTGGATGGCTATGGAGGATCACCGTGGATGTTAGAGGATTGAGGGATTTTCGGAGATTTTAGGGTTTAAGAATCGAGCTTCGATTTGGTAAGTTTTTATGGTTTTAATGTTGACATTTATTGTTGTTTGGTGCATTAATGAGTTTAAATGCTAGAGAAATGGGTAGTTGAGAGTGTTTAATGCTGGTTTATAGAGAGAGAAAGAGGAAAAAAAATCGATCGGAGAAGACGAAGTCGTCCGCACGTTGTGACGCCTGCAATTGGCCTCGTCGCGACGAGCAGGCCAAGACGTCGCGACGAGCGTGTTTCAACGTCGCGACGAGCGTCCCTTTCCACGTCGCGACTTGGGATCCTTGGTCGCGACGAGGGACAAAAATCTGAATGGAGTCAATTTGATTTTTGGGACATAATTTATGGTGTAGACCTCCGATTGAGGTGATTCTGGAATTGTTGTGATCTAGAGAAAGAGGTCTACGAATGAGGTAAAAAAATTAGAGTTCAAATTTTAGTTCTGGATCATAGAAAGAGAGTCAATTTTAGTTCCTATTGTGACCTAAGAATTTTATTATGACAATGGGAGTTTAAATTGGAGACTTATGAAATTAATGGATGATATTGATCTAGTGAATAGTGAATTTTTGGTTGAGGCAAGAGATTGCGAAATTGGGTTTTAGAGTCAGAAAATCATGAATGTGCATCGTACATATTTTCAATTAGACATGCATCATTGAATTGTTTTAAATTGAGCATCTAGTAATGGGAAATTATTCTACTGTTATATAGAGACACCGTTGGATCGCCATTCCACGGATATTGTTGGGACTTCCAGGCAATAGCTCGGAAGTTACAGGTGAGTTGAAGTAAATCAAACGTTAATATATTGAGTAATAATATGATCAAGATACACAAGAAGGGGGGGTTGAATTGTGATAAACTTTTCGTTAATCCCTTCAATAACAACTGCTTGTTCTTTCAGAAAACTTTATCGTAAATCAATTCTTAACAGTT
>JANJEY010000234.1:36542199-36552442 GCA_024703695.1 Erythroxylum cataractarum | reverse complement strand
TCAATAATTACTAAGTGTAAATGATTAAAAATATTGACAATTAAACACATATCAATCTGCAACCTATAGTTTCATTTGTGTTTACCCTCATCCCTTCCATCCATTACTTGATCTTCATATTTGCTTTTTGTTGAAGAGAAGAGTATGTGATAGGCCTTTTTCCTATAATTTTTCTTGAGAATTTGGACTACATCTACTAGCTGCCAACATCCTTAATCTTCTTTCATCATCTGTAACACCATAACCAGGCCCTCTTCTCCCTTTTGTTTGGTTCTTGGCGGTGGCCTTTGAAGATGTACAGATATTTGTTGTTTCTGAAGTACTTCTAGGTGTTGGAAGAATAACTAAGACTGCTGCACAAGTACTTCCACATACATGAGCAGTATTTGAGGTGTTGGCGATACCTGAAGTAGTTGTGGCACTAGCAAATACAAACACAATAGAAAAGGTGGAGGCAAAAGCAAAGGCTTTTGCTCTCATTTTACCTTTTTCCCCTTTCAGTTTTGGATGCAAATTTAGATGCACTTACTTGGTTATCAATGTTGGTTTCAACTGTGAATATGCTTTCAAGGGTTGAGTATGAGTTCGTTGTGTTTTGTTTCATATGGAAATCAATTAACTCTGTTTTGATTTTGAAACTAGGTTAGAACTTTCCATTGATAACAGCGATGACAAAACAAAAATCCTAAAAGATTACCAATACTATGGAAAAGAATATTAGTTGTACCCTAAAAAGATAAAACAACTTAGAAATTACCTCTCGACCCTTCCAAGGATAACCTCTTTTGTTGTGTCCTTTTGTATGACAGTGGCTATATGTAATGATCATAATCCTCCTTAACCTGTGGTCAATATTTGCTTTTTGTTCACTTTTGTATTCTTTTGAGGCACATCAATGCCTTTTTTCCTAGCTGTTTTGAGCCTACTAGGCCCTTGTTTGAATTCTGGTGGCTTAATAGTTTCTTCATTGCTAATGGGTCAATCCTTCATACTAGGCATCAGTTGAATGCCTTCCCATATGCTTTGATATAGTCAATCTTCCATAACCAACTAGAAATGTACTCTTTAATATTAACCCTACTGTCTCTAATAGCACATATGGCATGTGCACAAGGAATGCTAGAAAGGATATATCTCCTACAAGAACATATTTTGTTTTGAAGCCTCACCATATATCTGTTCTGTCTATGATCAATCTCATACCCTCCTTCTCTATTATGATGCACTGAACAATGTTGAGCAATCATGACACTCTTCTCAATTGCTTCCCATATTCTTGGCCCTAAATTACCCTTCCACTTGGTATCATCTTTCCTTTTTCTCACAATTCTCTTCTAATATGCTCAAATAACCCTAAAATTGACATTTTCCTTGCACCAACTAGAGTCTTATTGAAGGCATCATATAAGTTATTGTCAACCAACTCAATCGTAGAATCTTCCCTCTAAAAAACCTGGCACCATTGTTGAATTAGTGCATAACTCTCAATATTTTATACTGCCCTTTGCTTCTTAGCTCTTAGCTTATCCAAATTTTCTTCATATTCCATTACTATGAAGGATTTTGTAATTTTCCAAAAATGTTCTTCATCTCTTCCCCTTTATGTCCTCTTCCATACCAATTCATATAAACATGCCTAGCATAAAACCTATGCTCAACATCTAGACATAAATCGACAATGGATCTACCAAGTCCTTACAAGGGAAAACATAACCATTTGAATAGGCATGTAAACGGAACTCTACATATTTCATAACAGTTACATTCTCAATGAAAGTAAAAACAAGATTGATGTGAAACTTTTACCTTTTATTGTTCAATCATTATAGTCCAACCAATTTTGGAGCCCAAGTGAGGTAAATCTTATTTCAGCCTTTCAATGAACCACTTCTATGGGACTGTCGACTTAACTTCAATTGTAGCCCAAGCAATAGGAAACATTTGATTATTTCCATCTTTTCCCACAATATATAGAAGTTCACCATTAGATTTTTTTTTTAGCCAACATCCATCTAAGTCAAGAAAATGTTTGCATCCATGCCTAAACCCATGTTTAATAGCTTTTAAGCATATGTATATTCTTTCAAATACAGGTGGAGATGTTAGAATTGGCTGAGACATTGTCAATATAACAATGCTTCCTGGGTTGGTCTACCTAATCACTTCAGTATAAGACCAAAGCTTCCTAAACTCCTCTTCAATGTTGATAACAACACTGTCTACTTTTTTTTTCTTTGCTCTTCTCACCATACTCATAGACACTTCAACACCTAAACAATCCTTAATGTAAAATTTGATATCATCATTCTTAAAAAATGACTCCCTTTTAAGCTTATCCTTTAATAAGTCAGATAAGATGCTAGTGTTCATCCTAGGATTTGTATATACCTATTACAGTCATGGTTGTTTATAAATTTCCTAACTTGAAATGACTACAACTTTCTATCAAATGCTCCATATATATACCAAGGGCAGTTCTCTATCCTACATTTACCTTGGACAAAGTTGGATTTATTTTTGGTAAACATACAAAACCCTTTTTGTTTTGACGGATAACAAACTCACTACATGCTTAAATTGCAAAATTTTAAGAAAAATCATCCCTAATTCATTGTAAGGCTTAGCTATATTTCCTTTTCATCCCAATAGCATCATCTACCATATCATCTACATCACTAATAAGTTCTCCATATTCATCACTATCATAATATTCAGACAAAACTACCTCATCTTTATCATCTAAACTACCTGCATCAGCTTCATATGGTCCATTATCTTCATCACCTTCATCCGGACCATTACCTTCATCTCCTTAGTCTAAATCCTCTTCATCCTCTTCAACCTCCATATTTGTATCATCTTCATTCTCCATATTTGCATCATTTTCATCCTCCATATTTGGTACATTGTCTAAATTACCTATATTACCTCTAATGCTTCATTATTAACATCCTTACCATTATCTTCCACTACATTACCCTAATTAACTTCATTATATTCATCCTCAATCACTTCAACAGGTGTATCCACACCATGTTCAATATAAATATCAATACCACCCATACCCATCATCTGACTAACCATATCTAACATACTAGCATCATCTTGTACAATTCTCAAACCATTACATAGTTCAAAACCAAGTATAAGATAAAATATCTTTTTCACTTTGTTATACTCACTTTTATTACATACATCAACTAGTTCAAAATAGCTCAGTAAGTCAAGATCAAATTCAATTTCATCCACAAAACCACCCTCATACATAACATTATCACCCACATTAACAAACATCCCGTATGGTGAAACCTCATAGTTACTTCATCAAATGTCATTATACCAAATTGAAAAAACCAACTATAGGAAAATGAAGATACTCAATCAAAATATTAAAAGGAAACACTAAAGTGAGGGCAAAAAATTTAAGCCTAGAACAACACATGTTGCTTAACTTATTCATAACAATTCCATCAACCAACTTACTAAGTTCTATTAATTAAGGTATGTAGCGTTGTTTACACCTGTGAATTGAGAAACATGTTCTCGTTATGGCTCCTAAGCTCTTGGATTTTTTCACCTATAACCCTCATAGGAGTTGCATCACTGGTTTCTAGCCTATATACTTACCTGATGGTTTATTATGCCTCAATATTTCAAAAATATCCATATTAAATGCAGTCCTTATTCAATTCAATTGTTACATCAACTTTAAGTAACTAGTAATTAGAGTCTTTCAGATTCATGTTACTACTAAAATAACATAATCATAACTTTATGTAATCATCAATGATAGTCAGAGTATTGCAAACAACAACATAAAAATAATACATTAGTTGCAATTAAAAAAATACACACTCATACAACAAATACTCCCACTAGTAAAGCAAAATTAAGATTTTATAGGACCAACTGCTTTTCTATTATGCTCTGACTGCTAGGAAAGATGAATTTTTCTACCAATCAAAGCACAATAAAAAACCAGTTGGTCTTAGTAGCTACCCATTCTATAACTAACCATTTTTGGTAAAAGATGAAACTAATACCAGTTTACTTCTGCCCATCTTATTCATATTATCTTCCTCAGTCAACTCTAACCTTTGTACTCTTTTTTTTACCGCTCTAACCTCAGACCTCTCAGAATCAAATGTTTAAGCACTCTTAAGTCTAATGGCTAATACTTAATTCTATGCCTTCCCTTTGTTTCGAGAGATGATGTGTGAATCAAGCAAGCCAACCCCTTCAATGAAGACTAGAGCACAGATCGGGGGACGGTGAAGATGTGTCAACCAAGCAACATAACCCTTTCAATGAAGGATAAAACACAGATTTGGTGATGGTTTTGATACATGAACCAAGCAAGACAACCCTTGCACGAAGGCTAGGTTGAAATGGTCGATGGTGAAGATACGTTAGAGAGGGGAGTGTCGATGGGATTTTAGGATTATTTGTAAATTTTAGGTTTCTTCTTTTTTTTACTTTACAAAATTTACAGAATTTAGGAAATTTGCAAAATTTTAGGGTTAAAACTTAAAACCTTTTACTCTTTTATACGTGGCACTTAAAAAAAAGGTAACAGTGCTACGTTGTTGTATGTAACGACGCGTGTAAACACGTCATAATTTTCGTTCGAAAAAGTCTTAAATTGGGTAGACTCATTAAATCTTAGACCTTCTATGAGTAGGTTGCAAGTTTTAGTCCCAAAATTATCAAATCCAACAAGGTTAAGCCCCAATTTGGGCTTTTAGCCTGAGCTTTAAGCCTAAGAGCATTCATTACATTTGTGGTCATTCATGTCTTTTTGTTGTGTGTTATCAAACATTAGCTTGTTTATGCTAGAACTTGCTTTTGAATACATGTTGAGGCAAAAAATTTTTTATAAATTTGTGTATAAAAATGATGAGGGTATTTAGGATAACTATTTTTGACCTACATATGCCTACCTTACTTTGTATCCTTAGAAAACAATGTAAACCCTTTCTTTTCTTGCATAATAACCTTGTTACAAACCAAATTTACCCTTTTTTTGTTCATATCCTTAATAATTTTGAACCCTAAATTGAAGGGATTGTATCGAACTTATTTGCGTAGGATTTTGATTATTTCCATAAAATGTAAATTAATTGATTCAAGTTGCATTATTTTTTTCATATTTTTATAGATTGAGGGATTTAAAAACTCCTCTTGATATTTTGTTCAAAAAAAATAAGACATAAAAAAGAAAAAAAAAAGTGATTGAAAGGGATGTTATTTGAATCAGAAGAATTTTGGATTGATTTAAGCTGAAATTTGTGTTGATAAGTTTATATGATTTCTTTTAATTTTTAACCCAAAAAGTTTCTTTTTGTCATACCTTAACTAAGCTAAGTTACAACCCACCCTTATAAAGTCCCTTTGATTTATGCATTAAGTTCATTTTTATTAAGTGGTGGAGATATGATTCTTGAGCAAGCTTATGGAAATAACTCGCTATGTTTTGATTTAAGAGCTTAATGAGCCCTAAACATTTTAATTGTATAGAATGAAATCCTTAAAAGAGTGTCAAGTCTTGTTTTATTTGATTTTGATGGAATTAATGAGATGTTATGTTTTAACAATACGTCCTATGAGTGCTTATTCTCTCGATTATTATTTTACCTTAAACCTTCAATATGAATTAACTTTTGGATTTTTCTGGATAACATGAAAGGAGATGAGAGGTAGTTATGAAGATAATTGATGTATTAAATTGACATATTCTTGAGGACAAGCAAAAGTCTAATGTGGGAGAATTTGATCAAATATTATTATGACATATTAATTGATATTGTCTCCTTTGTTTTGGATTTATCTTGGTGCTTAAATATTATTATTATTTTGTTTTAGGAGATGAAAAATAGAGATTACATCAAATTGAGACATTGTTGATGATAATAGCAAATTTTGGATGAAGTGAAGAGATTGTCGTAGTGGATAAGACTGATTATTTAAAGAGTTGAAGTTTAACTGGGAAACCTCGTTTTATCTCTATCATATAGGAATTTGAATTTGAATTTGTTTTAGACAAACGTCTATGCAAGGTAGAATTAGATTAGGATAAGATCAGAAAAATCCTATAAAAGGGATGTTCCTAACAATAGAATGAACCATTATCTTCTTACTTTTCTCTTAATTCTTTGTCGTTCTTTTATTTTTGTTATTGAAACAAAAGTTATTTGTGGCTAAACTCAGTTATTTTGATTCAAGGAGATTTGAGACTCTAGTTGTAACCTTGTGAGTTTTTGTTCTTAACTTTTATTCAAGTTTTATTTCAAGTATTTCTTGTTTTGAGTTCTTATATTTTATAAATGATTGATATTGACTAACATGACAATTTAATTTAATATTGATTATTCTATCATTATTCATAAATTCAATGATCCGTAGTTGTCATGAATGATTGGTATAAGTAGCAACTAGGTTAGAAATTGCATATTTAACTTATGATAAACAAGAAAACTAAATTGAATAGTTGTAGTTATCTTTGTTATTTAATTTAGGATTTAGTCTTTTTTACTAAGTTTATTGCTACCATTTATTTGATATGGAATGCTATCATACTCAGTTAGTGGATGGTAAGTTTTGGTTTGGATGTTATGTTTGAATCAATTAATTTAGGAAAATTTTAGACTTATTACGACTATCTTAATGTGTTTTAGATTAACTACTTGAATTATAAAAGATATTCTTTTTAAACCAATGATCAATGTTACAATTAAATGAGATATTTTTCTTTAATTGGAGTTGCATATTCTTGAAATTATCCCTTTTATATTTAGTTATTTTTTGATTTCTTGTTAGTTTTAGTTAATTAATTAATCCAATCCTTAGGAAATTTATTTTATTACTTGAAAAAAAAACTAGTATTTAGTTCTTTAGGGATTTGACCTGATTCCATTACTATTACAAGAAGTTTGGAGAATCATAATTATTTTGGGGCTTCGACAACTTGACCATTAGGATAGTTTCTTTGATTTCCACTTGACGTCATCGATTTTTTCTTTCTTTGTAGGTTTTAATTATTTAATCATAGTACTTAATCATAATTATTATTAAGGAGCTTATTTTAACTTTGACGACATAAATTAGGGAGCTTTATTCTTATTCATATTAGGAAATTATTTGAATAGAAAAATCAAAGTTTTGAAAAAATTACTTAATTCAAGATTAATTATAAATTATGAATTTCTTATTAATTAAGTTTTATAACGAATAAATTATCATATTCTTGAAACAAAATATTTCTTATAAAAAGTTCTACGTTTATGTCTATATTAAAATTTTATATTGTCGATTTGTTGGATCCTTCTTTTTACTTTACCTAGAGCTTACAAAATGTTAGGAACAGATAGAGCTCGTGTATTAATGAAACTTTTACTGGATGTTGTCGTTGATTGTAGGTTTTGGTGGCTTGAAAACTCAAGGTGCAGGGGAATGAAGAGAATGAGTGTGTTGATGAGGAAGTCAACTTCCCGAGATTATCCAGTAGAAACAAAACCTATCATGTCAAAAGAAAATGATCTAGCCAATTCAGCTTTCAGCTTCAAGTTCCATTAGATGCTTTGGAGAGGATGGTTTGCTTGAGACTAGTTTTATATTTGATGTGGTTACTTTGTGCTTGACAGGCTATAGGGTTAAAAATGTTACGAAAGATCGATCATAATAATTAAAAAATAGTACGGAAACTAAACAAACACACAGATTTACGTGGTTCATTAAAATATAACTATATCTATAGGCGACTAGGATTTTTTATTCATTGTAAATTATTTTTTGATAATACCATGAATGTGGGTCTAGTGTAAAATTCAGTATATTTTATCAGGCTCCATATTTCAACAAAAGAAAAATTTGAAGAGGTTCAATGCCCTAAAGCATTGGAAGCTTGACAAATTTGGCGGTGCATTTGTGAATGGAAAGAGCTTTTCACTCTCAGTAATGGAAAGTTCTCTAGAAATTTTTATTGAAGTTTTCTCATTTTCTTTATCTCGGCTTCGAACCATCATCTGGTCCCCACAAATCCAGGAAGTGCTTCGCTTTGATTCTTGTTCTTAGGAACAGATGGAAGTACGCACTCACTTACCGGGAGGTCATTTCCATTTTGATGCAAAGGCATGTGCTGGCTTATGCCAAAGTTAGAACTGACGAGACGTATCCTGCAAGCTTCATCAGTGTGTCTTCCGCCCATTAAAATTGGTTTCCTTTATAGTTTGATGAAGAATGTCATCAAGTGGGGTCTTGACTGTGTAATGACCTCTTGACAGCAGTTTGTTTTGGGAACACCAAACGTATATTATTGCTTTACATCCGAATTTCCTGAAGTTTGTGGACTTTTCATTTGCAGATGTTGTATCAATTCCGAAGACTAATGAGAACTTCCATGTTCTTTATGACACCAAGGTTCTGTTCTGTCTCCCCTCAATCTTAGATGATGAGGCAAAGGTTTGTCCAGTATTTACTTCTTGAGTGTCCTACGGGTAGATAGCAGATATAACATTTGCTACTCCTGCTCTTGGTGAGGTTGCATTGCTGATATTTTTCTTGGTTCTATACCTTGTTTCATAATTCTTTGTCTACTGGTGCAATGATATTTACGGGGTTGAGTGTAGTATTAACAAGATGGAACATATATGATATTGACTTCATAATATGCATCATAGGTGGCTCGGAGCTCTTGTTATAGACATTAGGCAGGAACTTTATAAGCTGTTGTGATCAATATGAAATATGAAGCATATTTAGCTGTTTTTTATAAATTCGTATTGAAAAAATCATGTACATGTATGTTTTGGTTGAGCAGACACGGGCAATTACCTAACCGGTGCATATATATATATCTCTGTGTGTGTGTGTGTGTTTGTTTTATTTTTTAACAATTCAAGCTCTGCAAAGTTAGTCTTGGGCAATTTGGGGGGAAGGTAACTCCTTGTCACAACACGTATGATGGAAGGACCATTCGCTATCCAGACCCATTGGTTAAGGCAAATGACGAGATAAAATTGACGCTGGAAATGTAGTGATGGTCACTGGTGGTAGGAACAGAGCGTGCTGAGTGATTAAGAGCAGGGAGAAGCACAAGGGAACTTTGGAGACTATCCATATCCAGGAGCAATGGGCCATGAATTTGCCACCCGTCTTGGTAATGTTTTTACCGTTGGAAAGGGCGAAGGCATCGAGTTGTCTATCATATCGAAGAGACAAGGCAAGAAAGAGACATGCAGCAACTGGTGTACGAGGATACTTGTCTGTCTGTCCGAGGATTTTGGTCTCATTTGCTTGCTAGTTCTTCTTCTTCTTCTTTTTGTTTTTGTTTTTACATGTTTCTTGGAAGTTATACGCTATAATTCTATATGCTACTAGGTTTTATTTTGAGTGCATTACTCTCATTTGACATTGTATTATGACATACTTGAATGCAACATCCCATGTAAACAAATATTATGACAAAATCGACGACGAGGAAAGGTCTAAATGATATAAACTCCTCACTTAAAAGACTTTCCTTTATAGGAGATTTTGAATTCGAGTTATACAAAATGATAAGAAATGGAAAGTTTTCCCTGTTGATGATCTTCTAATCTCTTGAGCAAAATTTTTTGATTGGATTAATTACAGATGCTTCGCTTTTAACGACAACGTGAGAGTTGAAACTATTAAGGAACTCGAGAGCTGCTGAAAACCTGATGTTGAGTAGCCAGTGATCAATCAACAATTGACCAATCAATATGTGACGATTCCTTATGTACAAAAATATACAAACTACGTAAAAATTTGAGAAATCTTAGAGGTCCAAATTTACCTCTTCTAATACTCTTAGGATGAAGTCTTAAGGAGTTAAAGATTAGCCAGCCTATTCAGTAATAATTAATGTAATCAAAAGGAAGAAAAGAAGAAAATGAAATCAATAAACAAATTTTACATGTCCTGTTATCCTCGACTTTTTTTACTTAAATTATAAAAAAGGAAGAATAGGAGAATACCAACTAAACTACTCACTCCAAAAAGAGTTCAGATATTTTGTTTAATATTATAGTGTCTTATTGTATTCAATAAATCTCAACCATTTATTTATATGAGTTCTATGTAGATCTCACGTGAATCTCACGTAAGTCCGTTAAAATAAATAACTAAAATTTTATTTGACAAAATAAGACTGATTAATATTGTAAATAAGTTTTTGTCCCCTGAGAAAGAATCAGTTCGAATCTTTTACGACCAACAACATTCC
>JANJEY010000234.1:36519247-36535200 GCA_024703695.1 Erythroxylum cataractarum | reverse complement strand
GGATTGCAAATCTATTAATACATCTGTAATTTTATTCACAATTCGTTCTAAATTGAACTTTAGAATATTGAAGTCTCGTTATTTTTAATTTTTAAAAATTAAAATATATGTAGCCTAAAACTCAATCAAGCTTCAGGTTGTCTAAGCATGATTGAGCTCGAGCTCGGGCCTAATCAAGCTTTGAACCAAATCCAGGTCCGATCCAATCTATTGCCAACCTTACTTATTATATATTGTGTAATCTAATTTTTAACTTTATTTTAACTACATCTCAAAATTATAATAATATAAGCTTAATTTAACAATAATCATATTGTTTTCATATTATGCTATATAAGTTTGACTATACTTGTATGAAATGAGTGAATCCAACTTCTTCATAGGCATAAAACCTAGCCGCTACAAAAGAGAGAAGATCCAACCATCAACATTTCTAGAGTCAATAAGAAAAACAAGGGGCAACTTAGTGAGAGGCATGCATTTGGGAGTGACAGCGACATGAAGGGAAGCAAACTCACTCCACTTCTTTCCAAATCTTAAGCAACTAGAACCAAATTTGAAGAACTTCAACTCTCTCATACCCTAAAAACTCTGCCTTCTCTCTTCACCCAAACTTGCCTCTTTACCCTTCTTTTTTCCCTTTCAAACCTTACCACAGCCGCCATCTTCTCTAAGGCTACGACCTCAATAGTAGGCCTTTTGGCCTTCCTTTATGGCATCGAGAAAGGGGAATCCTCCATATCAGAAGCTGATTTTCCTATGCTTATCAAATAAACAATAGCGTCTCACTTGGTAGCTGATTGCAATGGTAGAATCCCTAGCCGCTGTGAAATTGCAAACAAAGATCTGGCCACATCCAAATTGGAGCATGGAGGAACAAATTGAAGATTTTCCACCACAAAGGAACACTTCAGCACTTTCAAAATGCGCTCACGGATGGAGTCTTATCTCTACCAATCGAACTGTTAATGGCAGGAGCTAGAGCTTGGTCACGTCTCTGCTAAGCTTCTTTTGGTCCAAGTTCCCTGCATTTTTGACAGTTAATGCTTGGACAAAATCAAGATGGGAAAATAAGGGACTTGAGAAAACAATGCTCAGGAAAGACGGCTCCATTTTGTTCAAGTTTGCTTATAGCACCAACCCCAATGAGATTATGGAGTAGGGTCGTGGCACGTTAAAAGGCAACCCCTCTTCATCCATAAATGGAGACTAGGACTGGAAATGGACAGATGTTAGATAGATACCTTGCCACTATGTGTATAGTTCCATAATGTCATGAAAGAGTTCTGGACCATTGAGGGTCTTAGCTACATGGATAGCTCCTTAGGTAAATCCATTTGTATGGATTCCAAATTACAACGACGGAACAAATTTGTTATGCTAAAATGTGCATTGAATTATCAATAAAGGCCTCCCTACCTGATTCACTTCCCATTCTTTGGTTAATTGACAAAGGTAAACTAGAGAAGATTGTTATACCCATCTCTTGTCCCTGGAAATCGACAAATGATATCAAAGTCTAGAAGGTTATAAGTAAGATGTTTCAAACTAGATGGAATAATGAGTTACTGTATTCTGGTGTAGTTGATGATAAGAATGGTGTAGCAAATGAAGACAGAGGAGCTATCTATGAATCACCCTTAGCAAAGCCAAATAATAAAAATAGTAGTGCTATAGAAGTTGCTAACAGTGTAGTTGATGTTGTTGAATGTGCAATGGTTGCTGTTGCTGGTGTAGTTTCTGATACAACCCATGTTGAGGTTGTTAAAGATAGCCTTCTTGTAGCAGATGAAAGTACTAGTATTGTTACGGTAGGCATGCTTAATGATGTTGTGGATGTAGTTAGTGATGTTCTAGCTGCACAAATGGCTCAGGTTGTAGAGAATTGTAATCAATTAGTTGGTTTAAGGTTGAATAAGTTGTTACAAATATTTCCCAAGAACAGCCAACTCTTGACAACTCAAGTGTAAACAATGTGAAGAGTTTAGACAGTGGAGCAAATGATTTTACTTGCCAATATCTGGAGCATTGTAAGATGAATTGGGCTAATATGTTGACTCCATTAGCAATTGTTAGACAAACTGAGAATCAGGAGACAGGGTTATCTCTCAAGAACTAGTAGAGGATTGTGATACTCCATTAGCGATAACCCATTTCCTCAACATCCCTGAAAATTTTTGCATGCAATCCAAACTGGCAAAAAAGAAATCTGCAAGGAAGAGAAAGTGAAATCCCAAATACCAGGGAGCTTCCCCCAAATATTGGAACATCAGGGGGTTAAAGGATCCTCGTAAACTAGAAATGATGAATGAGCTTTTCCATAAGGATGAAACATCAGTGGTGCCTATAGTTGTTTCTAGTTGTTGTCTATTTTGCAGACATATATATTATCTTACTTAGAGAATTTTTGTTTTTGATCATATTGTAATATAATGGTAGGCTTAAAAGTCATGAACTCCTTGTAACTTAGATTTAGCTTTTACTATAATTAAAACTCTTTTTCATTTTTCAAAAAAAAGTTTGACTATAATTATACTTTCTATATACTATGAATATTTCAATAAATTTTAAGAGAATCAATATTTTACATTTTTTATAATTATTTAGTATTCAAATTAATGTTCGTTTAATCAAATTATTTTACTAAAACTTCCTAAACTACAAGGAAATTCTATTTCTTTTATCCTATTTAAAATTTGTCTTAGAAAATAAAAATTACCAAAAAAAAACAAACGAGATCATGATTTTTACTTATAATGCATATGTAGAATATCTGAATCCAAAGGAAGACGAGATATATTTTGCTCTAAAGATAAAAAACAGTCATAAGAACAGTATGGTAGTGAGTTTGAATGACATCCTCAAAACTCGACCTTCAAGAAGCATCAAAACCAGATTGCAGGAAAAGATATCACTATACAAAATTTAAAAGTATCCTCGGAAAGTTAATTAATCGCTATATTGATTTCAATCCTCAAGGTAACACCAAAAACTTCCCACGAGGAGTTGATCGGCTCCTTCTGAATTCAGGCATGGACGTGTTTCCACCTTCCTTTGCTTCACGAGTGATACCATTTGCAAGTTTGTTTTCATGCATCCCTGGAAACAAGGGATTTGTACCTTGCACAGCTCCTCTGAGAATAATTTTTCATAAGAAACTGCCAAACTGAAATGAACAACAAAATATTTGTTATAAGAAAGTGGAAAGAAAGTGGAATTATAGGAGTACCTTGTTTCAAAGTTTTGAGAGTTCAGGTTTTGGAAGTTTCTTGACAGATTGTTTTGCAGTTTCTTTACCCTTAAAGCACCAAGCATTGGAGATTCAGGACGCACTTGCTCATTTTCTGGCTCAGAGAAATCACTTTTTCGTGGCTCCTCCATCTTTTCTCTGGCATCCATATCAGCATGCATTGTCATCCCAGCATCAAATTTATGGAATCTTGTCGGTAGCTGTTGATGCTTTGGCTTGTTCTTACATTCATTCTTGTTTTTCTTTATCCCACCTTGTCTAATATTCAGAGCTTCCCTAAATTGCTCCTCTTCATGATCTGGGTAAACTTTCCTGAAGCAAACATTTTGGATGTTATAGATGTTATCCTGCTTTAATGAGCTTGTGTAGGGTAGTTTTGAATTGATCTCTGTTGATGAGAGAGCTGACATTGTGGGAATGGATTTATTGACAGGCACTCTAGCTGGAAATGGAACTCTTGCAACAGGTTGGTTCTCAACTGTCTCAACCTTCACCCTGCTTTTAATGATCGAACCTCTGTCGGTGGAGATTGATCCCCTAACCGGAGGGGAAGGCGACCTTGGTTTTATGGAGCTAGCCACCTTTTGTTCGCCTGAGGAAGAAGGAAACCTTGACCTCCTTTGCTTACCCGACGAGCAACTTCTTGCCTGAAAGTAATCATCAACCCCAATATATTCTTAAGAATGAAACCTAGAATGAAATGTCTTAAGAGTTTTTGTTTACCTCTGAGATTTTGGTGTCATCATTTGGTCGTTGACATGTTTCAGGTTTTACATTTGGCATATAGAATGGGGAAACTGCTCTTGCCCTTTGTGATTCTGCAACGCTTCTAGTACTTCCACGTTTCATTTGTTCTAGCTCAGATTCCTTTCTCTCCAGTTGTTGTTTAAGATTTGATATCTAAAGAGTTCAGAATCAAACTAGTGAGCTACCATTGTGACAATTACTCAAACTTAAAGCTAATAGAAGTAAACCTCATCTTTGAGTTCTCTGATTTCTCCAGTTTCTTTGTTTGAACGAGCTGCTCCAAGTTCGATGGATGCGACCCGCTCTGCAAACTTCAACGTGCTGATTGTCTCTCCAATGGCATTGAGTTCAGGGTTAATATGAACAAACATCAATGTTTTAGCATGCCCACCTACACAGAAGGTAAGTACTAAGAGAGTAAGAAAAAAAAAGAAGAAGAAGACAGAAGTAGACACTTCAGAAATTTTACTAATGTTGAGATGCCCACCTAAAGAATCCTGCAGGACTTGTGTAAGCTTGCTATTTCTGTAAGGAACATGAGGACTCTTCTGAGCTAGAGCAGAGATGACATCTCCAAGTGCAGAAAGGGAGCGGTTTATATGTTGAGCTTCTTTCAGTCTATCACCCACTGCTTCAGATTTATCTACCCTTTCGCTTCCTGCTAAATCCACCAGATGAAGGCAGCCTCGTAGAGTTGACCCAGAGACCAGCTCTTGTCCATGCACATGAACCGTCAAAACACTGCAGGTTATTTCACAGCCATATTTAGATAGATTACTCAGAATCTTAACTCCAGTTCGGATCACTGAAACAAGTTGTACCTGTGAGAACGGCTACTGCGTTCATTCAGAGCAGTTGCACCAACTGCACGGTTCCGCTGACCAGTTTTCATCAAGTCAATAACATCCTGAGTGCTAGATACTTGTACCAAACTTGCATTAGGTACATTTATCCCATTTAATTGTGAATTGTTGCGTATATCTAATGTGTATATTGTTAAGAAACCTGTAACACTTATTCATATAAATGTTAGCAACAATCCCAGAAGTTTTATAAGCGTTAGGAAGGATATCTTCTATTGGAGCCATCACTAACTAATAGGTCTCTAACTTGTTCATTGTATATTTCGATCATCTGAACTCCAACTTCATACTTTATGACATCCACCCTTGAGCCTGAAATCTGAAACAAGTCACTCAGAGCTCTGTAGTTCACACCCCACGTTTCCTCAGCAGTCAAATCAGGACCACTCTGTTAGGACAAAAGAGAGAATCGAAATTGTCATCCTATTTTGAGGAAGTAGAATTTGTAATCACAGTTTATGAAACAATGTAGAAGCCTTCAAACATATTGTTATACGAGAGCATATCAAGAGACTACTCATTAAAATCTTGGTATGTATCGCACCATTGTATATGTCTTCCCCGACCCAGTTTGTCCATATGCAAAAATGCAAACATTGTAACCATCAAGGACAGATCTGATCAATGGCTGAGTGTCAGCATATATTTGCCCTGCAGATAAAGATGAAACCATTCATGCTTGGAGAGTAGAAAAAAAGATAGTGGATTGAACTGGTTATGAAAAAAAAGAAGAAGCAAACCTTGTGAAACATTTGTTCCAAAAGCTTTGTTGAAGGAAAAAATCCTCCTTGCATCTTTTCCATGTTTAAGTGGGTTGACAATCATGATGTTGCCATTTTCTCCAATGTAATCCACAGTAGATTGCCCATTTGACTGACCTGGTAAGAAGGGCCTGACTCTACAGTAGACCCTAATTGTTCCTGTTCAAAAATATGTCACCATCTTGTACATTGACAGTCATTTGGAACATAATGCACAATGTCAACCGGCTACCTTTTAGATCTTGGACTTGATTGTAAAGTTGGCGATTTTCTTCCAAAACTTGGTGGTAAGAAGAGGATGCTACTTCAAGCCCCTTGATGTAATGCACTGAAGCAGAAGTAGTCACATGTTGGTTTTCAGATCAAAACGAATTCTTTGAAAGAGATGAAAATATTCGTGTATAAATGCCAAGATAAACAGATATTAGTATTCTTACCAAGTCTCCTAACTTCGTCATCCCAATCTGCTTGAATTTGTTGGACTTCATGTCTCATCATTTTGTAAAACACTCTTAGCTCCTGAAGGAACAGGCAACAACATTAAACCAAACATTGATCAATACATTGATAAACTGGATGGACAGTAACTTTAAGGACAGTAGTCTAGCTGGAGTTACTTTGTGCTCTAAAACCTGGAAACTAATCACTAATTCAGTTTTGAGGGTTTTAGAACCACAAAGTTGCTTGGGGTAGGGGTGATTGCAGTTCCTTGGAATAATATTCAAACCTTGAGCTCTTTTTGATGAAGATCAATCCCTTGTAAATAACCAGGAGGGTGGCAGAAAGTTTGTTGAGTCACTTCTTGTTTTCCACCACAAATACAGAACTTGGAGAAATCACTTGACACCAAACCAGTTCTTTTCTTGAGATACTGTTGAATGGCCTCTATAAATTCAGTCCTTGACAAGCAACCTATTTCACCCTTTAAAATTTTCTTCAGGAACAGTCCAAGCTGTACAAATATCAATAGCTTGTGAAGTTACTTGATGGAGGAAAGGATAATCTGTAAAACCCATCAGAAACATCAAGCTATTAGAAGACACTTCACTAGAAGGAAAAGATTCAAGTTACCTGTGTTCCTTGAGAAACAAGCAAGGCAGAGAAATCCTTAACTACCTTGCTGAGCAATGTGTCAATCACCTGCAATGTTTTTTAGAAAAATAATGTAATCACTTCATAATTCTAGGACCAGATTCTGCATTCAATGTTGTATTCTTTTAAGAGTCATTTTTTTGTTTTAGCCAATGAGTCCTTTATATGTTGAACTTACTAGTTTACCCTACAATCTAGTGAAAAACATCTTCAAAATGAGTCTTACCTACCATTGCATTCAAAGGCATATCTTCCATTCCATTACTCTCCCTAAGATAAGCCTGTAGAAGTCCAAGGCCAAAATGATCAAAAAGAAAAGCCAGAGCATTTGCAGTTTTGCCTTCTTCAATTGAAACCTCATTCGAGAGATGAAGAAATTCTAATAGCTGTTCGTATTGGGACGATTCGGATTCATCAACTGACTCATCAGCACTTTCACTGCCAACCAAGGATGACGGACATCCCTTTGGGAATGATACGATCTTCACCAGTCCTCCATATCTCCAAATCCCAACTCCACCAGCCTGCTTCCACTCATAATATCCTTTTAAGCATAAAATGCAGTCCACAACCTTGCTTGACGAGCCTCCCTGTTCATGTCAATTAAAACAACCTCAAATCATTTTTAGACATAATGATTGAAGAATATGGAACTGCAGCCTTTTTCCCGCAAACATGCTTCAAATTTGCCATATATATCTAAAGTTGTTTGTTTTCAGGGAGGAAATTTACTATTCTTGAAAAGCTTTTACTACAGATTATTCTAGGAACAGATACAGCTTCAACAATCAGCTTCAACAATATGTCCAAGAAAAATGAAGCAGTTTCCTATTTTAGTTTCTAAGGTGTCAAGAACTTCGTTGCAGCAGGTTCACTGAGAGTTTGAAAATTGGTAAAGATATTCATAGGATTGTGGTTTTTCTTATGATTCCTAGAAATATAAATTTCTGGACCATACCCATTATGGTGGCAGTTTTCTTTTATATGTAATAAGTTTCATTTCAATTAATATCTGAATCTGGAGCTGTGCAAGGTCAGGGCATTATTAGTCAATGCAAGTGCACAGAAAGCATAATGACATTCTTTTAGGAGGAAATGAACCTTCTCCAAATCAGATGCTTCGAAAGTCAAAAGCTTCATCTCTCTTACAGCCTCCAAAAAGTTTCTCATGTTTTCAAAATACTGAATTGCAGACTGTGCTGCTGCTTCTGTGGACTGCACTGCGATTATTGGAATTTCCACCACCTTTTCCATTTCAAGCAGAAATCAACATTAGATTAGAATTATAAAGCACAACTAATGTCCAGAATATGTAGAAGCAATCACTGAAGAAATGTGGTTCATAAAGCTTATAGGTCAAAAGATGCAAAATTCATACGATGGCATTCATGCAAAACATCTTGCCGCAAACGTGTCTAGTAATATTGATGAATGAAAGAATTTGGAGTAAGAACCTTCTGGACAGCACCAGGATTGACTTTGTTGAGGACATTGCAGAGAATGAGACCATTTCTTAGAGCAAGGCAAAATTCTTCCTCTGACGGTTCTTTGGGCAGGGATGATGATGCAGTTTGGTCCATCTGTCTCAGCCATTCTGCTGCTTGGTACCTCCTTGAAGCTGGCGCAGTAAAAGGATGAAATATTGCAATTGAAAATTCAAGATCAATTGTGAATTTACTGTGTTAGATAATTAGTGTCAAACCAATTAGAGGAGGCTACTTTCTACAAAATTTGGCTTAAAGATTGACTGAATCAGATCAATTGTGCTATGGTATGAAGAGTTAAAGCCGCTCCAGGATGGTAATGAAAAATCCATATCAAAAGGTTTGCTTTTCTGCGATCGAATTTTCCATTTACATGCAACGACAGCGAAGAATATGCACTGCATAGTGTCACTAACTTAAAGTAAGGCATTAACTGGCATTTCCAAACTCAGCTTCACAATACATAAACTACTCGATATCATGGCTACTTTTCTAAAGAAACTCTCTTTAAATCTACAATTGCTTCAGATCATCTATACATTACGTTTTAGTACCAAAAGAAGGCTTCAAATTGTAGCAACAAGTGCCCTAACCATCATTAGGTGCGCTATTTCATTCTTAATAACTAGAAAGTAGTGAATTTGGGGGCAGGTTTGGCAACAAAGAATGATGAAAGTAGGCTAAGATGGACCCACTACAGTATATTTTCTCCTTTTCCTTTGGAGTGCAGGATGCCAATTTTACTCCACGGAATCATCCGCATTCTCCGGAATACAAATGATTATTGAAACCAGAATTTAAGAAAAAAGTGAGACAAACACAAAGAAGTGCCTTTTGGGAAGAGGACAACTAAGAGACACTATGCAAATTGGTTTAGTAAATTATTAAACTTTTGTTGTTCATCTTGTGTTCTTGTGTGCGACTGAAGCAAGAAGCATTAGCAATTGAACTTGTAAGATTTTGAAAGGTGTGGTGATGATCTCCTAACCTGCTTCTTCAGCTTTCCTTTGAGCTAATTCAAGGTCGTTGATGATATCCTCAGTGAATGAATTCTCATTGTTAGAAGCCAGAGACTTAAATCCTCTAAAATTCTTACAAGGAGAGGTGAAAGTTGGTCCATGGTTGGTTTCTTGTGGCATATTTATGACTCTCTTACACTGCAACTGCAAGAATGCCAATTCTGTATTACCTGCAAGGATATACATGAAAATTGCAGACGAGGCTCTGGAGTCAGGACAAGTGAAGTTGGCGGATGAAATTTGAATCCAAAACTAAGTTGGTAAGAAAAGTGAGGCTCTTTCATCTGATAATGAAATAAAAAAAATTGGTTGGTATAGACTCTGGATTGGAAACAGAGACAAACACATTACAAAAATATGAAGAAAGAAAAAAAGAAGAACTCTTTGTCAACTTTTACTAGCCAACTTCTTCAACCAGCAAAAGAAAACAAAGGACTCCAGAACCAAAGATGGTAGCATTGATGCAAAGAATAACAAAGACAAAGTTGGCTTCTGCAAAGGACATAAGCATTTCTACTTACAAGCTATGAAACTCTCTACCTGTACTGGGTCTTCAGTTTCAGGATGAAGGCAGAGAATATGAACAAGAAAGTCCTTCAAGTTGAGCTTTAATGCATGTTGAAGTGAAGATCCAATCTCCACCCAGAACTTTGGAGCTGAAGAAAAATCAGATTTCTCGTGTGTAGTGAAGGAAGAATTCAAAAAATAAGAATCATCACTAAATGTTTATGTACTCATGAAAAGAAAGAAAGTAATAGCACCCTGTCCTCCTCAGAAGAACTCTTATGGATCCTAGACCAAGAAGTTGATGATGTCAAAAGGGTGAATTTAATTCAGGCGTGGTGTTAGAAATCTCTAAAAAAATATTTTATTTTTAATAAAAAATTGGACTAAAAATTAAACCGGTAAAATTAGAAATTAAAATTTAAAAAATGTAACTATTTAACTATTTTTAATTAAAAATATTTAAATAAAATTAATTGATTTATTTTAATTTATAAAAATTTATTAATTTATGTAAATTGATTGATTAATTAAAAAATTAATTAATTTTTTACAATAAAAATTATTAACATAAATTAAATTAAAAATTAAAAATGAAAATGAAAATTTTAAATTGTACTGATAGAACCAGTTAAAATTTCTAATTATAAATAATTAGTAGACAACATCATCATTTGCTGTCATCTAAGCATGTAATGAATTGCTAATACTGCTCAACCTTTCTTCCGACTCAAGCTTCTTTGCCTAAAGAAGTAACTTAATTAAAACATCAAAATCTCTTTTTTACTTTAATTATAGGATTAATTACTAAAAAAATTAAAAATATTCGAACTTCCAATTTGACAATAAAGAAGCTAATGTCGAGCTATTTTTATTAAAAAAATAAATTTTTTTTATTTTTTATTATTACTTTTTAAAAGTTCAGACTATAATTATAAAATTGCGTTAATTTTTAATTATATTCTCTCTTCCCATAAACCTACTTAGCATTAACACATGTCAAAAGTCAGGCCTGTCTGCGTAGGACTTATCGTTATAAATAATAAAATAAAACAAAATAGGGCTTATTCTTGATCTTATAAAGAATAACGAAAATGACCTATATTTTATTTATTTTTATTTTATACGAGAGCTATCAAAAGTGTATTTTAAACCCTAACGTTTACGACAAAATCTAAATTCAACCTTATCATTTCAAGACATTCGAGTTGAGCTATAAAATTTAGAAAATGTTCAAAGCAGACCCTGTTAAGACGGAAAGTATAACGAAGTTACCTTCAAAACATGTATGTATGTGTTATGGCCAAAAGTACATGTTTTGTTTAAAAAGAAGAGGGGGGAAAAGAGAGAGAGAGAGAGAGACCTTAAAAAAAGGGGGAACTGTGGGGCGTTGGATTCCAGGTGGTTAAAATCAAATGATTGCTGAGAATTGCTTTATGTAGGCCACTTGGAGGACCATTTCAATAGAAGTTTCTCTTCTTCAATCACTCTTTTTTTTTCTTTCCATTCTCTTCTCTTTTTCTTTATTGGGATTAATGTGTTCTAAGCGAAGACTTGTGTTCTGATGGTGTGTGGTCAAATTTGGTACAGTTAAAAAGGCAGACAACACCATTTTCTTTTACATTTGTCAAAAGATGATAAAGGTTATCCTCACACCATGAATCAATGAATCCTAATCTCTTTTAATTTCCTTAGGGTTGTCTTTATTTGTACTATTTGATCATATTATTAAATAATACAATTAAACAACATTTTAAAATTTGACATCCAAAAAATTAAAAATCCAATCAGTATTAAACCGTTATAAAATTAATATATACTAAAAAATGAATAAAATTAAAAAATTTAAATTATAATCGAAGAATAAACTATTTTTACCTATTGGAGAGATCAAGTTATTGTCTCATGTCAATGGATTTTCTCAATTAGAAGATCCCCTGTATGGATAATATACATTTTAATTAACCAAGCCTAATTCGAATTGTTTTGTTCCGAAGCAAAGATAATCACGGGATCGTTCGTTCTATTCAGATATTTACAACCAAGAAGTATTTGATTCTCTTTCGAGTAGACCCTGAAAGGAAAAGGAAAGCTGAAATGTCAACAGACGTCTATTATTGAATTCACCCGACCGATAGTCCCTTTTTTTGGAGAACATCCAGTGTCAAGAACCCCTGCACTAAGACAGCACTAAGAACCCCTGCATATGGGTAATTTTCCACTTCTATGACTCTTATTATGCCTTCACCTGTTTCAATACGAATCAATGTTATGTTTCTTCTTAAACTTAAAAATAGTTCTTTCTTTAATATTTTATGCTATCAACTTTACTAAGATCCTTGGAATTTATTAACTTAGTTTTCTTTGCTTTATTTGCTTCTGAAAGTTTAAATTTTGGTGAATTTAGTTTATGAAAATGATTTCTGGGTAATAGCTGAGAAAATTCAACTGTTGTCCTGGTTGGTTATGATGCAAACCAGTAGTTCATCCTTTTAGGTTTGAATCCATTACTTGCCTGATTTAAGTGCTGTGTTTCATGTTGGTTAGCATTTGAATTTATTTTTTTGGGAAATTCTAACATTGAAAGGAAAAGGATTCATTTCTGCAAATTGTTGTATGTAATGAAGTAGCGGCAAGTAGTCCTCCCTCCCTAATAAAAGAAAAATATAGATATATAAGCTAAACATCCATGGAGTGAGGTTACATGTAGCTTAAGGTTTATTATTCTATAGGCAACGACAAAATTGATGCAGTTTTGGGAGGTTTGATTTTGTGGAAATGTATCCTAATGCCATATTTTCGACATTGTCCTGTGTTATTCATGGTTTATTGTGAAGCAGTTCTGGTGGTGGGAGAGGGGGCTATGGCGGTGGAGATCGCCGGAGGGATAATTACAGAGATGGTGGTGGTTCTGGCCCAGACAGACATCAATATGGTGGAAACCGTTCACGTCCATACTGATTACTTCAGTGCTGAGCTTTTAATGTACTAAGAATTCTAGTCTAGGGCTTTTGGTTATGTTGCATTTCCTGAGGTTGTTCTTTAACTGGAAACTAAGAGGTAGGTTGTTCACTTACTCGGAGCTATACTCCTCTCTCCTTTTAATGATAATTGCTACTACCTGGATGCTTTTGTGTTGTAACATTGGATTAATTAGCTGTGTGAATGTTTTTATAGAGGCAAGTGGATAAAAGTCCCAATTGCTTGCTGCTAAGGTAGGTTGATATTTTCAGGTGAGTGCAGCTCTTTGAAATCACGTTCTGCCTTTTTTTTTTATAAGCGCATTAGGTAGTGCGTCAATTAGAATTTGCTTCCATTTCTAGAAAGGCATTGGACCATGCATTGTGTGCCATATATAAGGTCATACTGAGGTTATTGTGCTTTAGCCTAGTTACTTTTTTTGATAAAATTTGTGATGCCAACTTGTCCAGTCTGATTTGCTTAGCCTTTCTAGCCAAGTTTGGTCGTCGTTGGCAGATTTAAGTCAAAATTCGTGCACCTGACTGTAGATTTCTTAGATAGATAACCAACTCTATCCTATATAACCAGAAGTTTTTCATGACTAGGTTTTCTGTAACCTGCCAAGTTTATGGAAAATAGTCAGAACCAAACCCCTTTCTCTATTCAACTGAGAAATAAAATGAATGTATTTTTATTTTCAGTTTAAGCATTTATTTATATTGCTGTAAGTGCCTTAAAAAGGATTTAGTATCAACGATGTGGGTTGGCTTGTCAAATCGTGCCTCTGAAGAATGTTATTTACGGAGAAGAAATCAAATAACCGATGCGGGAAGCTGGTTGGTTTGTTGATCAGTGCCGCTGGGTGGAAGAATCGTACGAAGCATTTGCCTTGAAGTAGTTGACGGTTGTGCGAAAATGGGACAAGCTCCAAATTGCGGTCGTTGGACGCCGGTCGATGATTTCGTATACGCCGATTCTTGTATTTTCTATATTCTACAAGAATTTGAGGTTCAAGATGCAAGTCATTATTTATAAACTTGACACATGAACAAATAGTATTATTAAAAAACAAAGATGAAGATTATCTCTCCACTTATTTGTCTATTTTTCCAGTATGTATAAGCCAATTTTACCGTCACACGATTGACCAATATAATTATCTACAAGTTGCAAAAACGTTCTTTTGTATAAAGAAACGGTTGTAACAAGTGCAACATAGTCGAGAACAAAAATTAGGAACTACCAATTGAAGATTTGTTATGGTTACGCGTATTGGGTCTTTGCAAAGGCTAATAACTCTTCCAAGTTCCTGAAGTTCACGTTGTTAATTAAAAAAAAGAAAAATTAATATTTTGGATAACTAATACACAAGTGGCAAGTCTTTTAGATATTCTTTCAATTCGGTATCTATTTTTTATTTTAATTTATTTCTAAAGTTTAATAAAATTGGATCATTTAATTCAAATCCCTATTCTTGATACAACTAAAAAAACATGAGAATAGATATTTGAACATACTACGTGGCTTTTATTTGTGGTTTAACATTTACATCTCGTATCTAATTTCCTAACAATTCATTTATCTTATATTTTGTGTTAACATTTATATAATCTATAGACTCATCATCTGCTAATAACCTAATTCTAGGTTCACACCTTATATCTTGAATTGCCAGATGATTGCTTCCATTGAAGCTCCTATTACCATCCCATTACTTCCATTAATTTTACTACTTTGTTATGTACAAAAAATGCACATATTTTTTAAAAATATTTTGTTTAATTTTGATGTTAAATAACCTTATTTTACTTATTTTCGATATCATTTTAGGTAATTATGCAAATTGGCCTTTGAGACAATATTATTCAAGAATTAGAGGCCATTTCAAGTAAAAATATAAAGAAAATCACAATTCCTAGAAGAACACGATTTGACCCATGCCCTAGATAGGTCATCTACAACAAGTAACACAATTTGAGCTATGATTATGTGCAAATTTGAAAAAAAAAAAAGAAAGGAAGATCCACTATTATTCTACTAGAGGCTACGTACTAATTTAAACGAAATAATGAGGTCTACAGTCTAGGCTATGATATTTTCTTAGATAATGTCTTAGACAAAACAAAATGTACTTAAGTGTATAAACTCTAATTTTCAGAGGATATTAGCTGACTTATGGAGAAAATGCAGTACTGCATGTATACGGATCGTATATTGTAGTACACAAGATATCGCTCCCATAAGGGTTGGATTAGTCACCTATAAATTTGAATATACTTTGTTTAATGTAATAAAAGATTGAATTAACTAAAAATTAAAATAACCTAATAAAACTTAATAACTAAACCATTAAAGATATCAATAAGAGTCAAGTTAATCAACAATGGAAACTTAAGGATTATTTATCCTTATTTTGTTTTCCTTTTTCCTTGTTAATTCAATTAATTTGATCCTAAGTATCCTAAGGTTTTGATTATCCTCTCTTGAGATCTAATCAAGCAATCCCAATTGAAATAGATAAAATTTGAGTTGCAATCTCTCTATTATCAAAACTACTCATAATTGATCAATTGGATTTGAAGCATTCCTATGGATAATTAACTCACAGTTAAGATCACTCTTTGATCATTTATTAACCTAATATTTGTAAGTCTATTAAGGTACCAACTCTCGTTGCATAACTTAATGCAAGTACCTTAATCATCTCTCAATTTCTTTTTAAGTACGAGGATGAAAATACCTCAAATCATTATTATAATGAATTTAATAAGGTAAAAGTTAAAGAAAACAATTCAAGAATAAACCTTAACATAGAGTTAGAATTCCATAATCATGTTCAAAACACAACTATTCATAATTGATATCAAGCCTTTTTTTGGAAATTATGGAAAGATGGAGTTGACTTAATGCAACATCCCACTACCATTAGGCAAATACCCGAACACCCGAAGGACATTCAAGTACATACCTTATGACAATGGTATGTTGGAGCAAAAACATATCCGACTTACACATGGCAATCCAACAAACACATGGCATCATCTAACGCACTCAAAGTAACTAAATTTTAAAACCATTTAAATCCTTTCATTCATAAAGTTTACACTGATACCACCAAAAGACTAAGCGTAAAAGCTTATACAATACCCAACAAAATGACAAAAATAAGGCTAGAACACTTCTGGTGTCAGCTGACAGACCTCTGAGCCATATCTCTAACCAAAAGATTCCTTAAGTCCTGACTAAGGAACTAGGTCTCCTGACTCGTACCT
>JANJEY010000234.1:36351864-36363324 GCA_024703695.1 Erythroxylum cataractarum | reverse complement strand
CTTAAACCACCAAAAGCCTATTCCTCCCAAAAATGCCCTTCACTTACAAGGACTTTCCTATTTTGCCCTTATCTTGTCTCATATGGCTCTATGCCCTTCACTTACAAGGACTTTCCTAATTCAGGGCCCAACAGATGAAACTGAAGGTAGTTGTCTGATTGTTGGAGGGTGATGCTAGAGTCTGGTGGGAAAATGTTCAAGGACGTTATTGTAATCAGATTACCTGAATGGATTTAATCAAGGAATTTAATGACCAATATTATACCAGATTTGATAAAGATCAGAGAAGGTTGCCTTCTTTACACTGACATAGGCGAATAGGTCAGTGCATAAGTTTGAGACAGAGTTAAGAGAGCTTGCCACCTATGTCCTAGAATACATGGCAGATGAAGAGAATCTGTGTGTTCCGTTTGAGATTAGATTGCATTTGGCGATCCTAGAGAGGATGACGGTTACCTCCATTACCATGTTCAAGGAGATGGTATAGTCAGCCAAAAGAGTTAAGAAGCTGGTGAAAGAGCTCAAAAAGATAGTGGGAGAAAAAGAAACAGAAAAGAAAGGGAGCAGGTTCCTCCAGCTAGTAGCCTAAGAGGAGTCATTGTTGGCAACTGAATTTTTTTAAAAAAATAAGCATGATTAGATTAATTTTGGGGTCTTGCTAGATTAATTTATCTTGGAATCAATTGGCATGTTAATGTGGGTAAGATAACATGACATAGGTTAAGGGCATTGAACTATTAAAGTAGTGGGAGAGTGTAAGGCCAATTTTGGCAAGTCACTTAAGTTTAAAACCATAAAGCATTAAAGGAAGGGCAAGGTGGACTTTTCTCAATCATTAAGGGTAAAACGGGGAGAAAGAAGTGTTGTCTTCTTCCTAAAGAGGGGAAAAACGAAAATGGGAAAAAAAAGAAGTGAAATAACAAAACCAAAGAGAGGAAGAAGAGGGGTTTCGGTGGTTGAGAGGAAAGAAGAGAGTTGAGCTAGAGTTCCATCTTTTCTAATCCTTCTAGAGAGATTAGGTGTTGTGCAAAGGTTCATACATAAGGTATTTTATAAACAACAAGATAGTCAAGAGTTAATTTATAAAATTGTAAAGCATATCAACATAACCAAACTAATAAAAAATAGTTCATGAGCTACTACGAGAGGTCTGGGGAGGTTCAATAGTACACAACCTTACTCCTAACTAGTAAAAAGGTTGCTTCCAAATGACTCACATGAATGAAAGAAAATAAAAAAATAGAAAGGAAACATAATTTAATTAATAAATAAAAGTAAAATTATAAATACAAAAAATTATAAATAATAAATAAACATAAACATAAACATAATAATGTAATAATAATAATAAGGCAATTTTCTCACTTTTATACTGTTTAATTTGATTTGTTTTATTAGTTCAAATTTACTTCGTTGTTTTCATTACAACCAACCAAACCTCCTCCTAATTTAATTTGTTATTTACATATAAATATAATTTTAAAATGTGATTTGATTGAATCTTTATGAGATTGACCAAGACTTACGACTAGCTATAGTTTTAAGTTTAGTTATTTTTGTTGTAGTATTACAACACATTGTCAAGATGGAACTTGGACTGATGATTAATTTCCCTCACATGATGTTTTCCTAATTTGTAACAAAATCTTAGATAGATTGTGTAGTACACTTGTATAATCCTTGTACTTTGTATACACTCTTTTTGATGCTCATGATTGGACTTTTAATGAATTATTTTCAAATTCCAAAAAAAGGCTTATCTTGAATCTTTAATAAAAATAAATAACATTTCATCGTTTGAAAATAAAAGTTGTTTTTCTCTAACCGTATAAGTTCACCTTCTTTGACATCGATTTTTACACATATTATAGCTAAGAAGGATCATCCTAGAATTAGTTATCTTTTATCATCCTTTTTAAAATCTAGAATACAAAAATATGTTTGGAATATAAACCTATCAATTTTATCATCACATTCTCTTTGATATCCCTAAAACTTTTTATCAAATTATCAACAAAGTACATTATTCTACTAGTTGGTTCTAGTTCACCTAATCAGAATATTTTAGTATAGCATAATACATTATGTTGATTCATATTCTTAAGTATGCTAATATTTTGTTAATATAGACGCCGTTAATTATTCCAAAAAATTATAACGTTTTGAGTCAACTAGCTTTGGTAGTATGGTGTCTTAGAAAACTAGTTATTGTCTTCATTTAATTATATCTTTTTAATTTCCTCCTTTTCTAGATCTCCTTCTTTTGGGTCTTTTTATACTCCTTCTAAGTACTAGTCTTCTCCTTTTTTATTACCAGAAATAATATGAGAAAAGTAAGTGATTCTCAATTGATACTACCTTAATAGTTTCCTTATCTTCGTATCATCTTCCTCATTGTTGTTGGTTAACTCCGTAATCTTTCTAGTAACATCCTTCACATATTCCCTAAGATTGGGTACTATGGCAAGGTTCTTTGTGTTCTCTCCATTATCACCTCAGTCAATTCACCAATTTGAATTTCGAGCTTCCTCATCAAAACTTCACGATTAAAGAATCAAGAAATAATTTCTTACTTGAATTCTCCTATCATTTCTTTTGTACTAGGTTGTTTCTTGATTGATATTGTTTTATATCAATATCTGAAAATTACCGTAAGTGTACGGTGTAACTATAGCTAGCATAGGCAAGTACGACTTGATCTTATGAAGACTAAATTCAGTAATTAGGCTTTTTCAATTATCTAACCTATGAATCAAATTTTTGGTTTTTAATTAAAATAAGAATTAAAACAATTCATAATGTTAGATATAGAAAAGTACTTTGAAAATTCAATATCAAATAATAGTGTCTAGGTGACAAATACCCCTTTGAATCATTAAATATTAACCCTTTAAAGTGAAATTATACTATTGATTATTGGATCATAGAAATTCCTATCTTATGTTATCCCATCAGTTGATTAATAGAATTCTTTTCAGATAAAACCCTTGATTTGTGAATTTTACTATAAGGTTTGACCTTATGCCAGAGGATTTACGTTGGCTTATCCCTAGTTTTTTCATGAAACTCCTTTCAATTATGGTAGGTCTATTCATACGAAGGATTTCTCAATCTAGGTCATATAAAATCAAATCATGCACTAATATTCTAGATATATTAAAATAAGAATAAAATGCACAATTGAATCATAAAAAATCAATATAATTGCATTGAATAAAAGATTGAATTATATTGTTATCAAAAAATAGGGTTTCTCATACCTAGACAATAAATTGTTGAATCGAAAACAAAAGCATGTAAGATTTGGTTAAAACGGTAGGTTTCAAAACTTTTTCCAAAATCAAAACACAACGGAAACAACATAACCAAATCAACATATTTCAATATGGTATAAGGAAAATAATTAACATAAGAACAAGATGGTAGAAATATACCAACTCTTTGAGACAACTTTGACTCCTCGCTTTTATATCCTCTCTTGGTCGATGTATCCTCTCCTTATTATTGTATCATCGACCAATTCGATCTACCACTTGTTCTCCTTGGATAACTTAGTTTCCAAGATCCTTTGGTGGGAAAGAAGAAGAAATCTTGAAGAGATTACCAAATTCTATCTGACCAACTGTTCAAGAAATTTCATAACCTTTTGTGTAACTGTCTGATTGAGGTGATTCCAAAACTGTTCTGTCATTCAAATCCTGAACTAAAAATCTTCAGCAGGATATTTTACCCAGTTCGAATCCTCTCCTGATCAGAAACATCCATTTTCTCAACCATTCTCATTATATCGGCCAGTCCAAGTTTTAGTCCCGTAATCCTATTTATCTTTTCACCTGTTCTCCAAATCAAAAAACTTTCAAAAACAATTTTGTTCTACACATCCAGACCTATAACTCACCTTTTAATATTTTACCCAATTCTAACACCAGCCATCTCAAAATTTCCAGTTTTCCTAACCATCATCAATCAACTACCTAGCTAGACATGTATTCAGAAAAACCAACCTAAATTGACCATCCCTTATCCATTTCACCTAATTCTTGATTCTAAATTGTATTTCACAAAACGCTCTACAGCTTCTCTTCTTTCTTACAAACCAAATTCCCAACCAATTAACCCAAAAACATCTTCAAATTCCCTAGTCCAATTTTACTCGATAAAACCAAATTGCACAAAACTTTACCAATAACCACCAGACCCTATTCCGATCACTTTTTGGCCATTTTGCCATTAATGGAGAATTTAATTAGACTTAGATAATTCAAGCTTCAATAAACCCATAATTAATTTAATCCCATTAGAATTAATTCCAACTTATTAACTAAATGTCATTCCATTAAAAACAATTAGTTGAACTATTGAATTACTAAATATTATGAGAACACATGTTTCAAATAAGATGTCCAATTGCAAACTTTATTATGAACCATATGGTAGCCATCCATACAATAAAGGGTAAACAATAAAGGATAAAATTACCATTTTGCCCTTATATTGGTTTTCCTTCTAGATCTCCCATTTTACTCTATATGGTGATAAACACATAAGATCTCATCTTGATTTTAAGACTTGAGAGATAGCTAGTCCATCAAACTACTAGCACCAATTTAATCACCAATCTTTGTAAAACATCTAGAAGTGATGATGTCTCTATAAACTCTTTATTTGAGTGAATGTTCCCTGATACATATTTCAATTAATAATTCCAATATGCAGACATGGGATTGATACTCTGTAAAAATCCATTCCGATCATATCAAGAATTATAATGAAACACATAGGAGTTCACCACTCATCAAGATTGTGGTTCATAATGAAAGAATGCTAAGGTGTATGTTTCAAAAACAATTCTGTTCTGCACATCCAGACCTACAATTCACCTGTTAACCATTTTACCCAGTCCTAACTCCAGCCATCTAAAAATTTTCAGTTTTCCCAACCATCTCCAATCAACCGTCCAACCAAATATGTATTTAGGAAAAAAACCTAAATTGACTGTCCCTTATCCGTTTGACCTGATTCTTGATTCTAAATTGTAGTTCACAAAGATTCGTACAACTTTTCTTCTTTCCTAAAAACCAAATTCCTAGCCAATTAACCCAAAAACACCTTCAAATTCCCTAGTCTAGTTTTACCTAATAAAACCAAATAGCACAAAACTTTTGCAATAACCACCAAACTCTATTCCTTTCACTTTCTAGCCATTCTACCATCATTTTTTTGGTATCAGAGCCAGTTTAGAGCAGTGATTTTGACTCCCAATCATGTCAGACTGACTCAAAACGATCTGGAGAAGTTGTTCACAAAAATAGAACAAATGAGCCTTCAAATGGAGAAGTTTGAAGCTACACGCCTGGAGTTTGAGGCCATGAAGGCCAAGGATATAGTTTTGCTACTATGGTCACATTTTCAGCACCTATAGAGACTTCCCAAGCTAACCAGTTCATAGAGGATGATTTTAATTGTGAGGTAAATCAATCTCATATTATTGGTCATGATGATTTGAGATTAGGACGTAATGGCACAAGAGGGAGAGGTAGAGGCTGTTTGGGACCAGTTAGGAATGTCTATAAACCTAGAATTGAGAGAAATGATAAAAGTGATGATTTGTTCAATATCAAAGTTGATGTACCTAAATTTGTGGGTAAGCTTGATGTTAATGTATTTCATGAATGGTTGTATACCGCGGAGAGGATTTTTGAATTGAGGGATGTACCAAAGGATAAAAAGGTGAAAATTGTAAAAATGAAGCTAAAAGGGTATGCTAACCTTTGATGGAATAATGTGCAAAACAAGAGGATTAGAGAGGGGAAGCTCAAAATTAATAGTTAGACTAGGATGAGAATTGAGCTTGAAGAAAAATGTTAGAGAAGATGTTTGGGTTAATTCAAAACAATAGGCCGGTTGAGGAATATGTGATAGAGTTTGAGAAATTTTTGTTAAAAAGTGGTTTAAAAGAGACGGAGGAAGTGGTCATCACTCGGTTTGTCGAGGGGCTTGATCAAGATTTGTAAGACATGATTAATCTTTACCTGTTTGATTCATTTGCTGAATTGAAGTTGTCTTTTAGATGTGAGATTAATCTACAACACCAAAAAATCACGAAAACTCCATTTAAGATGAGCCCAACCTATAGCCAGAGGACCAGCATGTATCCACCCTCATTTAAGCCAAAATTCATCCCATCTCAAGACTCACCACAAAAGATACCACCACTACCCCAACCGAAGAGCCAAACTCACCATCACCTTACACACTATAAGTTCCATATACACCTAGTAGCTCTTAAAATCCAAAATCCAAGCTTAGATGTTTCAAAAGTCAAGGCTATGGACATTTACAATCCGAGTGTCCTAACCAAAAAGTGGTGACTTTGCAAGAGATGGAAGAAATTGACAATGCACTTAAAATAGAGGAAGTTGCTCTTCTTGGTGATAAAGTGCAAGAGGAAGAACATGGTAGTCATGAAACCATAGTGGCTAGCAGGGAGGAAATTGAAGTAGAAATGATAAGATTCTCAACAGTGAAAATGGAGGGGAAGATTGGAAGAGAAAATCACTTTTCCATATGGAGTGTGTAATCTGTGGGAAGAAATGCAATGTGGTCATTGATAACAGAGATTGTGAGAATGTGGTCTCTAATAAAATCGTATACAAGCTTAGTTTGAAAACCGAACACATTATATGTCCTTATAAGCTCATATGGCTTGACAAGAAGCACGAGATAAAAGTTTCAAAGAGATTTCTAGTTCCTTTTGCTATTGGGAAGTATGAAGATGAAGTATGGTGCTATGTTATCCCAATGTTGGCTTGTCATTTGCTTTTGGGCAAGTTTTGGTTATATGATAGGGATGTTAGTCATCAAGGAAGAGAAAATACATATTCCTTGAAGCATGATGGCAGAAAATTCTTGTTGACACCACTGAGGCTTGATGTGAAGAAAAGGGAAGAAAATGATGTAGTTTTGATGAGTATTGAAGAGAGGAAGGAAATTGTTAATAAATTGCCTTCGTTTGCACCATTATATGTGCAAGATGAGGTTAGCCCAAAGCTACCCATTCCTAGAATTATTCAGGATTTGATTGATCAATATCCTAGTGTTTTCCCTAATGAGCTTCTAAAGGGGCTGCCACCATTGATACCTATTCAACATGAGATAAACTTCACTCCAGGAGCAATAATTCCACACAAATAGTCTTATAAATCCTACGGAAGGGGAAGTTTTGCAAGCTATTGTTGAAGAGTTGTTGGAGAGACAGTTCATTAGGGCTTCAACATGTCCATATGTAGTTCTAGCTTTTGTGGTGTCAAAAAAGAATGGAAAGTGGAGGATGGTAATAGATTTAAGGGCAGTCAACAAAATTACATTCAAGTATAGCTGTCCTATTCCTAGACTTGATGACATGCTTGACCATCTTCATGGAGAAACAATCTTTACCAGCTTGATCTTTCCAATGGATTTCATCAAATCCTTGTAAGAGAGGGAGATGAGTGGAAAACAACATTCAAAACAAAGGAGGGACTTTATGAGTGGCTAGACATGCCGATGGGGATGTCAAATTCTCCATCAACTTTCATGAGATTGATGAATGAGGTACTAAAACCTTTCCTTCACAAATTTGTTCAAGCGTACTTTGATGACATTTTAATCTTTTTCAAATCTCTAGATTAACATATGCATCATTTGAAAAGTGTCTTTGAAGTCTTAGATAGAGAATCTTTATATGTCAATATTGAAAATTGCCATTTTTGTGATCATTCATTGACTTTCCTAGGATTTGTCATTAGCCATGATGGAATTAGGATGGAATCCTCAAAAGTCCAAACAATTCTAAATTGTCCAGTCCCAACTAGCCTTTTCCATGTTAGAAGTTTTCATGGTTTTTGTTCATTCTATAGGAGATTCATTATTAATTTTAGTACTATCACTGCTCATATAACTGAATGCATGAAAAAAAATGATTTTAAATGGACTAATCAAGCCATAATTGCATTCAACACTTTGAAAATTTTAATCACAAAAGCTCCTATTTTTTCTTTAGCTAACTTTAGTGCACCATTTGAACTTGAGTGTAATGCAAGTGGGGTAGAAATAAGGGCTATTTTAAGCTAAGAGGGTAGACCAACTGCATTCTTTAGTGAAAAACTCAATGATGCTTGAAAAAGATACACAACTTATGATAAAGGGTTTTATGCAATTGTAAGGGTAGTTAGACATTTCCGGCCTTATTTGTTAGCCATCCCTTTCATTCTTTCCACTAATCATGGTGCTCTAAAATACATCCAAATTCAAACTAACCTAAGTCATAAATATGTTACTTAGGTTGAATTTCTCCAATCTTTTGACTTTTTCATAAAGTATAAAAAGGGACCACAAATGTTGTCCCTGATTCCTTATCTAGAAAGTTTGTCTTGCTAAGTTCAATACATGCATAAGTTGCAGGTTTTGATGACATTAGGGGCCTACATTAGAGTGACAAAGATTTTGGTGAGATTTTTGCTAGGGCTAAGGAAAACAATGGTGCATTTAGGGACTTGGTTTTGCATAATGGCTACTTGTTTAAAAATGGTTCTTGTCATACTCCAAATTGTTCTTTAAGGGAGGCAATCTTGAGAGAGGTCTATGGGGGAATGCTAGTTGGCCATCTTGGGAGGGATAAAACCTTTAAAACAAGCCCATTAATGCTAAGTTCTATTGGTCGAGAATGTTTAGGGAAGTAGCTAGGCTTGTGAGTGGTTACAATACTTATAGTAGATCAAAGATGATATCCCAAGCCCACAGACCTTACACACCTTTACCTACACCAAACAAACCTTGGGAGGATGTGAGCATGGATATTGTATTAGGTTTGCCTAGGACTAGGAAGGGATTTGATAGTATTATGGTTGTTGTGAATAGATTTTCTAAAATGAAACATTTCATTCCTTGTGCTAAATCTAATGGAGCTCAATATGTGATGGACTTGTATTTCCATAATGTTGTCAAATTGTATGGCATTCTATGAAGTATTGGGAATGATAGAGAGGTGAAGTTTGTGAGTCATTTTTGGAGAGTGTTAAGGGCTAGATTAAGGAAAAAACTCAAATTTGGCCCAACTTTTCACCCATAAATAGATGGTCAAGCCGAGGTGGTTAATAGATCTTTAAGGGGATTTTGAGGAGTTTGTTGAGAGGGAAAACAAAGAATTTGGATGCCATGTTGCCACAAGAAAAATTTGCATACAATTGTTTAAAGTCTAGATCCACGAAGTACTCACCATTTGAAGTTATCTATGGAGCCAATCCATTGACTTTGATCTATTTGAGTCCATTTGTGCCAAATAGGCCTTTTTAAAGCATTCCAGTCGAGAAGAGGGCCCTAGAAATTGTTAAAATTCATGAGCAGTTAAGGAGAACATAAGGAAAGAAAATGAAGCCTATACAAGACAAGCCAAATAGAAGAAAGTAACGGAGTTCAAAGAAGACGACTTGGTTTGGGCTTATTTGAGAAAAGAGAGATTTTCCAAGGCTAAGAAGTCTAAGCTAAGTGATAGGGCGGATGGTACATTCAAAGTGCTCAAGAAGATCAACAACAATGCCTACAAAATTAAGTTACCAACCCAAGTACCAAATGTCCAACAGTTTCAATGTAAGTGATCTAAAACTTTATGTGGAGGAAACTATGATTGATTCTAATTCTTCTATGGAAGCCGGTTCTCAAGAGGGAGAGGATGATGGAGGGCCATCAAGACTAGCAATTCAAAAACTACAAGTCTTGAGATTAATTGCTGAAAATGGTATAGAAATTCCTAAAGCTTCACTTGGTCCAGATGATCAGGTTTGTGAAGAGATAATTAGGTTAAACTTATTCCTAAAATATTAAGCCTTATTGAAACCTTTTGGGGACTTTAAAGTCCTAATTTATTAAGTCCAAGATACAATTCTTGAATCCTAACTTGCAGCCCAAGTGTGATAGGAAGTTTGGCCAGAAGTGAAGCCCCAACTTAGTCTGGTTTTAATTTTTATTTTAATAATGGTCCAGATTAATGTTTTGCTCCGATTTAAGACTATATTTCGTTTTTTTTTTACTTGTTTTATTTGCTTTCATTTCAGCTAGTTGAGACATGAATATGTGTTTATTTTCCTATTTTAATTTTCTTAATATCATTAGTTTAGGAAGTTGAGAAGCCTACTTATGTGGTTGTCCAAACTTTCCTATTTTAGTTTGTTTCTTTCCTATTTTGAATGATCTAGAAAAAGTTTATGAAAATTTGTAGATTTCTATCTGAAAATTGGTATATCATATACCAAGGGTTTGATTGTTTCTCTGAAAATAATCTAGGTTTACGTGTTTGCCGAAAACACTCAAAATTGTGTGTTTGTTCCGCTTATGTGATTACAAGATTCTGTAGGACTAGTTGTACAAGAAACTTCATAAACTTTTGTGTAACTGTCCGATTGAGGTGATTCCAAAGCTATTCAATCTCTCAAATCCTGAACTAAAAATCTCCAGTAGGATATTTTACCCAGTTCAAACCCTATCCTGATCAAAAATACTCATTTTCTCAACCATTCTCATTATATCGCCCAGTCCAAGTTTTAGTCACGAAATCCTGTTTATCTTTTTACCTGTTCTCCATATAAAAAAAATAAAAAAAAATTGTTCTAAACTTCCTGACCTACAATTCACCTCTTAACATTTTACCCAATTCTAACTCTAGCCATCTCAAAATTTCCAGTTTTCCTAACCATCACCAATCAACTACTCAGCTAGACATATATTCAGAAAAACTAACCTAAATCAACCATTCCTTATCTGTTTGACCTTATTCTTGATTCCAAATTTTAGCTCACGAAAAGTTTTATAACTTTGCTTCTTTTCTAAAAACCAAATTCCCAGCCAATTAATAAAGAAATGCCTTCAAATTTTTGGGTCCAATTTTAAAACCAAATCGCACAAAACTTTTCCAATAACCACAGACCCTATTCTGATCACTTTCTGGCCATTCTGCCATCAGTGGAGAATCTAATTGGACCTAGATAATTCAAACTCTATTTAGCCCAGAATTAATTTAATCTCATTAGAATTAATTCCAACTTATTATCCAAATGTCATTCCACTAAAGCCAATTAGTTGAGCTCTTGAATTACTAAATATTATGAGAACAAATGTTTCAAATAAGTTGTCCAATTGCAAACTTTATTATGAACCATATTATAGCCATCCACACAATAAATGGTAAAATTACTATTTTGCCCTTATGTTGGTTTTTCTTTCTAGATCTCCCGTTTTACTCTATATGGTGATTAACACATAAGATCTCATCTTAGTGTTAAGACTTGAAGGATAGTTAGTCCATCAAACTACTAATGTCAGTTTAATCACTAATCTTTGTAAAAATCTAGAAGTGATGATATCACTATAAACTCTTTATTTGAGTGAATGTTCCCTGATACATGTTTCAATTAATAATTCCAACAT
>JANJEY010000234.1:36206765-36219111 GCA_024703695.1 Erythroxylum cataractarum | reverse complement strand
TAAACTCCATGAACTAAAATCCTTCCAAAAATTTAAAAGATTCAAAATGATCTTACCTTGATTCTTCACCAAATGAAAATTTTCTTGTCTCTAATGAAAGCTCTTCTCTTCCTCTACCTTTTCCTCTTCTTGAACAACCTTAAAATCCCTCTTGAAAACTAAGAAATGATGAAACCCTAGCTTTTTCCTCCTTTCTTTCTCTCAAAACAGAAAACTCTCCTTCTTCTCTCTTTGTTTTGGTACTTCTCTTCTTTCTGTCCCTCAAATCTCGTTTTTCCCTTCTTAAAAGAACAAGACAACTTTTCTTCTTCCATTTCTACCCTTAATGAGTTTGCAGCGTCCATTTTGCCCTTCCTTATAAGCCTTATGTCTTTTATGCTTAAGTGTCTTACCAAAAATATCTTTGAACATTCTTATAATCTTAACACTTTAATTCCATTAATCCATGCAATAAATTCTACTAACTTTGACATAATTAAATATTTTCAAATTAACCTCAAAAATTATTTAAATCATGCATAATAGTAAAAAAAATTGGGGGCTAACAAGATGTATGTGATCCTTAGTAGATATGCTAGATTAAGGGGTAGACTATGCTTGTTTTATTAGAGAAGAAGTAGATCCTTTAATAACTCCTAATGGAAATTAATCTTCTATTGCACTTAACTTCAAAGAATCATTCTTGCTAGAATTTTATGCCCCCTTGCCTTACTTCCTAATATATTCCTCCTTATCCATTTCTACCAATGAAACTACATCTTATTTTTCACTAGAAATATCTACATAATCAATAAATTCCTTTCTTTATTTTTACTTTAAATATGACTAGTGTTTATAATCCTAAGAGCTCCAAAGAATCCCCTCGCTGGAATAGCTGCCTAATTGACTTCCATTGTTCCCCCTAATGGCTTAGAGATAGTCCCCATTGATTAAAAACCTTGACTAAATCTTTAAACATAACATCATTCTCCCCTAGCCTCATTATGGAAATCAAATCAATCAAATCTTATTACAAATCAATGACAACATGTAGTTTGGCATAACCTATTCTTTTTATTAAAGTTGTAGCCTCAACCATATAGATTGACCTTCCTATATAACTTGTTAGGTGACGTAATCATTTGGTAGACCAATACTCAAAAGGGACATTATAAATATTTATTTGAATTAGGGCATTATTTAGCTTTAGCTTCTTCATAAGTATTCTTAGTTTCTAATGCTTGAAGATTATTAACAAGTTATTAAAATGTCATAAACAATCCTCCATAATCTTTTCAGCATTTATTTCTGAATGAAAAATAAAGACAAAAGGATCCTATATCCATCCATTAGATATAACCTGGGAGTTAATTTCAAGAAAAGTTAATCGTTTTCTTTTTTAAAAAAGACCTACCAATGAAGAAGACCACTTGTTCACTCCTTTTTGAACTTCCATCTGTGGAGCAATAATCAAATTGTTATTAGAATTGTTAGCAAGAGTTTACATTTCCTAAAAAATTGCTTGGAGGATAGTATTGGAGTTTCTCTAGAGAAAAATCACCGATAAATGGATGTCAACTAAGCTTGAGGTTAAAGCTAGAGGTATAAAAAGCAGATATAGAATGTTGAAGAAGAGAGGTAGCTACAAGATGAGAAAAGGAAGACAAGTTGAACATATAGAGAGTTAGAAAGTGTTTAAGAAGGCTGAGATAAGTTAAGCATATCTATAAAGGCACTAAGGTGAGTAAGGAAAGAGTGACAAAGAAGGAGCAGAAGAGAGAGAGAGGGATAGGGAAGGGTACAGGAGATTAGAGGAGGGAAATTGATAGAGGTAAGTAGCTTTGTCTGGGGCTCAACAAGGGGGAGGACAAAATGCTAAAACAAGAAAAAAAATAAACTAAGCCACTAAAAATTTTAAACAAAGTTTTAAGTAACAGTAAAAGTAATAGGTGGGAGCTATACTACTTAGATATAAAATTCGTTGATGGCACCAAAAAGTGAATATAGCTCTTCTAAGAGCTATAGAAGAACAAGAGAAGCAATGTAGAGCTCTTTCTACCAGAGGAAAATTAAAGAAGATTAACCCAAGAGCAGGAATAAGAGAAGAAGAATCTATTTTCATTGACATTTATTGTTATTCTCTTTTCTAGATTTTTGTCTATCTATCTTCTCATTAATTAAAAAACTAAGATTGTCACACTAACACTTTCACATTGCTAAAAAATGAAAAATAAAATAAGTTTGAGTCATGTAAAAAGAATTAAATTCTTACTAAAATTTTGTTGTAACATAAAATTAGAAATCTTTTTTTTTCTTGAAATATGTAATTAATAGTATAATGTGAGACTTGAATGTACACTTTACATTGTATATTTGATTTTTTTTACTGTCAATCTCATTTTTGGTAGAAAAATAAAAAGACTTCAATATAATTATTTTTAATTTAAAAATTTAAAGATTTAAGTATAAAAAATTGTGTGTAAAAGTTTGTAAGAATTTAAATATGTTTTGTATTTTATATTTAATAATTATTTTTCCAATTATTAATCTCATCTCTGGTGAAAAATAAAAAGATTTATTTATAATTATTTTCAATTTTTGAAAATTGAATGATTTAGCTATAAAAAATGTAAAAGTTATAACAAAAGTATTAGAACAAAAGCTAGGTATGAGATAGAAAATCAGAGTTAAAGTAACACCTTAAAACTTTTATTCCTAGTAACTATGGATTAAGATTTTCTTTCTTTTAATTTGAAAACTAATTATTATTTAATTTTGTATATTATTATTATTATTATTATTGATTAACTGCTCCTCTTTGACTTGAAATCTTTTATTCACTTTAAATGTAAATTTCAAAGACTTCCTAAAACGTAAACTGCATGGGCAGCGTAAATTAATTAAAGGAGCCGGATTGCCATCCCTATTCTCGTCACGTGCTCTTTGAAGTCAATGGAACTGCAAAACTTAAGTCAGCAAAAAGGTCATATGGGGCCTTTTCTTTTTCCAAGCTGGAAACTGGGAGCCAATCAAAAGCAAAGAGTGTTAAAAGCAACAAATCATAATAGGATAACGTTCGACGCAGGGCAAAAAGGTTCATAAAATAATGAATCTGGTGAAGACAAATGTGCAGTAATATCTTCTCTTCTCCTCTCGTTATCCCTCCCTCCTACTCCCAAGTATGCTTGTGTATTACCCTGAAACAAGAGTAAGCCACAACCATAGACAGATACGCAGAGAGACAGATTGCGGTAATCGGATGGATCGCAATTCGTTCCTGAGAAGCCCGAAGAAGGAAGAGCAGGATTTTTCAGACAGCATAGTCGTCCCTGAATTCTCCAGCAACAATATTAATGCCCGTGAAGAAATTGATGTTACTGATGAATTCCAGAGCTATTTAGGCATTGAAGAAGATGAAGGAAGTTTCTCAAAGGAAGGTGTTTACGGTGAGCTTAGTTGGGATCTTGTGGCATCGGATTGGGATGATTACCCAAATGGAGAATGTGAAGAAGGAGTGGACTATAAAGTTGAGTACATGAACAGTGGTTTCTTTGAAGAAGATAAGGTATACAGTGGGAAAGTAGTGAAAAGAGAGAGTGTTGGTTTTTGGGAAGATGATGAAAAGAAAGTTTCTTTGAATCTGAACCTGAATTATCAGGAGGTTTTGGATGCTTGGTCTGATCGTGGGCCTCTCCTGGCGGGCGATGATTGTTATCGTTCAGTGGCAAGCAATGGCTGTTTGGTTAGTACTCCAAACCTTCTCATTTTTGGTCCCCTAGCTTGCCTTCCTGTTTGATCTTTTGAATTGAATATCTCTTACATTTGTAACATGAGACTTGGGCATTGTTAATCCTTTGATGCTTTAGATAACATCAGAATATATGAGAGTAAATTCAACTAATAAGTAAGTGATTGATTATATATATATATTATGAGTTAATTGGAGACTAGACCAAACTAAGTCTTCTTAATACAGTTGCATGGAAAATGAATGGATTAGTCAATGTTTTGGTTGGTCTATTAATTTAGATGGGAGAGGTGGCAGTGATGGAAGAAGAAAGAAGAAAAAGAGAAGCAAGTGTAATGAGATACAAAGAGAAGCGTCAGAGCAGATTGTTCTCAAAGAAGATAAGATATGAAGTTCGCAAACTCAATGCAGATAAAAGGCCTAGACTCAAGGTTATAAGTTGTCATTTTGTGGCCCTCTGTCTCTGGTGTACGTGATCCATCTCTAATTAATACTTGAATATTTTTGGTTACTGCAGGGTCGATTCGTGAAGACAGTATCCTGAGAGCACCGACTGTTCTGTGTCTGCAGAAAATATCTAATTCATTGGACTTTTTTCTGAAAATATCTCCAAGTTAAAAATATAAAATATCTAATCTTTCCAATCCAATGCTTTGCGTGGACGTTGTTGTCTTTTTGCATTGAAATTTCAAAGCGGAGACGTCAAGGCAGTGTTAGTGTTTTCTTTTTTTATTTCTACGCGTAGGAAAGGAAATGTCAATATAATAAATATCCACTGTGTTATTCACAATGTAATTAACACATTTATTTTCTTGAGTAATCAAAAAGGATGTGCCAAATAAGTACTCTTCTTGTTATTTTCTCATCTAAATATATTTATTAAACTGTAAATTGTCAATTTTTGGTTGACAATTTTCCATTTACTGATTCACCTTACACATGGAGATTCAACAGCTGTCAATCAATTTATTATAATTCACTGGAGCCTTGTAGAATTAGACCGTTAACTTTGTAATGTCCTCAACCTGACACCCGATATTTTGATAAATAAATTCAACATTCCGGATATATTTCGCATACGATATCCTTTTCTGACTAGTTTCTGTGCAACAAACAAGTGTAATTGTTGAACCAATTTTCAAGAATATTAGTGTCATCTAACCCTGTGGGATCATCATTCAATGAAACTGTAAACTTCTTAGGCATGATGTTACCTCCAAAAGACTAAAGAGTTGCAGATTTGGTCTAACTGTTCTACCTATTATAATTGACATGGACGTAATGAACTTTTGACTTGACATAAAGTAAAATTCTTTTACCAACTAGTAATATAGTTAAGTTACAATTGAATATTTTTCAAGATTTGTGGCTATTTATTCTACAACCATGAAAATTGGAGAGCAAATAAAGCTTATTATGAAACAAGAGATATTTTGTTGACAAAAGACAAAAATGATCGAGTTTAAATGTATTTTAGTATTATTATAATAGGGATTGTTGTGCTTATGGTGAGAGTAATTATAATAAATGCTGTGGGGAAACGAAACTGAATGGCAATATTTTGTTCCAAACTTAAATTCTAATGAATGAATATAATGATATGATTGTCCTTTCTCTTTAAATGTATATACTGAATACAATTAAATAATCGTATCATTTCAAAATCAAGTTTAATGAAAAGTAATAAAAAACGTAGACAAATCCTATCACCTTTCTTTATGTTTCCATCCATTACTCAACCACAATATGGATCACAGAATCTGTATACAATTCGACCACAAAATTAACACACTTCAAACCCAATTTGTCAAGGATGGAAAAATTGCTTAAGTTGTTTGTCCAATGCTATTTGAGGTTCATCAGCATACCACATTAAAAACAACACCTTTCACTATAATACTTAATAACATAATCCTATTATTAGTCTCCTTTACCCAAACAACATGCCATATAAGTTCATTTACAGGCAAGATACCTACCCCATTTTGTTAAAATAGCTATTTTTATATAAGTAGTTCCCTTAGTGACACTTTTGAGTTCACGATTTAATTAGCCTAAATTAGATAGATTCTTTAAACTAACAAGACTTCTTAGAAACTAAAACTATACTTTCTTAAGATGCAACCATCTATCCTCTCATTGGTTAACTAACTATTTATTGTTAAATCCCATAAAATGTTTCACCTTAAAACTAGTAAGAACATGTAGGTTTCTCTCCAGTACCAAGTTCAACCTCCTCTACCAAATTCATAGTTTACTCATAAGTAATCTCTCTCTGTTGGAGTTATGTAAATGTAGTGCCCTGGAAAGCAAGTGTATTTACTTATAACTTAATTTTCTTCTAATTACTTTTGTAATGAAAATATTTATTATTAATCATTCAAAAGAGTTTGATTTTATGAGCATTATATATATCTAGTTATAAGGTACTGAGATTATTTTGTAAGTAATATACATATAAATAGAGATGTATGGAAAAAATGTATATTATAAGAATCTAAAATAATTGATTCACAATTGAATAATCACGTTGGTCACTTAATTATGGTTTAGATTGTAGTGTTGTGATTTATCTCCGTGCAAGTAAAAGAGTTTACTTCAAGGGAATGATGAGTTTCATATCATGCTAGTAGTCAAATATTGATAATGGTACTATAAAATAAATTTGGAATCAAGTATGTTTTAAAGAATAAAGTGGGTTGTTACTTTAACCTTAAAACATACAACTTAAGCATTTGTTTATTATCGAACACAATCTTGATGAGAGGTGGACTCATATGTGTTTCATTATAACTCTTGATATAATCAGAATAGATTTTTACAGAGTACCAATCCAGTGTCTACATGTTAGAATTATTTATTGAAACATATATCAGAGAACATTCACTAAAATAAAGAGTTTATAGTGATATCATCACTTCTAGATGTGTTATGGAGATTGTTGATTAAACTGGCGTCAGTAGTTTGATGGACTAGCTACCCATCAAGTCTTAACACTAAGATGAGATCATATGTGTTGATCACCATATAGAGTAAAACGGTAGATCTAGAAGGAAAAACTAACATAAGGACAAAAAGGTAATTTTATCTTTTATTATGTGGATGGCTATAATATGGTTCATATTAGAGTTTGCAGTTGGACATCTTATTTTAAATATGTGTTCTCATAATATTTAGTAATTCAAGAGTTCAATTAATTGTCTTTAGTGGAATGACATTTAGTTAATAAGCTGGAATTAATTCTAATGAGATTAAGTTAATTTTGGTTATATAAGTCTAATTAGTTTCCCCATTTGGCTTCTAGGAAGGTTATCAAGCAAAGTAAGAAATACAAATACAGGTTTTAAAGCCTATGATTGAATGTTGGGCTTAGACTAATTAATTGTTAATTATAAGCCCAAATCAACATTTAGAAATGGGTAAACTTTGGTTTAATTTGATTAATTAGATTAATTAAATTAAAACAAAGTTATTAAAGATACTAAATGTGCAGCTACACATTTAGCATTGATTTGCTATATTAAATATGGTTTTAACATGCTTTATCATCATTAAATGGAGTAATGATGTTATCATTAAATGGTTTAATGGTTGTCTTTTAATGATAGCATGTAAAATTTTAGCATGCATTAGATTAAAGAAGAAAGAGGAACATTTGATGAACCATCTTCCTCTTTCATCACAAAACTGAAAATGATATGTCTCATTTAGGTTAATAGTCTTTTCATATAGCAATCTTAAAGACAAATGAGAAGTTTCTCATTTATTGGCTTCTTTATGATTGATTAAAGAATGAAGTGATGCATTTGATGTAAATCCCTTCTTTTGTTTATGTTAACCAAAATTGAGAAGAAGTGAGAAGGTGTTCTTGCATTTTTTACTCTCTTTCTCTCTCCTATCTTGCATGGTATAGCCGAAAATTGCATGAGAGGTGTCTCATTTTTGGCTTCTTTCTTTTAAGGAAAAATATCTTTAAGTGTTTCTTCTCCTTTCCCACTAAAGGATCTTGTTAACCTAGGTGTCTAAGGAGAATTGGTCAAGGATATAATAACTAGAAGTGGATACATCACCTTGGAGTAGAAACATTGCCTAGGACAGGATAATATAGCGAGGAGTTAAAGCTATAGCGAAGGAGTTGGAAATAATTTTCATCTTGTGTTTATGCAAATGCTATCCTTATACCGTATCATGTATGGCTATGCATGTTGATTTGATTATATTGCTTCAGCTATAATTTTGATTTCTAAAAAGTTTTTAAATCTACTATTTTATCCAAATTGTGCATGTTTTATTTTTTCGATCTAATAGTTGGTATCAGAGCCTGATTTCTTATGCATGATTTCAGTTCCTACATGCGATGCATAGGTTGGCAATCATTTTTGTATGTTACATATTTTTATGTGATAAAAATATATATGGTGTATGTTTTTCTCTTTTGGTTGTCCATAGATTCTAAAGTTACCTTGTAAGTTTTGTTCATTTCGTTTGTAACAAGAAGGGTAGCCTATCATCGTGATATTTCCTCCTTAATTTCATCTTTATGTTTTCTTTGATTATATAATGTACAAAATCATGTAATGATGAAGATGAAGAAGCCATGGATGAAGAAATAAAGAGGTAAGGTTTCAGTTTTATTTAAAGTGTATTGACAAAGTTTTGGTTATTAGAAAACCAAAGTGCTGAAATTTTGTGTTGACAAATTTTCACTTTTATGACACAAAAATTTTCAGTTTTGATTAAAAATAAGTCATGTTTTTATGTTTCATATGGACAAGTTTAGGTTTCGAAGACACACAATTGTTGGACTTTTTGTTTCATATGGACAACTTTCAGTTCTGATGAAAAACTAGTGCTAGAATTTTTGTTTTCAAAGTGACAAATTCATTTTTATGAAAATCAAAACTTTATTGTAAAAGAAAAGCCATTACCCACTTTTTACCAAATAGGTAGGGTCATATGAGTGAAGAGATCAAAGCGGAAGATCCAAATCCAAGAAGAAATTGTTGGGCTTAAAAGCCTTCTAATTGTTTTTATATTTCTAGGATGGACAATCAAAAGTAGCTTATTAGTTCATATGATGAATGGATAAATGAATGCAAATAATATGTGATATAATGTAATTGCATGTCATTTAGAAAATTGGCATTGCCATGCATTCATTATGTATAAGAAATATATAATGAAACAATATAGGATGGATAACAAATTGAATCTAGACAAGATAGTATTTATTAAAACTTAAGTCCCAAAAGATTGAGTGGGAGAGGATGCTCATGTGAGAGTCCACGGTCTCTATATGATGGCCCATTTTACATGTGGCGAAGTGTTACTCCCCACCGGAGGGCATAAATCATAGATCTTGCATAGTTTAGGTCTCCTTAAGGATAAGTCCATTTATTGGTAGCAAATGTGACCTCCCATCGAGGCATAGTTTGCAAGTACCTTTAATGGATGAGTCAAATGATTACACACTCAACATATTTTATCAATAACCTGCCCACCATAGCTCTGTTGGTAAAAGTATGAACCAAATAATGACGTTTTTTTAAAAGATAGGCATGAAGATGTTTAGTAGCTTTTTTAGCGAGAAGATCTTAGTTTTTCTTTTAACGGATAAGATAGCCCACCGTCACTTAGTCCGTTATAGATAAGAAAAATAACCATTGTATAAAGTTTTAAATTTTTTAAGTTTTGTTAAATCTATCATCATGCATACATATTTTATACAAAGTTCCAATATTGTTGATGAGTATGCTCATGTTTTAACAATTTAGATTTAAGATATAATCACCGCAAAATGAATCCACTCACTTTGCTATTGACAAATAACAAATTAAAAAATGGAGAGAATTTTAATAAATGGAGACGTAACTTTGACATTGTTCTTCAATATTATTGGAACCCCACCCTAGAGAGTCATGTTTCCGATGTCCTACGTGACATCTGGACGTGCATCCCACGAGAGAGGAATTCCCCACCATGTCAAACCTTAAACCCGAACCCATTTCAATTACTTCCAAACGAATCTCGAAAGATTCATCCTAATTTTCCTCCTGAAAAAATGATCTTCTTGGGGCCCAAAAAAAATCCGATTCTTAAGCTAAAATGAAAAATTTCATGTCTTTATAATAATAAGAACTAAAAATCACCTCAATCGGGTCTCTATAAATCGAGAAATCGCCCAAATACAGAATCATATTCAATATCTCTATTCAATTGCCTCCCTTCGATTTAATCTAGAAATAATAACTCAATCCTGAAAATTCTAAATTTTGCATGAGAGGGTAGAAAATTTTCTTAGAATACCAATGCTTCTAGAATCAATTAAATCGGAGGTCAAACGAAAAAGTTACAAGCAAAAAGGTGGGAGGAGGTTGAAATTGGAAAAAAGAAAAATCAGAAAATAAAAAGAAAAACCAGAAACTTGGAAATGGCGTCGCCCCGCATGCGAGCACTCGCGATCGCCAGTCGCTCGCAGGGGTGATGCGCTCGCCCTCGCGAGGGCGCCTACGAGTTGCGAAAAACATTTTTTTTTAAACCAAACAATAATACACCTGAAATTTTGAAAATTTATAGCTCTTCACACCAAATTCCAAATCTCTCAAATTTGGTATCAATAAAAAGATAAAAGGAATCTCTACAACTTCTATGAAGGATTCAAAAACTAATTTGGCCTCTAAGGGAGTCAGAAGCTACTTCAAAGATACTGCCCAAATTAAAATTATTCCACACAATGGTAAGAATTCGAAAAATCATATTTTTTAACACAAAAGCCCAAAAATATCACATTTTACATTAATGGAAAGATAAAAATACAATTTACAATTTTCATGAAGGAAGCAAAAATTAATTTAGTCTCTAAAAGAGGTAAAAACTCTGTCAAAACTACTGCCGATAAAATGACCATTCAAACAGTAACTTAATCTTCAAAACCTCATAACTTTTTACTCCTAATCCCAAAAATAGCATATTATACATCAATGGAAAGAGTATAAGACAATCTACATCTTTTATGAAGGATGCAAAAATCAATGTAGACTCTAAGGAAATGAAAAACCCTTTCGAAAATATTGCCTGGACAAAACCCTTTCCAACAGTAACTGCATTCTTTTAAACCTTATAACTTCTTAATCCTAAGTCCAAAAGTGACATACTATATACCAATGTAAAGCTATAAACATGATCTACAACCTTCAAGAAGATCCTTCAATCCAAATCATACACTAAGTAGGTCAAAAATTCTGTCAAAATTTCTGCTCACTATGAAAATTTTGACAGCATCTCCCCTAAAATTTCACTAGCCAAAATCTTGAAACACACAACCAAATTTCCAGAACCTGCACAAGACTTCAATCTCCACATTCTTCAATCTCCCAACTCCCAAATCAATCCATATAATCCCAGAAAAACTAACTCAAATGGCAACAAAAACAATCATACTCTTTTTGACAATCTCAAACCATACAACAATACATATTTATGAAACATACACAAGATACATTAAAATTCAAATCTCTTGCATTTACATGGAAGATATAAGGTATTACAAAGCTTTAGAGGGCATTTTAGCCCTAATACATCAAAAGTATCAAAAGTCAAAATACAAATAAGGATCATTTGTCCAAAATGTTATCTAAAGCCTTGTTTTACAAAAGATGACTTCAAAGTTAAAACAACATAGGAGTAATGCCTCAATCCTGATAAGGATTACTCATTTTCTTGCTCATCACCTGTGGAGGGAAAAGGGATGTGAGCTTGACAGCTCAGTGGATAACAATTTAATAACTAAAAATAAGTATGTAAAAAAAATTTAACAATTCTTTTTAAAGCAATTTTACAAAAAATACTTTTTCCATAAAGAATTCCTCATCATTTTCAATTGATGTAAAACATTTACATAATCAACAATTACAAAGCAATGTCACATAAACACATAGAAGATGGTTTTGGTGGATCCAAACGGAACGTACTACACATTCCCGCGAAGCGGTCATGTGTAGCCGTTAACTTATGGGAGTCCGTGAGGAGCTTCAGGGCCACTAACGGGCATGCGGGAGAAGCCTATGAAATAGACAAGTGCACTTGACTCTTAAGGGACCACCACAAACCCATATAAACAAGCATTTCACATAATTCACATATAATCGCCCAAAATGGAATTTTTCTGAAATCACATGTTCTAATCTTTTTCACTTGACAAACAATTTTACAAATATTTCCACAATGTATTTACATACAAAAGACACATAATACAAGTTTAAACTATCCCAAAGAGTAATAAATAAAACATTGGTAAGTCATTGGAAAGCAATAAATGGCATTTATGATAAGAACTTTAATATGCTTATTAACTCAATTATAAAAATATCACCCACCTTAATTCCTTTAACTCTAGGCTTGATCAATTTGCCTTTCCTCTAACTCCACTTGCCTCTCTTGCCCTTCATCAAAACACAAGAATCCCAACATTATAAGGGATATCGAAATTGGGCAATTTAAAGCAATAAAAACATGAAATTGATCCTATTAAAACCTTATCCAAACTTTTCCTAAGCTATTAGAAACAAAACCCATCAAATATTTCCAAAGAATTTTCATACTCTTACCTTAAAAATGACT
>JANJEY010000234.1:36113174-36123872 GCA_024703695.1 Erythroxylum cataractarum | reverse complement strand
TTCATTTCAATCAACTCATCCACTTTCTTCTCATAATCCATATAAGTTCACTCAAATATCAAAGTCCTCAAAATTAATAATTTCATCAAATTTCCTTAAATTCATAATTTTCTCACCAATTTTTTTCTCACTTAAATTCATTTTAATATTTCTAATTTTCATCAAAAGTTCGGGGTCCAACATTACCCTTCAACTTCTCAATCATAGCATCATTTGTGCCACTGTGATGGACGATACTTTGTTGTCGATGTCCAAATTTATCAAACAATCTTTCAACACATTCGCCAATTTTTCACTTGTATGTAGTGTTGACATATAAATAAACCTATCATGAAAAAGCGTACTAACGTGAATCATAAATTCATAAAATAATGAAAAAATAAATGATAATAATATTAAAGAATATAAATTAACTCAAAAGTCTATTGCATAACGTCCAATCATTATTAATATAATGTGTTGTCACCGCCATGTAACCTTTATTTTGGTTATCGACTGTCCACATGTCCATTATTATGGCAATTCATCCTTGAACACTCAACAATGCTCTTAAATATTTCTCTCTTCTTGTCCTCATAAATTTTGAAAATATCATTCCTCAATGCATTCCAACTTGGAACCTTAAAGGTCGGTTGGAGTGAGTTAAGAAATATCCTAAATCTCTGGCTTTCAACCATAGTCAATGATTGTTCATCTCTAATAACTGTATTAGCCATCAAAATTCTTGATCTATTGTTGTCAAAAGTTGTTATGGTCATTTAATTTTTTTCCTTACATAAGGTTAGGGGTCAAAAATGTTTGACCTCTTAAAACCATCTTCCTTCTAGTACATGATTCTATATGTCTCTTTAAATGAGATGTTCCACCTTTTGAATCACTTGAATAAAACTTATGACAATAATTGCACTCTTCTTTTTCAATTTCGTCGATCAATATAGTCTTCTTAAAGTGATTCCAAACTTCACTTTTATGTTGACTAACTTGAGTTCTATTTGAACTTCTATTGTCACTTGGTGTCGGAATAGAAGTTTCCACTTCTACCTCCAGTATTGGATTAGAATTCTCTAATAAAGGAATATGCCCATCCATCTAACAAAAAACATATAAATACTTGAGGTTAGAAATAAAAATGTATTAAAAATGACGCATTCTTAATAAAAATAATTTTCCTTCATTCTAGTTAAAATATTCCATATAAAACAAAATGTTCAAGAAAATCAAAGAATGTCTGAACTTTGAATATTGTAGAATGTCCAAGTAAGTTAGGCTGATGTATGCTAGACATTAAAGTGGTTCTCCACCCATATAGCCTGCCTAAATCATGACGTGTCATCCAAGTTACCTCTTCAACTGTATATAGAACAACTCCAAGCTAATCCTAAAGGCCATCTATGGCAATTGAAAATATCCTAGTACTAATCCCATATTAGCTCAATTATATGTCAAGTACCTCATAATCGATGGAGCAAACTATCTAAAATGTCCTCTTATATAACCACCATACATGTATAATTGTATCTCGAAATTATGAGGATGTACCATAATGTTTAGGGACTGAAAATAATCATCAATCAAGATTCAATTACGGTGGTATTAATTCATATATGTTAAATTAAAGAAAAGGATTTGGAACTAGCTACAGCTAGCCATTGATATCATTAAGATCAAGCCAGCCAATAAAGCCAGAAGCCAAAAGGGCAAAGTGGTTTCTAATTGAAACCATTAAAGTAGAGGGCGGTGAGAGTAAGGAAGAGGGTGAGGTGTGGGAAGTTGATCTGTATATGAATCATTCCTTGGTCTTCTTTAAAATCTCACCTTTTCTATTTCTTTAGCCTAAGGTATCTTTGGACGATATATTAATTAGAATGAGGAATATTTCTTGTATGACACACCAAGTTGGTTTGTTGTGTATCGCAATCCCGCTGTATTTGGTTGATGTAATCATTGTTTTATGTTAAATCATTCACAATGATTTCTGTTGATTTGTTTCTTCATATCTTGCATTTGTTATCATTAGTATGCAAATGGTATGGGTTCATTGAATCTCCTAAATTTTTTTATAGTTTTGTTTACAATGCAATTTTCAAAACCAAACCACAAAATATAGAGAAAATACTAGAATTACTAAATGTGAAACACCAATAGTGAGGTTGTGCACTATGATTCAAATCACTCACCTAAAGGAAACTTTGTTTAACAAAAGGAATGATCATTAGAGTTTATAACATCACAGATTAACAAGAGGAATGATGATTGGAGTTTGTAACACCACAGATTAACTACATCACATATTAACTTATGACATCATAGAATAACTACAAATATGACATATGCTTCTAAAGATTAACTTCATACTCACATACACCAGGAGTTAATAGAAACAAAAGATCACAATACTAATGTAGTAGGAAAGATGGTTTGAAGTGTGCAATCAAACACATTAATATCTACGACATTTCATCAAACACATTACAAGCATTATCCTATATTCTCAATATTAACATACAAAGTTCTCAAATTAGCCACATCATATCTCAACACAACCAAAAAAACCAAATTGACGAAGAGAGAATGAGAGCTTACATTTGACGTTGCCACGATAGATGATATATGAAGAAGAAGATCGAAGGAACAAAGTGAAATGAAGAAGAAGAACAGAGAAGTGAAAAGTGTTGTGTGAGTGAGAGTGAAATTGTGAAAGCAATTGGGTTACTGGGTGAGACTGTGAGTTCTCGGGGACGAGGGAGATGAAGGTAGGTAGGGGCGAGCGTGCGAGGGAGGGAGGCAACTGGGCTAGGTGGCTTTCATTTAATGAGAGGCAAAACGATGTCATTTTTACTTGCAAGAAAGCGACATTGTTTTGCCTCGTATTTTATTAACTATGTTACATCTTAAACGACATCGTTTTACTCTTAAAGCAAAATGATGTCGTTCTATCGATGGAAGAAATATTTTAAATATGAATAAAACGATGTTGTTTTATTTGTGGCAGCAAGCGAGCCAAGGGCAACAGGTTGGACTGCTCAGCTCAGGCCACGACCTGACCTGTGACCTGTAATTCACGGGTTACACCCAACCAGCCTGTAGCCCACTCATAGGTTTATTTGACTGAGCCAAACCCATTGACCACGGGTCTTGATAGGTATATTTTGTCATCCTTACTGTCTCATCCCGAGCCTCTAGTGTACTTCCTCTCTTACTCCTTAAACTTAATCCTTTCAATTCTTATTTTATTAGCATGATACATCTACCGGCTCCGATAATGCTTGGCCATTCCCCTCGTAATCACTTCATTAAAAGTAAAACCTTGTCCTTCACCTAGGTAATTGTTAAACTTAAAAAGAAATCTAAAGCACCAATAGTAAAATTTTGAAAAATTATAATCAAAGTCATTAAATTTGTGAAAAAAAATTGAAATCTATTTGACTACAACTGAGCCATGTGGTAAATATTCTTATTTTAAAATATGTAAATATATTTTTATAAGTTATTATATATAACATTGCAAAAGGTCAAAAGAGAAGGAACAAGGTTTTTTGGTTTGTGGGAAATTAATTATCCGTAGATAAATACCTTTTGATTAGAACTTATAATTTATATAACATTATAATTCCATTCAAAAAAATATAACATTATAATTAAAATATTTAATAAAATTTTAAAAAGTAAGAATATTTGAAATAATTTACTTAACGGTAAATTTCAAAATACCAAGTCGAGAGAATAAAGAAGGAACTGACAGAGATTGCTGCAAAGAGACGATAGTCGTAAATTGGAAAAGTTAAAAAGTATAGTGGTCAAAGAAAGAAACAACCCCCAAACTCCTTGGAGCTATACCAATGACCAAGCATACTTGTCTAAGCAAGCGTCTCCCTCTGAAGTTCACCGTTAAATAAAAAGATAGTCTTTGTATGCATATTATTACCCATAAAAAGTCCAAATCCAAAACCCTAACAACGGTAATTTCAATCTCATCCACCATTCAATTCGTTCTTAATAATGGCTACAGATGCCACCACCACCTCCAAATTCCCAAATCCCGAATTCCGGCCCATCCCACAACCACCGGACTACCACCCGGAGATAACCGTCACCGCCACTGCTAACGACGGCCTCCATTTCTGGCAATTCATGATCGCCGGCTCAATCGCCGGCTCCGTAGAGCACATGGCCATGTTCCCAGTAGACACCATCAAGACCCACATGCAGGCTCTGGGGTCATGCCCTATTAAGTCGGCCAGCATTGGACACGCCTATCGGTCAATACTCCAAACGCAAGGCCCCGCCGCCTTCTACCGCGGCATAGCTGCCATGGGGCTCGGCGCGGGACCTGCTCACGCCGTCTATTTCACTGTTTACGAAAGCTGTAAAAAATACTTCTCCGCGGATGACCCCAAGAACTCTCTAGCTCACGCCGTCTCCGGCGTTTTTGCCACTGTGGCAAGCGACGCCGTATTCACTCCTATGGATATGGTGAAGCAGAGATTGCAGTTGGGAGACAACAGAGCTTACAGAGGAGTTTGGGATTGTGTTAAGAGGGTGTTTAGACAAGAGGGAATTGGAGCGTTTTATGCTTCGTATAGAACTACTGTTTTGATGAATGCGCCGTTCACGGCGGTGCATTTTGCGACTTATGAGGCGGTGAAGAGGGGTTTGCTGGAAGTTTCCCCGGACAGTGCCAGTGATGAGCGGTTGGTTGTTCATGCCACTGCTGGTGCTGCGGCTGGAGCTTTGGCCGCTGCAGTGACCACTCCGCTTGACGTTGTTAAAACCCAATTACAGTGTCAGGTAATAAGTTTCTTTGAAGCTGTTGGAATTAATATATTGAGTTTGGCTTGTAATTATGACATGGAGTGAGAATTGGAATCTTAGGAGTTCGAAAAGAGGTTGAATTACGTCATATTTTGGAGTGCATATTAATGGAAAGCTTGGCAATGTTGTCTTCTCTATTATGGTTTCTATGCTAGTTGTGAAGGTCAGTTGCAATGACAATGATTGTTTAATCGCGAAGTTATAGGGTTTTAAAGGCTTTGATATTTACTATGATCTTGTTACATGGGATTATGCACTGATTATTTCCTTTCTTCATCCAACCGTCTCATAGTCCAGTGTAATGGGGCTATAGCTAGTTAATTGATCCCAATTTTATCAAGTGTCAGTATTAGCATAAGTTGAAGGCGTATTACTTTAGAAAATCTTTTACTTTTGCCTGGCGAACACTTGTAAATTTCATCTAATGTTATGGTTCTATATTTCATATTGTTTATAATGCAATATCAAATAGTTTAGTCAACAATAGCAAGCTTATGTGTTGGGAAATAGTTACTAGTCTGGCCTACAAGATTGTTGATGCAAGGACACATTGAGATAGGATTAAATTCATAGACTTGATATTACTACCAACTCAATTCTGCTAGTCCGGATATAAATATAAGATATATAACAAATAAACAAACCGAGATTAGAAAATCTCGCTACAATTTTCTTTGAGATTCAATAAATTGACAGATGCATAAACTTGAACATGTTTACGGCAATTGATAACAAGGGATTGGGAGGGAAGCAGGAAGGTGAAAACATAGTTTGACAAACATGTTTTGATGCTGTTTTCTGTCATGGTGTAAGAGGATTGAAGGAACCCATCTCTTTGCTCCCATAAGCTATCTTAGGCACTGAAAGAAGTTGGATATAGATTTCTAATGTTTTGACTAGTCCTGCCAGTCAAACTTTATGTGAACTTTAATCACCCAATTAAAAATCTTCAGTGTCATATGTTTCTCATGATGGAATTTAATAGTTACTTTTCCTTCTCCTAATCAGTTACCAAATGAGTGAAATGTGAGTTGCTCTATTTTTCTTCTTTTATTATGGATTAAAAGTACAACCGCTACTGGACTTTTTTAAATGCGCTACTTGAAGGCTGCAATGAATTTGAATATACTTGGTGTCAATTATCTTGTAGGAGTCTTTTATAATGCTTAGCCTGTTTTTGAACTGTATGATCATATGACCTGAAAGATTAAAACTGTTATTTAATGTATGTAAGAATCCCGAATTTTATGATCAATTTTATATGAAATTGAAAATTATAAAATTTTTGCAGGGTGTTTGTGGATGTGACAGATTTAAAAGTGATTCCATCAGTGATGTGATTCGTGTCATTGTTAAAAAGGATGGGTATAGAGGGGTTATGAGGGGTTGGATTCCGAGAATGCTTTTCCATGCCCCTGCTGCAGCAATATGCTGGTCTACATATGAAGCGGGGAAATCCTTCTTCCATGAACTCAATAATAGGCAAGACAGTGGGACTATCACCTAACCATGGAGTTCAAAGACATCCGTTATCATGTAGGTGGATCCCTATGCTGATATACACCTTAAAAGAGGCATTAAACCTAACCTGGGGGATAATAAGCAAGTCAAATGTACGACCTTGCAGCCCACTAAATCTATGAGGCGTGAGTAATCATTTAATTGGTTAGATTTCTGTTGTACACATAGTCTTCATGTCTATTGATAATGTTTCAAGCTTTCGTCTCCTTAATGATTTTGTGAGCTTCCATGTAGTTTAGCCTTTGGGCATTTTCTTTCAGTTTTATTCAGTTAAAATTTTGGCTCTCATTGTTAAGAACACAAAATTTATACCAGGATTTAGTTATCAACTTGTTTTCCTTTGTCATACTCGTTCTCCGTTTGAAGTTATGTATTTGTTTACTTCAAAAGTTTTGTGGTTCATGGTTGGGTTTGTTTTGGAGCCGTATGTGTAAGGCTTAGCTAAGCGTGGCTGCCAACTCTTAAATTAAAATAGCTTCTAAAACCTGAAGTGTGGAGCTAAAATTATTGAGCCGGTATGTCGACTGTGGGCGTTACTCGCTTTTGCTCTCTGGTAGGCCTTGTAATTTCACTAGTAAACAGCATATGTTTCGCCCTGGATGGCCTTCTAATTTCCTTCTTCCCCCTTTTAACTGATCTCTCTGTTCAATCTTTCACTACCATTTCTGTGAATTTGGAGCTGGTCTTAGGGCTCCTAGCAACTCGTATTTAGATGCTGCGTCGTATGACTTGTGAAATCCCCAAGGGAAGTGGCAGAAGACATTCATCTTAAGTTATGAATGAGCAACTCAAGGCTGTTGAGCAACAACTATCTACTTTGTAGAAAAGATCTGATGATAGTAAGAAACAGAGTAGTAGTTCAAGAAGTTTTGAGCTCAAAATCATCTGAGATGAATGGAAGAATGGAACTGCAGCCGATGGGATTTTTCAGGAAGCAGTTAGGGCTTGGTAAATTCTTCTACAGAATCTGATAAGGACCTGCTAACTACTCCAAAATGATTAGAGGGGCAGGGCCATTACAGTTGATGGAGTTTTCATCAACAAGAGTTTTGTAAGAGCTTGCTGGGATAATTTACCAAAGATTCTGCACCTCTCCATGGAACCATGGCCAATGGTTAGGTCCGAAAGACCGACAAAAAATACCTCAACTCTATCAAGTACCTGAACTGAAAGGCAGATCATTAAAAGTTTGAGGAGCTCAGATCTTTGGTCAAGAAAGTAAGTACCTGGATGAAACTTGCCTCATTTAAATTGATATCAGGTTTATAGTAACAATGTGGAAACCAAATACCCCTTACATTGCTTTCGTTCTTGGTAGACTATAGACAGTTAAATCGTTTCTATCAAATATCAAAGAAAAAAAAATCAGTAACTTTTTCTTCTAGAAACAATACCAACCAAATCTTGTAGTCACATTGTGTATAGGAGAGAAGTTGGATTGGGTTTCAAAATTGGAGAAAAGTTCAGTGTTGGCCATCAAAGCATGAAGCAGCAGTTGATGATTACGGAATGGGAAGAGCAACAGGCAAAGGAAAGCTTTATTAGAGGAGGAAAGAATGGAGGTGTCTTTGAATTAATGCCACCATGAGAAACAATTCTTGGTGTACATTCATATTCTCACGTTGGATAGTGACTACAATTTATTTCAAGTTTGTGCAAGGTCTGTAATGCAAACTGACTTCTACTCGAAACTTGCGGGGGGAGGTGGCAAATGGAGGAAAAATTTTGACTTATCAGCTGGACAAAGCTTTATGAATTCAGGGTTGTGCCATTTGACTTGATCAATGAACCAGCCACCCTTGGAATCACATTTCTAACCTTGAATTTTGTCCTTTCCTTTTCTTATGAATTTCCAATATACAGTACTGACTAGATCAGCCATCAACATTAGCTTATCTCACTTCAAATTCTGCAATCCAACCAACAAAAGTTGTGAGGAATATGAATTCCTCTAAAATATTCAAATTAAAGTTCCAATCAATGGAATTCTTAAAATCAATCTTGAGAGAAAAATTCTTGCTATTATAATTCTTGAAAAGCTCCTCTTTGAGTTTGCAAAATATTATCATCAAACTATCTCCCTTTAGTGAAAGCCCCTTGTTAAGGATAACTATATTATGGCATGCATGGTAGTTTTAAGTCTATCAGCAATAAGCTTAAAGATGACTTTGTAGATTGTGTAACAACATAAAATTGGTCTAAACTAAGAATTAGGAGATTGAACATTAGGCAAATAAAGGTCTTGTTGAACATAAAACATTTGTAACATATTTGAAAATTTTTAATTGCAAAATTCTTACACATTTGTATAGTTCTAAACATAAAACAACTCTACTTTTTTTCTTATTCTGTCAAGTCCATCATGAATCACAATACATTCACTAATAGGAACTTATTTGATAGAAGCAGGGAATGTGAGAATCTTATATCTCAATCAACAAACGTGATTTATGAGTTCTTTCAATTCTAAATCGTAAGCTATGGTTGAAACCTGGAGGAACATCCGTGAAAGCGTTAATTTGCAATAAAGAAGAGCATTTGATAGTGAAAAAGGCCTTCGCCTTTCTTATAAAATGAGGGAAATTAGGTCTTCCAGTTCCAGATCCCCACAATCTTAGTTCCTATTATGATCAGTGACAGGGAGTTCGTGCAGACTCGTCTACTAGACCAGATTCCGATCCCCTGGAGACAGGACAATTATATATGAACAGGGCATTATACAGGGGCGTACACCAACTTATTTGCTAGGAAGGGTCCAAAGGACCTAATTACCTTAGTGGAAACTAGGATGGAGCAAGAATCTACCTCCTACGGTCTCATTTCTACCGTGGCTCCTAATCAGGAATAGACTAGAGAGGTCGAATTACTTACAATAGTAAATGTGTAACGTGCAAAAGAGTTCCTCATTCAGTTGATCACATCTTCTTTAGTTGCAGAGTCTCCGAGGAGTTTTGGAACTTAATTAAGGCTAAAAAAAAAAAAAACCCTAACTGATGGTCCTAACCTAACTTCAAAGATGTCGTGCCCGCACGGGTAGCTCGGTTGACAATCTAGCAGAGTAATTTGAGACAAGGATCAAGGTTTGATTCTCGATAACAGGAACGCATGGACCGCTCTGCTAGGTGGTCAACTGAGATCAAACCATAGTTTAACCCCTCATAATTAGTCGAACTCGGTTGTGGGAGTAGCTGAAATGACTGATTCCACATTTTGGGACAAAAATATCGTAAGCAAAAACAATAGGTTACAAGACTCATCAAGGGCGATCGAGTTAAAATTGAGATTGCCTTTGGGTCCACCATAAGAGGCCTCTGAGTGGATAACATTTCAACTCACTTTAAACATGGATGCTAGCTCCTACAGTCAGCCTATCGAATGGGTATGGAGAATCTAGACGAAGCCCTGCGTGTAAGGTACTTTACCCACCCGGAAGACTTAAAGAAGCTCTTATGCTTGTTAGATTGATTATATTAATAAATTTTATTTTATAATGGCTATAACTATAAAATTTACGTATTTTTAAAATTAAAATACACACCAAGTAGCTTGTGCAAAATTTTGATTCATTGAATTTAGTAAGAGTCTTACATATTACTCTCATTGTTTGTGGTCCGTTTTGAAAACTTGCATTCCAATAAGACAAGAATGTTCGATGGTACAAAGGACTGACCAAAAAAACAAAAGAAGAAAAGACAGAGACAAACGCATTTACTCTTAGGGGTGGTTCAAATTTCAATGGTAGCGAGGAAAGTCTCTGTCATGTTAGGATATGCCCGCATGGGTAGCTCATTTGGCATCGGAAAGGAAATTGAGGATAAGGTTTCAAGTCTTAATAGTAATAATGTGAGTGTTCATTCAATCTGATGATTTCTAGTACATATTAAATACTGAGTCGCTTTTTTAAGAAATTAAATAAAATTAGACCGTATTATTATATCAGGCAGAGCTGCCAGGGTGGACGATTCCACTTTTCTGTGGATAAGGATAGACTCCACGATGACGAAGCTCTTCGAGGTAAAACTTCATAGCACATGTTGAAAGGTTCGGGCATCTGTGGTTTCAAACTTAGCCGGACGACACATCAAGGTACGACATGCTTGATTGGTGTGGCCTGTCTAGACTACACGATTACTCGATGCCATCTGTCTACTATATTTTGTCCTCATTTCCTCACAAGATAACTCCACGTGCTCTTCTAAATTATTCGTCCTGGATAGGGTCTTAACTATTTGGAAAAGAAAAAAAAAACTTTCAACTTTTGAAAGTAAACAATTACTTTTTTTATAATATATTTTTTAAAAAATAAATATTTTGCTATAAAATAAAAATACTTTTTTAATATATATAACTTTTAGTTGCTAAAAT
>JANJEY010000234.1:36077780-36090400 GCA_024703695.1 Erythroxylum cataractarum | reverse complement strand
CTAAAATTTAAAAAAATTAAAATTCAAGCCCTCCTATTTTAATTTTCTAGCTCCGTCACTGTTGGACAGAAGGTCTGACTGGTTCATTCAATAAATACGCGGGTGCTAGTTATGCAAAAACACACAACACTCCTCTTTGTTATCAAACATTCTTGTTACAAAATGTGTGGGATACTAGCTGTTCTGGGATGTTCCGATGATTCTCAAGCTAAAAGGGTTCGTGTGCTGGAGCTGTCTCGCAGGCAAATTTCTCTTTCATTCTTGTTATTGCCAATCTATTAATCTTTACTTGAGATGTATAATTAATCACCAAAGTGGGGCCATTTGTTAAGGATTCGGAACAATGAACTGACGTTATGGATGCTATTGCTTTGTCACCTTTAACAGATTGAAGCACCGTGGTCCGGACTGGAGTGGACTCTACCAGCACGGTGACTGCTACTTGGCTCATCAACGTTTAGCTATCATTGATCCTGCTTCTGGTGATCAACCTCTGTTCAATGAGGACAAAAGTATTGTTGTTACGGTAGCCTTCTCTACCATGGTTAATTTAGTGCACTCGGGGTCTTTCTACATTTTGTGGAGCAATGTGTAGTTGCTTTGGTTTGGCACACCAACTGCAGAAGAACATCTGAATCTTAAATCAATTGTTTAATACAGGTGAATGGAGAAATTTACAATCACCAAGAACTAAGGAAACGTTTGTCACATCACAATTTCAAAACGGGCAGTGACTCTGACGTTATTGCTCATCTGGTAGCTATCTTGATATTCATTCAACCTGTAATCATCTCAAACATTTTCTACTTTATTTTCCGTTGAAATCTTTCCTTTGAATAGTATGAAGAGCATGGAGAAAATTTTGTGGACATGTTGGATGGCATCTTCTCATTTGTGCTATTGGACACTCGAGACAACAGTTTCATTGTCTCCCGTGATGCCATTGGAATCACCTCCCTCTACATTGGCTGGGGACTTGATGGTAACTTCTTGTCCACTCACTTTGGTAGCTTACGTGTGTTCCAAGTTCTAAAATTCGATGAATTCTCATCTCATGTTGTTGTGTCCAGGATCAATTTGGATTTCATCCGAATTGAAAGCCCTGAACGATGACTGTGAACATTTTGAGTGCTTTCCTCCTGGTCACTTGTATTCCAGCAGGTCAGGGGGGTTAAGGAGATGGTACAATCCTCCTTGGTTCTCAGAGGCTATTCCATCAGCTCCATATGATCCGCTTGCTCTAAGAAGTGCATTTGAAAGTGTGAGTCTTATAAGATACAGAGTTTAACTATAACACACGCTGTTACTGTAAAAACATCAAATAAGAGGATATCCGTGGGATTATAACTTATTACCAAATACAATCCGTGCAGGCTGTCATCAAAAGACTTATGACTGATGTGCCTTTTGGGGTTTTGCTATCTGGTGGCTTAGACTCATCTTTAATTGCCTCTATCACAGCTCGCCATTTAGTAGGAACCATAGCTGCCCAGCAGTGGGGAGAGCAGCTCCATTCTTTTTGTGTTGGCCTAGAGGTGAGTGCCAATTGCAGTTATCACAAAATTACCACTCTTCTTCAAGATATGCTATCCTTGATGAAGTCCTATTCTTAAGCAGGGTTCACCTGATCTGAAGGCTGCAAAGGAAGTTGCAGATTACTTGGGAACTGTTCACCGTGAATTTCATTTCACAGTTCAGGTACTAGAAACCCGAATGTTAAGGACACGACTTCATGATATGTTTAAGACAACTGCAGAATATTAACTGTAGGTCCTTGGTACATGACAACGGTACAGGATGGAATTGATGCCATTGAAGATGTCATTTACCATATTGAAACTTATGATGTTACAACTATTAGAGCAAGTACCCCTATGTTCCTTATGTCAAGGAAAATAAAGTCTTTAGGAGTGAAGATGGTTATTTCTGGTGAAGGTTCTGATGAGATTTTCGGAGGCTATCTGTACTTCCACAAGGCGCCTAACAAAGAAGAGTTTCATCAAGAAACATGCCGCAAGGTAACTGTATAACCACATTTGGCACATTTTGTAGGTGTTCATTGAAAGATAAGTAAAGACATAAGGGCTGCCTAGTGCTCAAGGGTCTCTGCTTTATGCAGTTTTTTATTTGTATTTTATAAAGAAGAAGTTTCCGTAATTCGAAATTGTGATCTTTCAGTCACAAATGAGTAACCTTATTAGTTGCTCTAAAGCTTGCTCACTAAAGATAAGCAAAGACATTTGAGTAGATAATTCTACTCAATTATTCTTTCCTTTCCGCAGATCAAGGCACTCCATCAATTTGACTGCTTGCGAGCTAACAAAGCAACGTCAGCTTGGGGTTTGGAAGTTCGAGTACCTTTCCTAGATAAGGAGTTTATTAATGTTGCAATGGCCATTGACACTGAGTGGAAGATGGTAAATACAACCATTCTAATTACTTTTCCGCCATCATTTAAGGCGGTGTTTCCTAGAGTTGCATTTTTTTTCTTTAAATTTTGTAGCTACTCCAACAAAGGTTTTAAGAAATTTCGTTCAATTTCAGATTACACCAGAACAAGGACACATTGAAAAATGGGCTCTTAGGAAAGCCTTCGATGATGAGGAGCATCCCTATCTACCCAAGGTACATAAGAACCATATGCCTTTGCTTTACATCAATTAGACTACTCGGTGACTTTGTTTAAAATGCTATCTTCCAATTCTTGCAGCACATTCTATACAGACAGAAGGAGCAATTTAGTGATGGTGTCGGCTACAGCTGGATAGATGGTCTTAAGGCTCACGCTACTCAACATGTACATAAATGGTTAACCTTCGGTGACATAAATTTTCGTTAATTATAGAAGGTTTATAACATCCTAAATAATACTTTCAGGTGACAGACAGAATGATGCAGAATGCTACACATATCTTCCCACATAACACCCCTACTACCAAAGAAGCTTACTACTACAGAATGATCTTTGAGAGGTTTTACCCACAGGTAGTTTAATCAAATTGATAACCATAACAGCAATACAGTCAAGTCCTGATACTAATCTTGCTGTATTTCTAGCAGAACTCAGCCAGGTTGACTGTTCCTGGAGGAGCTAGTGTGGCGTGTAGCACTGCCAAAGCTGTGGAATGGGACGCTGCGTGGTCGGACAATCTTGACCCGTCAGGCAGAGCTGCATTGGGAGTTCATCTTTCATGTTATGACAAGCAGCAGGCAGTTTCCCACAGCAGTGGTATTGTGCCACCAAAGATTATCAACAGCATACCTCGCATGGTGGAAGTTAGTGTTCCAGAAGTTGTTATCAAAAGCTAACGGCAGCCAGAAGTTTTAACGTATCAGTTACATTGTGGTAGAAAGTTGTGGCGTTCGGACTTTGGTTGGATTAATGGATTACGAGAAAATTCCAAGGCGAGGCTCGTAATAATGAATCCTTGTGTTGTCGCTACGTTCTTGTTGTAATATAAGGTTTTGAAGTTGCCAATGTTATGTAAGCCTGTCAAGTGTCAGGGCAAAATTTGCTTTCTTTTTATTGTTGTGTGTATGGGTGTGTGGCAGCAGCCTAGTCAATTGGTGCCTGCATTGTGTCTATTCACCAAACTAGCTTGTGAAAAGAATAACCTGGATCTCCTTAGGGGCCTGTGCCTGGCCAAGCGGTTTGGTTGAGCTTATTGTACGCTCCTTGTAAAAAAGTTACGCATTGCATGTTGTAAAGTCATTTTAGCTGTAATGCAAAATCTTATTTTCCTTCGGACTGTTTTTAATGCACAGTGAAAAGAGGAACTAATCTATCCGGCGAAGAAAGATAATATCGCTGGAAACGCTATACAAGGAAGGAGAAAACAGATGAATTAATAGCAAAAAACGACAAGACTTTTGATCACAATCAGATTTGCTTTTAGTGTAACAGGTAGCAAGAAATTTATTATGTGTGTCGGATCGTAAGCGAAAACGAAATAAATGAAGTAAATGTAGAAATATCTGTTTTCGGTTCATCAATTAAGACTTTCACATGAACTTCTCACCTACATGTGGTTAATACCTTTTTACAGTGTTCTCACAACGTAAACTCTCATAACGAGTCGGAAAATCTTGATACTTACAAATAACATGAACAATTGCAAGAGAATTTAATCTATTTATATAGTTTCTATATCGAGCTTCCATATCATAAGTTCGATATAAGTTCGGTTTACACTAAGTGGAGTCCATTTTCTTCTTGGACTTTGACTCATTAACTTAGATCATTTATTGAGTCACTTTATTATCTTTCTCTGAATCAAATTACGTAACTTAACCGATAAGTTATTGAAAGCTGATAAAATGCAATTGATTGTTTTCTAACTTTATGAAAAATGTCTAATATTCTCCTTCTTGAACAATAATTAATTACGGTATTGATTCAAGTTTTAAAACAGTTTAAAAAATTTGATTAAACCACGCTACTATATTGGTTCTAAGTTTAAGAATTAAAAACATTTGATCAAAAGATAATGAAAGTCCAATATTCTGTCCCACAAGATTTTTGATACCAAAAGATATCAAACACATGTCATGTGTGACACAAGTATAATATAATCATGCATATCTAATTATAACTTATTAACATGAATAAAAAATGGAGTGTGACAAACTAATATGATGCCTGTATGTTCTTATATGTATTATCTTTTATTTGTAGGTTTCGATTTCTTTAAACCTTATGCTAAACTACGTTAGATAAATCATATTTTCTGTCACCAAATATTAAAATATATTAGAGAAAACCATTTTATTCTCTACCAGAATACTAAACTACATTAGAGAACCTTTATGAGATTAAAACTTATATCCTCCTATGTCATATTAAAATTTATGAATATCCGTATTAAATTGTATGTCTTTCAATGACTTAGGCTCAAGGTCAATTTTTGTATATGCCTAGTGCCCTTTAAAATGCTTAAGATCGACACAGAGCTTAAGACTTTCACATGTATTATGACTTTACACAATAATAGGTATTACTTAGGATAAAAGATGATCATCTTTATTAGTAAACAATCATAGTGTCATAATACATCAAAATATACAAACATTCATGAAGCAAAATAACGATCCCTAACTAACACTGTCTAAGGATTTTAACACACCCGTATATTAGATACATGTCTTTCAAACACAAGTGGATAAAGTTCTTTAGTTAAAGGACTGACTAACATCTCCTCAGTCATCATATGCTCCACTTCAACTTCACCTTTATGTATCAACTCCTTAACAGTTAAGTATTTGACCTCCAAATGCTTAGACCGGCGATATTCTTATTGTTGTTACTAAATAACATAATAATAAGATAATCATAATATAACCGAATGGGGCTAGCCACTAAATCTACCACAAAAAACTTAAAAATCAAGTTTCTAAGTCAAACTACCTATGAAGCAGCCCCATAGCATGCTACAAACTCTGCAAGCATGGTCGAGAAAGTTAGTTACCAATGTTTGCTTAACACTTTTTCACGATACCGCACCATCTGCTAACTTAAAAATGTAACCTAAAGTGGACTTTCGATCATCCGAACACATAGCAAAACTGAAATATGTCTACCTCACAAGGCTTAGATCGTTGGCACCCCGGTATGTCAACATATAATCCTTGGTACCCTTTAGGTATCTCAACACTCACTTAATTACATTCTAGTAGTTTATACCTGTGTTAGCCAGATATTGACTCAATAGTCCAACAGCAAATGCAATATCCAACCTAGTGTACACCTAGGCATACATCAGGCTATTAACTGCAATAGAGTACGAAACATTTCTCATAGCGTCTCTCTCAACTTCATACTTTGAACATTTTGTCAAAGATAATCTCTCACCATGAGAGATATGTCCTACGATAGGTCTACAGTCAGCCATATTAAACCTTTATAACACTCGCTCAATGTATGCACTTTGTAAGAGGCTTAATAAGAGTGAGATCTATCCCGATGAATCTGTATACCTAGGAAAAAAGATGCCTCACCAAGATCTTTCATGTCAAAATTAGCCAAAAGTTGCTTAACTTCGTGCAACATAGTCAAGTCAATTGACGCGAGTAATATATCATGCATATACAACAGTAGGAAGAAGACTTTGCTCCCTTGACCTTATAGTATAAGCATCTTTCAACTTTATTTTTCACAAAGTCGAAAGAGGTCAGAACCTCATCAAACTTTAGGTACCACTTTCTAGAAGCTTGTATCAAACCGTATATTGATTTGGTCAATTTGCAAAACTCGTTATTCATTCCTTATCCTGAAATCCTTCAGGTGGCTCCATATAGACTTTCTTATAAAGGTCACCATTCAGGAAAGCAATTTTAATGTCCATTTGATGTAGCTCTATGTCATAATGAGCTACTATTGTCACAATCACTGTAAATGCATCCTTTAAGGATACAAGAGAGAAGGTAACATTAAAATTAACCCCTTCTCTTTGAGTGAGCTCTTTGGTAACCAACCAAGCCTTAAACTGCTCAACTTTACCCCGAGTGTCCTTCTTGGTCTTAAATAGTCATTTGCAACTGATGAGTATACAATGTTGAGGCAAATCAATTAGTTCACATACCTTATTGTGATGCATGAATTGCATCCCATCCTTCATTGCATCCCACCACAAGTTTGTATAGGGTCTAGAAACAACTTCTGTAAAAGTAACTGGATCCACAACATATCTTATATCATAGTCTTGTTTACCTAAATAGACTATGTAATCAAATGAGATAGCATAGTGTCTCTCCAATGGATATGAGTAACTACAATGGTTTTTGTACCCCCAAGAACCTCTGCTTGCACAAGTTAGGTTCCTGTTCATGCATAAGCATTAGACTCGGACCTTGATCCATTAGACTTGACTGTATGAGTAGTGGATGCAAAATAATTGTAGTATTCATCCTATTATCACCAGAAGGGTGAGAGGGCCCACTCTCATCATGGGCATCCTATTCTAAAAACTTGTCAATTTGTGATTCCACTATTTTAGCTCCTCCTTCTCTACAGTAAAATCTGTAGTATTTATAGTGATCGGGATAACCTACTAGATAGTAATAGGTAGAACGAGATTGTAATTTACTTTTATAAGAATTGTATAACTATACCTTAGTAGGGTAGCCTCATACGTGAATATGTAAAAGGCTTTGTTCCCTACCAACCTAGAGTTTAAAAGGCGTCTCAAGCATTTACTTACTTGGAACTCTGTTTAATATATACGATGTCATCTTAATGGCTTCACCCCAAAGGTAATCGTGTGGGTTAGTCCTATTTGTATTGACGTCATCAAATCCTTTACGGTGTAGTTACGTCTTTTGGTCACACCATTTTACTTAGGACTACCCGACATAGTGAATTGAATCACGATTCTAATCGACTCTAAATACCTAGCAAATGGACCTGTTTCTTATCCTACAACACCATATTTGCCATATTACTCTCCTCCCCAATCAGATCTGACAATCTTGATTGATTTTCCTAATTGGTTCTTAACTTAGTCTTGAAAATCTTGAATTTATCAAGAACTTCAGTCTTTTCCTTAAGTAAGAACATGTAATTGTAGAGGGAATAATCATTTATCAACATCAAAAAATCAAGAATTGCATAACGTAGTTATATAGGGTCCACTTATGTCCGTATGTATGAGATCTAACAAGCCAGAAGTATGAGTTGACCCCTTTTTTTTATCTTGATCAACTTACCTTTGTAACAATCAACATATATTTCCATATCACCAATGTCTAAAGTTAGGAGAATGTTTTCCTTTATCAATCTCTCAACTCTATCTCTGGAGATGTGGCCTAAGTGTTTATGTCAAATCATGTTGACATTTCCTTTATTAGAGGTCTTTTACGAGTCACAGGTTTGGCAATATAAGAAGAAACATATATTTCATTAGGGGTAAGACATATTTTATATAATCCGTAAGATAAGTAGGTAGTTTCGATATGTTTTGCATTGATAGATATATTTACAACTGAAGTATCAATCATAAAATGATAACCCTCTTTGTCCAAAACTGACACAGAGATCAAATTATATCTAAAAATCTCATAAAACAAGTACAAGCCTCATATTAAGGTTTAAAGCTACATCCCATACATACAAAACAACTACTTCTTCATTATTGTCGACCATCAACTTCTCCTCTTCTTTAGTCGACTTTCTCGTGGAGCTAAACCCCTACAATGTAGAAACAACATGATTAGATATCTAGCCAATAAGAATTGGATATGGCTATAGCCAAATTGGATTCATAAATCATATGCCGAGGAGTTACTTTACAGCTCCTATTTGACTTTTCAGACTTTTTAGTGCTAGTAGTTGGATTTCCTATGCCACTTTTATTTGGAAAAGAAGCACCTCATGTTATTTAAGTCTTGTGAACCCTTTACAATGCTAGACTGACTAGTCTATATATATGGAGAGGGTTTGCATTTCTTACCCTTAAACTTTTGGAGCTTAGCCTTCCCTTTGCATCTGGTTGCATATAAGGTTGTATAAGGAGTGCTCTTCTGCTTCTCCTTTGTTGCAACACATCGAGAAATCAAGGCATTGATATTCTGAGCCTCATCCTAGGAAATGTATGACGTAAGATACATTTCAAACTCTCACAGGAGAGTATTAAGTGCCTGGTGCACTATCAATGTATCAGGAATGGGAACATCTTGTGCCTTCAGTTTACTCTAAAGGCAGACCATCCTTATAATGTATTCCCTTCCACCTCCTTCACCAGTATACCTCATGGAGAACAAATCCTTAATCAAGGTACTTAGCTCAGCATTGGACGAGACCCTGTACCTTTGGAAAACATTGTCTATAAATTCCTTCGCTATGGTAGTGTCCGACAGTCCACTTAACAGATTATCTGGGATTGACCTCTTAATGGTCAAATAACACATCATGTTTGGCTGCTCACAGATTGCAAAGGAATCCTTATCATCTTCCGAGCTGATATCTGTAAGTGGAGAGGATCTCTTTGTCAGCATAGCTATGTTGATGTTTGCCATCTCCAAGACAAACTCGACAGCCTTCTTCCTCTTCTTGAAATTGAAACCAGTCATGGATTCAATGATAATAGCATTGTTGTTAACAAAAAATGTGACTGCAAAAAGACAATGCAAAGATCAACACAAACGTAGAATAACAATGATACTCAAAGTGTTAAAATAGTATCTATACTAAGAATCCAATCATACATATTATGAAACACCTTTGGGATGAATGCATAATATATACAATTAGACCTACACATAAAAAGCAATCAGACTATAAATCATCAACTTTCATGACACTACCACCTTTAGGCAAATAGATCATTTAAGCAACAATTTTCCTATATCTAATACCTTTATGAACATCTCAAAATCCTATGTAAGGTTAATACTTTTGGGCAAAATAGCCAAACAGAAGACCAAAGATGTTCCCCATCATGCAAGCAAAATAATTCAAAATACTGACTCGAAAGGCTATTTTGGTGACTACATTCTCACCAATTCCTGAAAGGTCCACAAACATAAGGAATACATCTTTATGTTATCCTCACACTTTATCTGAGCGTACAGTATATGAAAATGTAACATCAATAAATGCCAAAAATAGAATGTACAATCAAATTATCACATATTAGTGCTAACAACATTGTGATTAAACTTTATTTGAGACTTTTGTAGCAAAAAATCTCAATTTGAGTGCCTATCGTGCATTACCGAACACTTAATCTATCACACGAGATGCAAAAACCTTAAATGTCTCCCTCAAGTGAAGTTTAAAGAAAGAAAATTCACTCAAAATTGACTTTAAAATGCCTTAATTCGTTTTTCTGGGATGAAATTAATTACGTAATTAATCCAGAAAATTTTTAAAAATTACTTTAAAAATTACTCTAATCCAGAAACTAACCAAAAGGATTCTGGGCATCTTTACGAGAATTTTGAAATTTTCTTTTTCTTAGGTACTGATGTCAGCAATCACTATGCGCTGACATCAGGGTGCGTGTTCGTTTGTGTAGCGTGCATTGCACGTAGACACGCCTAACACACCTCCGTGCACTGATGCATTAACCACTATGCAGCCCATGTGATGCATGCTACTTATGTGCATCGATGCACTTGTTGCTCTGGCGCGTGCACCACACGTCGACACACATGGTAGGCACATGTGATGTATGGGCTTATCCCGATGTTGCCACTCAAAGTTCGCACCGTATGTGGCGCGCCAGTCGATGATGGACCTACGTGTTGATGTCTAGCTGGCATGTGTGATGCATGCATCACACCAATCGTCTCGAGAGTGGTACTATAGTTGTATCTCGATGATCTTCCCCCTTTTCGGCGACAAGCAATTTTTGACAAGATTCAAGCCAATTTTTTAAGCTTTATTGCTCGTTTTTGACCCATTTCTTAATGCTACACATGTGTAGTCCACTTTCATGCATCCATACACGTGAAAAACTGAAAAATAAATCAAAACTATCTGAAACCCTTATGGATAAAAACTAAAAAATTTTTGTTTTTAGCCACCTGATCACATAACATCTCTAATACCACGTGTAACATGTAACATGAATTTTATTACGTGCCTCAGATAGTACATAAAAGGGAAATAAATGAAGGAAATGTGGAAATACCTATTTTCAGTTCCATCACTCTTCGGAGGAGCTTTCTGGGGCCATAACGAGCTCAAATCAATCGAGAACTTCACGAGAACTTCTAACTAGCAAGTGGTTAACTCTTTTCTACATTTTTCTCATAAAGTGAGCTCTCCTAACAGATCAGAGAATCTTGATACTTATGAATGACATGAGCAACTGTAAAAGAACTTAACCTCTTTATAGCTTCCATATTGGGCTTTCCCATCATAAGCCTAATATATGGTCCAGTCTACACTAATTGGGGTTCATTTTCTTCCAAGGCTTCGACCCATTGATTTAGATCATTTATTGGATCATTTTATTTTTTTTATCCACATCAAATTACTTAACTTAATCGATAAGTTATTAAAAGCCAATAAAATGCAATCAATTATTGTCCAATTTTATAAAAAATGTCTAACATTTAAAGCTATTACAGGGAGAGGCTCAGGACGGTACGTAGTTAATCATTCTCTAGTAATCACGTGACAGTTACGTTAGTATTAAGAAGCATTAATTAAAATTGTATAGAATAGAACCAAATAGGTTGTTGTGAGTGGTTCAACACTCTCATCCCTTAACCAGAGGTCTCGAGTTCGAGTCCTGGGAATGGAGAAATCTGTTTGGCCAACACTTTACCCCTTATGGGTTAACCCGGTGCGAGCGGAGATTAGTCTGGGAGTGGATGGCTTAAAGACGCCTTCTCATAGTTGGGACCCTCCTAGGACACCTCGTGGGCTAACAAAAAAAACTTGTATAGAATAGTTAGTTCCCGGAAGACAGCAATGGCTACAATCAGGAGAGTGCGGAGAGCTCAAATCGTCGCTATAGATTGATGGATGGGCGTCTTTTCTAAGACCAGAAAGCATTGTAATGTCCATAAAGTATGGAGGGTCGTGCATGCTCCTAATAACATCGGCCACAACTCTGGTTTGCTCAGGGTAAGCTCCTGGTGCGAGTGATACAACTTAATATCGGATCAGTTGTCTCGCCATAGCCGTTCTTCATCGACCCAGAACTCCAGTCTCTTAGAATGACACCAGGAAAGCATTACAAAATATATACTGCTTGGTTGGAAAGGCCACCAACAAGCAACTGCTGATTAAAAAAATGATGGCAGCTCTTTTAGCTTATTACAAGCCTATTGAAGCAGCTAGATGGACAAACCAACCCCACGTCACATATCTTGTTGTACACTGATATTAGTTTTATTTCATGGATAAATTTCACCATCAAGGCCTTTAGCCACAAATCGAACGTATTGAGACCATTCATTTCCCATTCAAGTGTAACAAGTTCGTTACCAATTTATGACATGAAGTATGGAGGGTCGTGCATGCTCCTAATAACATCGGCCACAACTCTAGTTTGCTCAGGGTAAACTCCTGGTGCGAGTGATACAACTTAATATCGGATCAGTTGTCTCGCCATAGCCATTCTTCGTCGACCCAGAACTCCAGTCCAGGAAAGCATTACAAAATATATATTTCTTGGTTGGAAAGGCCACCAACAAGCAACTGCTGATTAAAAAAATGATGGTAGCTCTTTTAGCTTATTACAAGCCTATTGAAGTAGCTAGATGGACAAACCAACCCCACGTTGCATATCTTGTTGTACACTGATATTAGTTTTATTTCACGGATAAATTTCACCGTCAAGGCCTTTAGCCACAAATCGACACTACAACAAAAATGACATACGGTAACAGGTAATAAGTGTTATTAATGGTAACACTAATGAGTATGCTATGACAATGCATATTACTAAAGATATGATGCTTTAGTAACAGTTTTAACATGTTATTGTCGAGTTTAATATGATATTTATTGATAGATACAAATGATTTTATATTATATTTTATAAATGTTATTAATTAACTATTTGTAACATTTTTACACTATTATATATTAACTTTTTGCAACATCATTAACATGTAGTAGATATGAATTTTATAACATTTTAAAAATGTTATAGATAAGTTTTCCATGA
>JANJEY010000234.1:36060393-36070966 GCA_024703695.1 Erythroxylum cataractarum | reverse complement strand
ATTAATAAATAAAATTTATATTTCTACAATTTATCATACTTAGATGTAAATATATTTTTAAGTATATTAATTTATATCTAACATTAGCAAAAAAAAGTTGGTATCTGTTGTATTTACACTTAAGGTATTGTTTTCCATGGTGCACAAAGTCTTGATATACCAATCTATGATATAGAATCACCTTAGCTTCAACAACTCGAGCTGTTGTGATACAAAATCACTCTTTTATTACATAAGGTATAATTCTCTTTTAATGATTAAATACTTAGTTGTTTGAAGAAAACGCTCCTACATAGGAACGTTTTCAGTTTTAGCTGTTTGAAGACAAACAGCTGGTGCTTCAGCTGTTCTCTAAAAAACATTGTGTTTTATATCTATTCAGAATGTCAAGATAATATTTACTTTGTCTTGCAATTTGGTGAACATTAAGTTTTGAACATTATTATTGACAATGTCTTTTGCTATAATGCCCTAAGTGTTGATGAATTGCTATTTTGTAATATTAACCATAATTTTAATATCTTTGCTAACCATTAGTAATATAGATATGATAACATGAACAAAAACTCATGCTTAAATTGCCTTCATCTTTAATTTCATAATTAATCAACTTCAAGATGCATTAATAAGTCACACAAAACCAAACCAAATAAAATATAGCTTCACATATAAAGGGTCCTTCTACTTTTACATTCACCCCAATGTTGGTGGCAATTGCAAAACACATAATACCCATGACTCTTTTTCTTTTTTTGGTGGCAATTACAGTTTTTTGGTTCTGACTTATTTGTCTTCTTCAACAAAACTCTTCAGCATATGGGAGGATCAACCCCTTTAAAACCCTACAACCTCCACATTAACATTGAAGATAAATGGAAATTTTAACATTAAACAAATAGGCCCTCATTAAAACGACCGGAGGCGGAGAAGACTTGACTAGAGAGGAAAGATTGAATCAGAGTTAATCACCTCTCTCCTAATCGGTTGCCCATACTTGTGTCTAAATTAACATAAATGACCAGAAAATGTTGGCGAAAGGAAACAAGAGAAACTAGGATCTTAAGACGTGTTTTTCTTGGTTACAAGCTATTTTATCAGCAGGAAACCAAAGCAATCTCTTTGCATTAACTATTTCTTTCTTAAGAAGGGAAGAGTGGTTCAGTAGAACGAAAGCTTATCAAATTCACCAAGGAGGAGAATTGTTTCCCTGCACAACATAAGAACCAACGGGAGCAAATGAGTGACAAGTACAAATGATTCATTTATCAGAAATGAGCTTCTGTCCGCATATGTAGACATGCTCTTATTGATGTTGACTATAGAATAAAACCCGATCTTCAGACTCTCCTTCCTTCACATTTGTGCAAGAAATTATTTACAAAAGATTGAGGTGGAATGCATGACAGAACATATCCTCAAAAATGACAAGCTAGAATGGGGTCTGACTGGAATGGTTGGTATCAGGAACACAACAAGTTCTAGATCAGTCAGTTATAGCCCATGCAAATAAACCAAAACTCAGTGCTGACACACTAATATCTTCCGTCGCTGGTAGCATTTCAAAATATCATTACTACGACCACTACTCCCCTTGTTGAAAGTGCTTGTATCGTTATTATCACCAATTCGTCTATTCTGGAAATCAGAATGCTCAATCAAGAAGTCCACATTGACTTTGCTTCCCGAAGATTCATTTGCAGGATGGATTGTGTGGTTCATCTGTTTGAGCCAAAAAAACAAAAAGAAATGAATAATTTGCTCAAAACAGCGAAAGACAAAAATAAATAAGAGCCACAGTAATCACCTGATGGCTTTTATTATTACTACTTCCATGCCCTGCAGAAATGCTGGCAAGAAACGATGAATAATCAGTACTAATAGCATCAGTGATTTGCGTAGAGGCCCTTTTAGCACTTAAAAGAATATTTGTAAATGTTCTAGTATAAGGGAATGTGCATTCATCTCTTAAAGGGAAATTGGAAGTTATACTACATGATTTGAATATCTTTGAAAACTTATTTAAAATTGTTTTGTTCACAAAAGGTGTGTTCTAATAAGCTTGAGTAAATATTTTCATCTTGTTTGCTACCTATTCATAAAGCAGCAAAGTCAACTAGCTGCTTCATCTTCCCTGAAAATGTCCATTAAACTTACCCTGATCCTTGAGGTTAGCTTTTTATTGCATTTTGTGGCATCTACAGATATTTAATAGATGGAAGACCTTTTCAGCAAATTAGTAAAGTAACCAGACTTGTAAAACCTTGCTTCAATTTGAGAAAGCCTGTTGTTCTCTTCACTAAATCTCGCACAAACCACACCTTGTAACATATAGATTGAAAGAGAAACTCCTTCCTGTGAGGCAACTCTTAAATCTAGTTTCAAATCAAGGCGTACTTATCAGTTTATTATCACTTTTCACATTTAAGTCCTAGATGATTTATTTTGATGACTTATTTTCCTTGGAATTTACAGAAATTAGGTAAAGTGAGTGATAAGTGAGACATACTCCACCAATCCTTGCTCCACAAGTCCAATCTCCTCAATTTGATCTACTTGGAATACTTCAGATACAACACTAGATCGATCCATATCAACACTTTCCCTGCTTCTGCAAGCACCATCATCACGTGCAGATTGCAAATCTGTCAAAGAGAATAAAAGAATATTATTACAATGATACGCCTTAGCTACACTGGGAAAAGGAAAATGATCAACTATTGAAAAAACCTCTTGTAAGACTTGATTCAGAAGGGGGGGACTTCATTAGCTGCTTGTGGCACATGACAGTCTCCTGAAAATCCAAGAAAGTGCAATCCACGAACTGCAATCTCTCACAGTTGCTCATCTTTCTAAACCCAAATGAGCCCGTCCATGTGTTTAAGACACTATGAACTGCAGGCAAGACTAATCTCTGGACTCCTAATTCCATTAGCTTCTGCAGAAGATGACCACGAATAACAATGAAAATGCTGGTCTAAAGGGAGCCAAAAATTGCAAAAACATAAGCAATAAGAGGTTGCTGTATTTTGGAAATTGTGCTGTGGATTTAGGAAGTAAAAAAAAAAAACAGGGGAAAGGAGGGCATGATACCCTCTCTGCATTTTTTCATTCCTAAAAATGGTGAGGCAATGGCAAAAGGAAAAAAGCATCAAGTTTCTGTTGGTAGGTCATTAACTTCTTTTCATCTTCACTAGAATAGGCTGATGAGATGTAAGATATAAAACTTCACTAGTGAATGAAACATAACAAATAAAAGAAAGGAGAATGAAGGCAAAAAGTTTCTAAAGAAGGAAGATGTAAAACCAAATAATAACATGGGTATCTTAAATGCAATTAGTACAATGTCTTCAAACATACACAAGAGTTACCTTTTCAAGTACATTCATTAGCATTCGACACATTCCCATTCGACGGTATTGAAATCGAGTACCAATAAGTGGAATTTCAGCCACCTTCTCTCCATAAATTCTGCAACAAAATTCACAATTTTAACATGTCTCAATAAATCAAATGCCATGAAATCAGGAAACATCTCCAGAAATATTCAGCTTAATATTTTCTATAAAAAGAATACAAATCTTACCTTACTGTAGCCACAGTTATTAGTTCATCATGTTTCTCCAAAAGTACTGTGTAGAACCCCCGAAAGTTCAAACGGTTTAGTTTTGATCTAAGAAGGTTGAAGTGTCAAGGATCAGACTCAAACTAGGCATGCTTGGTGTAACACATGGAAAAGCAAGTGAGAAATAAACCAAAAGATTCAAAATTTTCACTCAAATTTGGGTAACTTAAGGACCAACTAACTACTCTTTACAATATTCTATATTTTACAGGAAGAGACTAATTTAAAGTGGTTTACAAAGCCAGATATTTTTTGTCTCGCACACTTGTTTCTTTTCAAATTAGATCTACTTTTTAGATCTTCAACACTTTCCAATCTTTTCACACTTCGACTAGAAAAGGGAATGGATAGGCATCGCACAAATCTGCCTAAAATGCCTTTTTCTTTTGTCTTCATGACAAAGAAACAGAGCAATATGGTATAGGAGCCCTTGCTCACCAATCTAAGTTTGTAGTGCGGTTAAAGGTATGCAATAGAAAAACCCATAGTGTACGTCAACAAATTAAATCAACCAGTGTTGAAGCAAATAGCTGTAATTCCTCACCCTTTACAGAAAATAATATCTTTAACTATGTCTCTCCCTGTCTGAGGTTCTTCAACAGGTTCAAAACACTCGTGCATCACATCAAGAGCAACATTCAGCTTGCTGTGCATCTCAGTCAGGGCCTCAGCATCAGAAGCATCATGGTTATTACCATCATCCTGGATGGACTTTAGTAGCGTCCAGGTAAGATTGTCCACACCCACTGCAATTGGTTTTCCTAGTAGCTCCTGGAGGCCGAAGAATATCTGCAATGGAAATCTAAAATCAGCATGCACAAGATGGTAAAAGAGCACTGATAGATTTCATGGCAAATCCTATATCAAATGTATCAAAAACTGGGAAAGATGGTAAATAGTAGGTTACCATGCCATATGCATAGAAGTAAACACTTTTAGAGCTGAATGTTTGTGTCCACTCATCAATAAACAGTCCTCTCAGCATTCATCCATGCTATCTATAAGACTCCTAATACCCATCATGAAATACCTTTTCTACAAACCTAGACCATATCAATCATATTAATGAAACTTTGATAAAAGCTATACGGGAGCAACTAAAGTTGCACTACATATCTTATGCTGGAAACCAGGACCTTCTATTCCCTGGAGGTTCCTGACACAGAGTGCATTATATAATTTATGGCATATGATTTATTCCAATAAGGCTAATAGGCTGTTACCATAGTCCTGAACCAAGTGAATCATTACGAGCTGAAAGAAAAAGGTAGAAAGAGAAAATTATATTGAATCAAGTTCCATGTCATGAACCAAGGTAGAAATTTACAAAAGAATGATTGCATTTGCTACAATGACTGTCAAAGTACTAAATTGATACAGAGGAACACATGAAAACACAATAAAATACAGGACAAGGGAAGCTCAGAACTATCAATTAAGTGACATCTTGATTGCAAAGATGGCTAGAATCCAGAAGAAACCAAAGTATCTTCTTTCAACTATAACTTAATCTTTTATTTGATTCAGATCTCTCAAAGGTTAGATGTTGAAGCATCTTATTTGGTTCCAGTAGTATCAGTCTCATAAACTTGCAAATCATCAACAGAAAAAACCTGTGCTTCTGTTCATAATAAATGGAGCTTAAATATATAGATTACTCCTGATCCATATAGTTGATTTTGCTAGAACAAAAGAAACCAAGGGAATAACTAGAGTGCAGATTCAGAAAAATAGTGATAAGGTACTCAAAAGCTATTAGCACCACTGTATCCAGGAAAATTTGAACAAAAGACCAACTAGAAAATTCCTGTAAGTCAAGAACAATTCCCTTATTTATTCTCTATATTAGGAAAACAAACCAGATATACATAGTAACATTACTTAACTGATAACAATCATTATATATGAAAAAACCCACAGTACATATCGAATGTGCAATAAGGGGGATTGAGAGTTTTAAAGTTCAGAAAGGGTTAGCCGTACCTCTTTACACTTTTTGCTGCAAAACCAATTTTCATTGCGATCGTTATCCCGATTATCTGAACCTTCATTTCCAGTGCATGCCATGTGATCTACATCAAAGAAAGCATATCAGAGACATTTCAAATGTATAATCACATAGCGCAAGAAACAATCACATTTGACCTACATTTATGCTCACACTGTGCACAAATAAGCACATATTCATCCATGAACGATTTACTATCTTTTTTCAATTTGTTCTCTCCACAAACTTTACAACAGCATGAGGGGCAGAACCAGTCTCCATCTGGAATGTCCTGTGGGATCCCAAAGAAGTACAACATATAAAAGAAGGAATCAGAAAATAACTTCTTTTTTTCTTGATGGGCTTGTAAGGTGGAAAGTTGCAATGACAGGAAGTACATATCTCTAAACAAAAGACTTACCTCCATGCCAAGACAGCTTTTATGAAATGATGAAGGACACTGATCGCATAATATTAGTTCACCACCATAATGACAGACAGAGCATATATAATCATTCTCACCTTGAAGCCAACTGCCCTTCACTGTTTTAGGATGTTTTATGGTGAAATTACTCATCATCTGCTTTTGACAATCCAAAAGAGATCTTCCATCTTCCAGAAAGATATTGGCAGCTGGCCTGTGTTTTTTGCTGCCAGCATGAGCTTCAAAACCACTGAGAGTATAAACCTTCCTACAGCAAGTACACTTAATCCCATCAAGAGTTACACGCCCTTCAGCAATTGGAAGTCCACCCTTTCGCATGCTATAGTGTACTTTTGCTCTTGGCAATAGAATATTATTGTTTATCAACCATGATAGCACAGTTCGTGGGCAACGATGTGAGGCATTAGGAACTACAATCTGTTGCACTCTTTTACCCGATCTCAACATATGAGTCGATTGAGGAAACTTTTTATGATTTAGGGGCCCAATGATCATTTTAGATGGCTGTCTACTTCTTCTTCTTCTTCTTCTTCCCCTTTGCAGTTCTTGAATCCTGCCATTTTGCAAATGGGAACTGGTATCGAATTCAAATAAGTTAGATCCCTTCCTTTTCTTTCCAACCTTGACAATTCTCTCAGCTCTACTTTTGTGTAGTTCTGTAGATTTTCTTAATGGTAATGCAAAAGAACACTCTAGACACAAATCCTTTGACATTTGAATATCTATTTTACTAGGTGGAGAAGATTGTCTTCGAATAGCTAAATCTTCCTTAGGCATGCTGCAAGAAGTCATATCCTCAGAAGCTTTTTGGTCAATTGCGTCTTTGCAGGCAATTCGTAGAGAATTATAGCACTTTCCTCTTGGAGAAACATAGCGCAATTCATGCCTCCCATTACGTTTTGCATACCAGAATTTCCATCCCACCGCAGAGAGATGCTTTCTTGCTCGTGATGTCATGTGTCTAATGGCACCTTTTTCATTTTTGCTTCTTAATCTCTCCTCATATCCAAAATTGTACCAGAAAACAATAGCTTCAGGGCAATATTCAGGCTGCTCAACATGAATATCAGCATCTGAAGGAATCCTAGCTCGATAACAACAGTGATTGTGATTGTATGGAAGGGGTGCAGAAAGAGTAGTCAATGGCTCACCTGGAGCACTCTGCGGAGTTTTCTCCTTATCTAGGAAGGTTGGACAAAGAAACTCCTCATCATATTCTGTCAAAGCAAGGCATACCTGACGAAGAGAAAAGTAATGCTTCCCATCAGGTGAGGTATAGCGTAGTCTGACACTACTTTTATCCCTCATGAAACTAATTTTCCACTTCTGATATAAAAGATGCTTCCTTACATCTATCTTTAAGGACTCCCTGCATATTCCTTTACTTCGTTGTGTGTATTTGACAACTGCCTCAGGGCAAAACTCTGGACCAGGGACTAAGTCAGGGCCAGCAGGCAACCAAGGAGTTTTACTGCAAACAGGACTTGAGTACCTCCTTGTCAAGTTATTGCAATCAGAACCAGATATCCCTTCATCATTGGTCATGGAATTTACGACAGAACCTCCATCCAGATTTAAAGGTAAGAGATCAAAAGACTGAGGCTGCACATACATTGTTTCAAACTGCCGTTCTGAATTTGATATATCACTGGGCAAAAGAGACTTAACTGGCTCTGCATTAAGTTCCCGTTGAATAGATTGACCAGTTAAGCCATTTGCTTTCAAAACCATATTACTTTCTGGTGCATTTTTGGATGGTACTAAGACACAAGTCTCTAGGGACTCTGTTTCAGTATACATCTTAGGATCCGTAACAGGTTTAACAATCTTCAGCTGCTGCATACTTCCAGGAAGGCCTATTACCCGGGAAAGATTATTAAGCACAATTAGAAGGTTATCATTGAGCGTATCCAATAACAGCTCCTCCCATAAAACTTTTAAAGAGGAAGTCCAATCTCCAAGCTCCTGGAAACCCTTTCTATCTCTCAAATCAAACCAAAGTTGCTTCACAGAAACTGACATATAATTTCTTCTCTCATATTTCTCGATCAACTCCAGAAACAACCACATCCCACGAGGCTTCCACATATATTCAATCTCATTCCAATCCTGAGTAATCCTTAATGCACTAACATGAATAATCAGTTCATCACCAAGGTCTGGAAAAAGAATCTTCCTCTCCTCTGACCCTTCTTCATGGTCAAAAATCACACCTTCCCACCATCCATCCTTATAATTCGCATCCACACACATCCCATATGCAAAGTTATATTTGCTAAACTCAAGCTGGGGTGGAAATGGCCTAATTCGGCCTCTGTAATTGCATCCGTTTTCACCATTAACGTTAATATCATTCCAAAGAAGGAAAACAGATAAGCTTTCCTCAAGATGCTTAGACCCATCATCAGCTAATAGATTATCGTACTGGACAAAATATTTCACATTCCAGTTTTGTTTGCTACATGCAGTGATGGTTCCTGCATGCCATGACCCATGAAATCCTTCTTCCACACTCCTTACCTTCAAAAATTGACAACACACAAAACTGAGAACAATCAAATCATATTTTCACGGAATGATTCCAAAAGATGACATAATAAATCAAGATACCGCAAAAGAAACGAGTAACCAAAAAAAAAAAAAGACTCTTAAATAGAAAAGGCAAATTTGCATGGTGATTGGTCTTTGCATGAATGCCAAACAAAACAAACAGATAGGACGGCGAAAGACGGAATGTAGCTCAGATAAAATATGAACAGCAACAAATTAAAACCAACATTCAAAAACCCATCAATAACACGTTGATCGAAAGATAAAAGTCCAAAGTAACGTCAATACCTCAACTTTATCGCCAACGGAGAGGGATCTTCTGATGGATTTGCGCCTTCTTTTCTTGGAAGACCCTTGTCCCTCTAGGCTTAGCGCCATTGAAGAGATACCCAATAACAATGCGTTTGAAAGATTTCACGTTTGATTGGTTTTAGAGAGGGTTTAAGCAAAACCAGTACGTTGGAGTCAAAAGACGGAGAAAAGAAGTGAAGAACTGTTGCTGTCAGTGACTCACTTGACTATGAATCCGAGCACGCATTAAACTAAACTTATCCCCCAAGTATATTTTCCTTTTTACTGGAGCAAATTACCCAACCTGAACTGAAAAGGAAACATTCCTTCTCTCTCTCCTAAGATTTCGTTTTTAACGTAGGGTGGGCTCTGATCCTGCGTGCCACACTGCACGCTAGAGAGCTGCGCTTTCTGTCTCTCCATCAATGTCACACGTTTGCCCTAGCGTTCACATGTTTGTTTAATGTAACGAAATTAAAAATTAAGCGCATGTTTATTTCTTTTTTTTTGTTACGGTTTTTATAAAAAAATAAAATATATCATTAAAATATGTTTAGTTTGCTTATTAAGTTGCTTATGTCGATAACCATCAAATAAGGGGAAAATATAGAAGTGAGAATGTGAGGAGAAAGAATATAAACAATGAAGAGAATCAAGAGAATTGAAGAGTTTGATTTTCGTACCGACATCAAACGACTCCATGTATCAAGGTACAATGACTGTATATGTGAGAATTACATATGTTTAAAATCTTGCATAATCATATAAGGAAACTTAATATTTAGTATCAGAATATATTCTAGGTTATGAACCACATGATCCTTCATTTGACGTCACAATTTTTTTTCAATCATGAAACTCTTCATTTTTTTCTTCTTCTTGTTTGTAAAACCGCACAAGATGAGCATGTTCATGTTCATGCTTTTACCAGCATTATTGTAGATAATTAATAATAATTATGTACAGTATTTTACATGCACCTATATGAAACCAGTAGGAAGGGACTGTCTCGTCGATAATGACAGACACTATCGGTGTTGAATGTGCGTCGTCTAGTTCCCTTCTTGCCATCGATGGTGATATGCCAGCTTTGGTGGAGATGGGTTTGTGAAAGTAGACGAAGGACGTGAACAGTGAAATTAAAAGAAAGAAATATATGAATGCATGAACAGTTAATGTATGTGAATTATGGAATTAATTGTAATTATTAACAGTAAAATTATATTCCTGGAAGGATGTATGAAACTGTTACATGAATAGTAAAAATGAGGTGAAGTATATGCATGTTAACTTGTTTCTGGGTTATGGATCAAACGTCACTGTTTATCAAGATTAATAATAATTATGTACTGTGTTTTGTATACATGTACGTTAATAATAATGATTGGCAGTATGTTTATGATGTGATAATTTAATATTTAATATTTTACGCATTTATCAAATTTAGAACAATATTATTTTAGATTTGTTAATCACCTAAGTGATCAAATCTTTAAGATAATTTAGTTCTAAATTGACTAGAATTTTTTCAATCACTCACTCTTAAAATTGATGTTATAAATGATGCTTATCTATGAGTAGATTGAAATTCATTATTATAATGTTGGAGTTATGTAAATATAGTGTCCTGGAAAGCAAGTGTATTTACATGTAACTTTATCTTCTTCAGTTACAGTTT
>JANJEY010000234.1:36028282-36040742 GCA_024703695.1 Erythroxylum cataractarum | reverse complement strand
GGCCCGAGTGGCTATTGGAAATTGTGTATAATGAAATTGTATATGATTGAATGAGGACCCAACTTGGGCATTGAATTCCGCATATATTGTTTAAAAAAATGTACCGATTACTGAATGAGTGTTTTAGCACGCCACCCTTGCAGGGCATGGACTCGGATATCACCGTCGATGTTAGGTTCTGGTCGCACGAGAGTGGGGTGCTACATATTCAATTAACACTAATTGAATCCAAAAATTCCAAAATTATTATCTTTAGATTCACAAAACTTTCCCTAACATTTTCAATTAAATTTGAAGCAATATATTGTATAATTAATTTCTCACACAAGATCTTGTTTCAAATGATTGTTAATTTGATAATCGCAAGATTTATTAAACTACCAACTCTCGTTGTACAATCTAATTTAATTACTTTTGACCCCTCTCGATTTATTGTTAAGTTATAAGCATTCACAATTATCACAATACCAAAATATGTATTGAATCAACAATAATCAAAGTCACAAAATAAATTCAGAAAAAACCCTGATATGAAATTTAGAAACTCATAAACATGTTAAACATCTTGCAATTTAGATTACACATCAAGTTGATGAAATAATTAAAGGAAAAGAAGAAAAACTCTATTTAGGTCTTGATATGGTAGAATTCTTGGACATTCTTCCTGATATCCCTTATTTGATCCACTTTTGTCTATTGGTTGCTGCATTTTTAGAGTGTGTTTAATGTTGTTAAATATTGTATTAGGGTTCTGGGGGTATAACTAGGATTTTCCTACTTTAATCGGTTCCAAAAATGCCCCTAAACCCTAAAATAGACGAAAAAACTCGTGTTTGGGAAGTGTCAACCATTATTGTGATATGGGAGTCACGATTGTGACTCTGAAAATTTTCTTTTTATCACAATCTTGACTTTAGGGAATTGTCATAATCGTGACCTTGCCCATTCAGCTCCATGCACGTCCAAAATCTTTGTTCTTCAAGAAACACTAACAAATACATCAAACACCTTAAGAAACATAAGATTAAATCATACAAACACTTAGAATATAAACAAACACTCACATAAACACAATTATAAGCCTATACATATGGTAATCATCTAATAAATACCTAAAAACATACTAAAACACATATCAAAACATAGTATATATTTTGCTTATAAATATCCCCATACTTAAATTTTTGCTTGTCATCAAGAAAAAATAAAAACAAAAACAAACAAACCAAACATAAACACATAAGAATACATTAATGCAATATGCAATAATGAGACAAAGGCATCAAACTTTATGGAATAAATTTAACTACAAATATCAAATATTGAAGTTGTGCTAACGTACTAACCTATGCATTTCATGGCTAATCACTTCGAATTGAATACATATATTAATCAAAACATTAACATCCTGTTCATTTACTTATAAAACTTGTACACATTCATTTATAATTAGTAATCGATCAAAAAATGCAACTATCACTAGGTATCCTTTCATGATTTTTTTTTCTATTTTCAAAGATCAGTAAGTTTTACTTATCAAAACACTATTTTTTTAATGTTTGTTAACGTTAACTTAGTCTTTTGACACGAAAGTAATCACCTTCTCATGAATGTTCCTCAGTTATTCAACTAGGCTATGTTTTTTTATTATTTATCTTAGTTGGAAGGTCATTATAGCCTTTTGATGTGAACACAAATATTTTGTCGTGAATACTCCCGGTTACTCAGCTATATCACATTCTTAATTGGTCAGTTCTCTATTCTTGACCTAATTTTTTCAAAAAGGACCAGCAGAATGTCAATTTATTTAACACACTCTTTTTTAATATCTTATCCTACCCGATTTATTTTTAGTCAATCATCCTCATGAAAGGTTACTAATGATGCTAAATTATTGAATTGACTTATAATTACAAATGTATACAACAAATTTCCTAAAGTGAACAAAATGAATATCCTATCCTAATTAAAATGTATCTCCAAACAAAGATTCTTAAAACATAAAATTCACAAGTCAATGTCTTTACAAATTACATGACCATGCTCAAAGTTAAACTAATTCCATCAAATCATTTTCATTGACACATTCACATAATTCTCCTATATGCAACATATGTTCATATAATGTTAACCTAATAAAAAACTAAAACAATATGATATGAAAAAGTCACATGTATGATATGCATCATCCTCACATTTAGACAACATATTTTCCTAAATATAAGAAAAAGGTTAAGAGCACGAAACCACTTATAGAGATCAAAATGGTGACGGTGTTGGTGAAGGAATTTAAACACCTTAAGTAGCGAAGTACTTAAAAATTTTCTTGATATCACGTTGCTATCGTTATTGTTCATGCACCATCTTCTTCAAAAGTTTGTTGTTTTCGAAGACCAAATTGAAGACGTTCTTTCAGCCTTCCTCTTCATCATCTTTTAGGTCTTCACTTGTTAAGACCTCAATTTATTGTTGTGGTGGTACATAATTAGAACTAGCTTATCTTCTCCTATATTTAATAAGTTTTGGAACTAACATCTCAGAATACCATATCATCGACCCCCAAGATTTCAGCTCGCCTTCCTCTTTCAAATAGATATGAAAAGGAGCTCCAAAGTCTACAACCCTATTACGTGCTCCTCTGCCCACCACTTGTGCTTTATCCCTTCGTTTGTGAGCATTTAACACTTTTTTTAGATTATTGGCACCATAATTAAATGTAAATCTACAAAATAAACCAAAAACATAACCAAGCACACAAAAAACACCAAAAATAAACGTGAATAGAGAAAGGGAACAAGAGATCTTGTAAAAACCACTAAAAATGTAAGAGTTGTATGGAAATTATGAAATATGTGTAGGAGGAATGAAAATCTAGTTGAAAGATGCAAGAACAAGTGAAAACCCTAAGTAAAGTGAAGAGAGGAATGAGAGAGATTTGTAGTGGTGGCTAAAGTTTAAAGAGATAACGTGTGTGTGAAATATGAGAAAAGATGAAGATATAGGGTCAAGGTTGAAGGAGGGGTAAAATGGGATTTAGGGACTGAAAGTTATGAGTTACCTTGGTATGGTTGTATGTCATGATTTTGACTTCAAACTATAGCCATACACGATACTGACATGGGAGTCACGATCATGACATGCTAAAATTTTTCCCCTTATCTCGATTCGTCTTTTTTTCTTCATGTAATCTTCGAGCTTGCTTCTCTAACTCGTAATAACTTCTAAAATGAGAATTTTAGCCATCCAAACCATTCTAAAACATTTAAAATAAAACCCTAATCTTAGAATTACCTAAATTTGCTAAGTTATGGTCACTAGCTTGATTATTCATCATTTGAAACTTTTTTAATCAGTGGAAAGGAAATAAATTACTTCTCTTTCTTACAAGAATATTCTTCTGAGATATGGTTTGCATCTATGTACGTTCACTTTATAGGTTTTTTTGTTTTAATTTTCTAATTTTAAAGGTTCTTATGCCAATACGAGGGTTACTTTGAAAGACCCATCCACCTTGATTTGAGCTTCCTTGGAAACAAGTTTAAGCTCAAATTATATAATAAAACCACTTCTCCAACTTTGAACTCTTTCTTCTAATATGAGAATCATGCCAATTCTTCACCTTTTCCTTATATAACTTGGCATTCCTTCAATTGTAGGAGTCTTCGTTCACTCCCTTGCTTCTAGTCAAAGTTTAAAGCTTTTGTCACCCAGTATGCTCTATGCTTAAGTTTCATGGATAGATGATTACCTTGACCATAAAAAATTCTAAAAGGAGCCATCCTAATTAGAGTTTTAAAGGCAATTCCATAAGTTCATAACTTCCATTTATCCATTTTTTGCAGGTGGTACGGAGTGATGACACGTGGTGAACTTTATATATGAGAATCAAAAGATTTATTACAAAAAATGTGCTCCTTCATCGCTTATTATCGTTCTTCACAGTCCAAATTGATTGGATAGACTTTTAATAAATTTCTGTACTACTTTGCCTTCACTCATTGGAGTTGCCATGGCTTTAGCTCATCATGACATATATTCCACTCGTACTAAAATATAAATATTCCCCATAAAGGATGGGAAAGGCCCCATGAAGTCAAGTCCCCACACATCGAAAACTTTGACTTCTAAAATGTTAGATGAAGGCATCTCATCTCTTTTCGAGATGTTCCCCACTCTTTAACATCTATCATTGTGCCATGGATTCCTGACCATCCATAAACAAATTTGGCCAATAAAATCCGCATTCTATTACTTGTGTAGTTTTCTTGTTTGTTTCATAATGCCTAGCATACCTAATTTTGTGACACTGCATAAATATATCTGACATCTCCTCCTCTGGAACACACTTCTTTATTAGCCTGTTGACACATGTCTGATACAGGATCAAGTCATCCCATAAATAATGTACACTCAGACAAGAATTTTTTTTATATATATATGATAAATCTGAAGGAAGCATACTATTTGAAACAAAGTTTGCTATATCCACGTACCATGCTGCCACAAAGCAGTCAAGAAACATCAGTGTTTCATTAAGGAATCTCTCATTAATATCATCACTTTGCTGAAATTCCCCTCCTTCCAGACGTGATAAATGGTTAGCTACTACATCTTTTACTCCTTTCTTATCTCATATCTCAATGTCAAATTCTTATAATAAGAGCACCATCAAATAAGCCTTGATTTTGCATCCTTCTTGGTGAAAGATATTTAAGTGTGGTGTAATTTGTAAACATGATCACCTTAAAGCCTAAAAGGTAGGACTGAAATTTGTCACATACATAGAACACCCCTAGCAACTCCTTCTTAGTGGTGGTGTTATTTAGTTGGGGCCTAGTTAATGTCTTGCTTACATATCATATATTATCCAACTTTTTATGTTTCCTTTGGACTAACATGTAACCCACAACTTGGTCCCTATTGTCGCACAAGACTTTGAATAGCAATAGCCAATCAGATGATGTTAAAAATTAGTGCTAATATAATGCCTGCTTTAGTTAATTAAACGTAGATAAACAATTATCATTGTAATTAAAAGGCACTTCCTTTATTAATAAGTTTGTAAAAGGCTAGCAATTTGTGAGAAGTCTTTAATAAAATGGTGGTAGAATCCTGCATGATCTAAAAATGCTCACACGCCTTTGATATTAATAGGTGGTAGAAGCTTCTCTATGACATCTATCTTTGCTTTATCTACTTTAATTCCTTAACACATGATAGCACATGTCGAGTGCACTGTAAAATTTACTTAACTATTCATACTAAAATTTGTAATTATGATTAGTTGGGATCAAATCCACAGGAAACGTTCTATTAATTTTCATAATATAAGTAATTGATGCAAGGAAAATATAAAGGGGGTTTTGGATTTTAAGCAACTTAAAAAAAAAGTAAAAGTAAACTATTAAAAATAAAGTAAAGCAAGCCATTGAAAATGATTAAAGTCTCGAATATAAGTAAGGTCTAATTCTAGGGTTAATCTTAGCCTGAACACGATTAAGAATATTTCATAATCCTAACATCGCCATACCTCTTTTTGAACTTTTAATCGAGACTAACAATATGCTTTGCTAATTTCTGTTTTCCCTTAGGTTGTGTTTATTTAAGATATGATTGTTAATTTAACCTAATTACCGAATAACCTTAGATACGAGATTTAGATTTAATTTGGTAGATGCATTATGAAGTGGAAAAAGATCAATATATTCAGTAACCTCACACATTTGGGTTATTTAACGTAAGTTACGTTGTTCCTAACCATTCAAGTTCATTAGATGCTACTAACAAATATCAAATGTAACGATTATGGATCACATTCAACATTATAAATTTATAATAATAGGTTCATAATAGAACAATCTAAATAACATATTAAGATCATCTACACAAAACCCAATTCAATCAACTCAACCAACCATAACAATTTGAAAAGAGATTAACGACATTAATCAAGATGAAATAGCTTAACTATGACTTGGCATTGATATCACCATTGAATCGAGACATCTAGCCCTTCATCATCTCCATAGGTCTCTAAGCATCATTCCTTGGAAAACTGAAGAGAAATAATCAAGAAGCAACTGTTGTTTGGTTATTTTCCAGCCCTCACACACTTCGAAATCGAAGAAGACTAAATGAAGGACTGTTGTCTCCTTTTCTGCCCATAAAAATTTTCTCCCAGCTGTCCCTTTTTTTCAAAACTGAAGAGGATCAAATATGTACCCGCTATTGTATTTCTTTTCACTCTTAGTCCCTCACTCTCCCAACCAAGATGAGACAACGTATTAGCAGTTGTCTCCTTGTCAAAATTGAGAGCTCTTTATATATTCTCAAAATGAAAACAACACACACGCCTTTCTATTAAAACCGAAGAGGACTATGGATCAACTCCCTCTCAGTCCTGCCTATGTTGCAAAAACCGAAGAGGATAAAAATATTTTAGTTGTCTTTCACTCTCAGTTATTCACCCCCACTCCCAGTCGACACTTTATTTTTTTTCTTTATTCCATAGCTCCCTTAAACAATGTGGCAGCTAGGTTTTAAAAAGTATATGGGATACATGTATTCCAAAACAGAAGAGAACAAACACTACAAGAAAAGAACATAATAGCGACAGAAGTTTAGCGGCAGAATATATTTCGTTAGTAATTATCGACGAAAAACTAATATGCTTTGGCAAAGTTGGTTGGGAAATAAACTTTAGTTGCTGTATAAAATCCATCGGTAAATGTTGATGTAATTCATCGTCTTCCACCTGAACGAAAATGACATCGTTTGGTTATCCCGAAATGACGTTGTTTTGGATGACTTAACCAAACGACATCGCAAAAATGACATCGTTTGGTTAAAGTCCAAATGACGCCGTTTACGTTAAGTTATAAACATTTAAAACATAACCAAAACAACGTTGTTTGGTTTAAATCCAAATGAAACGTTTAGGTTATGTTTTAAAACGTTTGGATTTAAACCAAACGTATGAAACATAAGCAAAACGATGTCATTTGTTTTAAATCCAAACGACATCATTTACGTTAAGTTCCAAACGTTTGAAACATAAGTAAAACGACGTCGTTTGGTTTAAATCCAAACAACGTCATTTACGCTAAGTTATAAATATTTATAACTTAACGTAAACGATGTCGTTTGGATTTTAACCAAACAACGTCGTTTTGTTTATGTTTTAAGCGTTTAAAACATAACCAAAACAATGTGGTTTGGTTTTTAACCAAAACGACATCGTTTTGGTAACATTTTAAATCACCCAAGGTCGTTCCCCCCTCCCCATCCAGCCCGTGCGTGCCTGCGTCTTCTTCCTCTCCTTCGTCGATCTACCGCCTCCGTCCGTCTACTTCCATCGCTGTCGTCTTCTTCATTTTCTACTTCCTAAGTCTCTGGTTAATTGTTTGTCGAGGTTAGTAGTCAATGCTTTACACTTGGGTTTTTTTAATGCTTTCATTGTTGTTGTTAAATGCTTTTTTGTATCCGAAATTCTTTTGATGTGGTTTGGGTTATCTGCTTATATTTCGATTATTGATGATTCATTATGCATTTGAATGTGTTCATGTTGGTGAAGAACAAAAAAAGGCAACACTTTTGTTATTAGTTAGGGATTAGTTTTTGTCACCTATAAAGTGTTTGATGAAAATTCTATTAAGGATGATTTTGTTGATGTCAAGGTTGATGGGTTAATAAGATTGCATAACAACAATCGTAATGGGTGAATAAGATTGCATAACAACAATTGTATGCCAATAATTCATAGAATCAATATTTTGGAAGTTCCAATTAACTTCAAGTTAATTTTATACATAATTTTCCTAGAAAATGTTGATAATGTGTTTGGGATTTTGACAGTCAAAGTTATTTGCTTAGGAGTAAAGCATTTTTTATTAAGTCCAAAGCCAATGTTTAATGGAGGATATAGCTTTAATTACATGAATTGCTTTATTATATTTGGTGCACCTTTCATTATCGTCAAAGGATGTAAACTTCCATGTTTTTTGTGATTCCTTTTGGTTTGGATCTTTCCAAGTTTTTATCTTTTTAATTGCTTACCCTTGGATTAGTTTATTATATAGTGCCCTGACGGTGGCCTAACACTAGCTCCCAATTTATATTTACAATTGTATTGCAAATTCATCATCCAAAGCAGTTTTCTCCTCATCCAATTTAAATTTGTATATGAATGATAGCACTAGCTCCCATTACAATTTAAATGGGTTGGATATATAACATATTTTATATATCTAACCCATTAATATATAACATATGTTCTAGTAATTTAATTGAGAGTATTAAGTTTCTCCTAAACTAGTCTAATTTGATTTTAAAACTCTTCTTCTATCATTCCTCTAAGATTGTAACATATGCATATAATGACTCTGGATTGTTAAGATCTAAAATTCTCTTTCTACGAACTTGTTTCACTCATAACTAATTATACATTGTGAGACTTTATTCTATAGATGATATTGTGATTTCCAAATTAATTAGTCAAGTTTACATTGAAGCTTCAAATAAAATAAATAAATGATGCTTAAAAAATTATTAAATCATAGATGATTAAATGTGGTTATAAATTTCTTTAAAGAAAAATGTTTAAAGTGGCATATATGCTTATATTTTGTGGCATATTCTCATAATCAAAGCCATAGCTCTATCTCCTATTCTTTTCATCAAAAGATATTGCATTCACTCTTTTTCTATTTGGTTATTAAGATGTGAAATAAGATTCTAAATGTGTTTTAGCATTCCTGCTAATCTATAAACTTGTATAAACCAATCAACTATAAATAATGTTGGAAATGTAAAATGCTCAGACCATCCACGCTCACTAGGACTATAGGATTATTGTTGTCATTTGGTTTTAATTTATGTACTATTTAATGTTTTATTTATCAGTTAAGAAATCTTTTTCCTTTATATGATCGTTTAATTTTCTGTTTAAACAAAATCAATATTTAAACAAATCAAAAAATTATGAGTGGATAATTTATAATTGTTGACATTGAAATCAAATTTGACGTCAAGATTTTTAAAACAAATGTCATTCAACAAGTCATTTATAGAGAGTTAAAGGTAACCTCAGCAAGTGTACAGGAGTTTCGAGCTCTGGATTAAGCAATCCGGGTTGCATTTCAAGAAGGAAAATCGTTATCGACAGAACGCTTCTGTTGCTAAGTTATGTCACATTTATCGACGATTAGAAGTAAACCGTCGGTATTTGTTTAATGTAAATTTACTGACGGTTATTGGGAACCATCAGTAAACGTTAACGTTCTTCATTGACAGAAAAGGAGATCCGTCGAAAAGGACCCGAATAATCTACCGACAGTTATTGGTAGGCTGTTGGTATATGTTTATGTATTTCACCGATAGTTATCGTAAACCATCGGTAAATTATGCTGACGGATTCGTTAGTTCCGTTGATAAATATATAGATAGAAACTACATTCCATCGGAATATTTTACTGACAGCGGTTTTAACGACGAAAGTGTCAGTCCGTCAAATCTGTTGGTAAATTATATTACCGAAGGAATGTTAACATTTTCCATCAGTAATTTCCGTCGGTGATCACCCATTTTATTGTAGTGAAATGTGTTGGTGTTGTACTTAGTGCTATCCTTCGGCTGCTATCCAATGTCCCAGCTATTACTTCCACCTTTCTTCTTTAAAAGTTATGTTTAAAAAAAAGGTAGCTAGTTTTCAATGAGATAAAAATGGATAGAAGTAACATCATGCATGTGTTGTTACAGCCATCCCACATTTTTATCCTCCTTTTTGCTCCTTTGCTGTCAAAATCACCACCTATTAATCATATCATCCAAAAGCTAGGTTAAATGGAATGGAAAGCTGTCAATGGATTGGTTAAAAGCTATGCAACATTTTAATTGTTACAACCCTCTCTTGGTAACATGATGACGTGTATCAAATTTTCCATCCATCTTACAGCCATCATACCTTTTTCTTTATAATCAAAAATAGGTTTTAAAGTGATAGCTAGCTCATTCTTAAAATTCATGTCACAAAATTGGAAGCATGAGTTGCCCTCCTATCTTGTAATTCATGTAACATTTTAAACAAAATGCACATGCATGTAATTCATTTAATTGTTTATGTCTCACGTGCATGCAATTCATGTTACAGCTGTGAGACAATGCTCACGAATGTAACATTTTAATTGCTTAGCCATGATCCATAATACCTCACTTTCCATTTTCATACTATGTCTTGTCTCCTCTTTATGTAATCTTCTTCTTCTTCTTACTCAATGAAGACAATAGAGTATGAATATTGAGAAGATGACTCAATAAGTATGCTTTCAGCTCACTTTAATTCCTTCACTTCCGAAATGTACGTAAAATCAAGTATGAACTAAAGTGAGTATCTTAAGCATTTATAAGCCATTAATCACTAAATGTAATAAATCAAATGAATCAACATTTAAGCATATATCAAGTTCCTCCACATATAGTTTTTGACCATCCTCGGGTAAATCGTCAAAATTAAAATCATAAACTAAAACTCTTACTCATTTTTCATATTTTTTAAGAATAGATAATCATAAGTAAAGATGAATGACTTTAAAAACCTATAGCAATAACTCAACATTCAAAGCTTCTACTTATGATCAATTAGCTTTCATCACCCTTAGAAATTGAGTAATATAGAGGTAGACTTAGATAAATTGTGTTTAAATAAGATATTTCTATGGGTACACTCAAACATCATTCATGATCACAACAATCTACAACTTTCCATATCATTTCATTTCTCCACCACTAAATGTCACATGCATAATCATGAATCAAAGGACTTTTCTAGGGTTGTAATGTGAGAAAGGATAAGGTGAGATGTATTTTATAATGTAGCATAAAAGCCATTAAGCTAGCAAAACGATGTATTTTAGGTAATGTAGCATCAAAGTTATTAAGCTAGTAAAACAAAAGTAACACTCAATGAGATATCAAATGCACAAATTAACATTCAATCAAAACTGGATATCGTTAGCTATGAAGAATGCAACAATTATGTTTCACAACTCAATTTAGCTCTCACACCATAAACGGGTAGGCTATTTGACTAATGTAACTTTTAAACAAAAATGAATGCCTAATCATTTTCATGAAAATGCTTGTAATAAAAATGTGTTTTTGAATAGAAAATTAAAGCAAAGTAAGGATTTACATACCATGAAGGTCACAAATAACATAAAAAGTGAGACTGATATGGATGTGTTAGTCTGATATGACTCAAATTTTCACTAGTTTTATCTAACACTAATCACCACTCTTCTAAGAATAATGCACATTAACCAATCACAAGGGCAAAAGTACATGTTAAAGTTTCCATGAATTTTTCTAGTCAATTCAAACTCTAATTATGACTAAATAATCTTAAAAATCATAGATAAAAGTTCTTTTTTCAGTTGTCAAATAGTTTAATTGAACTGGATTGAGGGTCTTTGAAGGATAATAGATGGCATGCAAAATTTTTCCTCCTCTTTGTCCTAAAACTACCCTCATTGCATAGTTGTATGCATCACATATGATCTCGAAAGGGAGGCTCTAATCTGGCAATTGAATCACTGGTGATGATGTCAAAAGCTCCTTAAGTTTGTTAAATGCTTCCTTATACTTATCATTAAACTTAAAGAAGACAAGTTGTTGTAATAACTTATATAACGATGCAGTTATCTTTGAAAAGTCATTGATAAATTGACGATAAAGACCTACATGCCTAAGAAAAGAACTCACTTCTCACACAATTGAGGGGTAAGGTTAAGAAGAAATAAGATCAACTTTAGATTTATCTATCTCAATACCCCTAGCAGATATAGCATGCCATAAAACTATACCTTGATCTACCATAAAATGACATTTTTCCCAATTCAGTAAAATGTTAGTTTCAATGCATCGTTCTAAGATAATAGCAAGATTCTTAAGACATTCATCAAAGGAAGAACCACAACACTAAAATCATCCATGAATACCTATATGATCTTCTCATCATACTTGGAAAAAATGTTCACCATACATCTTTGGAATGTGGCGGGTGCGTTACATAATCTAAATGACATCATTTAGTAAGCAAATGTACTAAACGGGCATACGAAGGTATTCTTTTCTTTATCTTCTAGTGCACTCGGGATCTGAAGATAAGTTGAAAAGTCATCTAGAAAATAATAATAGTTATAACGAGCCAATCTCTCAAGCATTTGATCAATAAAGGGAAAGGAAAATAATCTTTACGTGTCGCTAAGTTTAATTTCTTATAGTCAATACAAACTTTCCACCTAGTTTGCATTCGAGTGAGATCCAGCTCACCTTCCTGATTGGTCATAAATTTGATTCTAGACTTCTTTATAACCACCTAAATAAGACTTACCCACTTTCTATTAGAGATTGGGTAAATAACCTCAGCGTTGAAAAGCTTCATCACTTCTTTCTTCACAACTTA
>JANJEY010000234.1:35999173-36012068 GCA_024703695.1 Erythroxylum cataractarum | reverse complement strand
AATCAACATTCTCCCTGAGGAGCATTACTAGCTCTGGTATAGGAGGTGATCTACGGATTCACCTTGTATAATCAGTGTAGAACACTGATTTCTATCAATAATATACTAATCGCTAGCCTATATAGCTAGAGGTTCCTAACAGAGACAAAACAAGGTGAGATGACTATTACTCAATACTTTGCTAAATTGAGCAATTTATGGCAGGAACTTGATTATTATCAAGATTTCCAAGTTGCATGCTCAATACTTTGCTACATGGTGCTCAGTGTTTCTCCAAGCTGCATCTTAAGTCTGGTTATCACAAGATTAGAATGTTTGAAGGTGATATTCCTAAAACAGCATTTAGGACTCAGCAAGGTAATTATGAATACATGGTAATGCCCTTTAGATTCACTAATGCACCAACAACATTTCAAAGCCTCATGAACACTCTATTTTAGTCACACTTAAGGAGGTTTCTACAGGGTTTTCCAATGAGGCACTAGTATATAAAGCACCACTGGAACAACATGTGGAACATTTGAGATGTGTAGTGCAGAGTCTAAGGTACAGGCTTGGTCAATTGACTAAAAACATTAACCAACTTACTCAAGAAGGATGGTTTTAAGTGGAACAAAGAAGTTGAAGAGTCTTTTGTTAAACTTAAGCAAGTTTTGACTGCAGCACCACTACCAGCAGTACCTATTTTTCCAAAACATTTGTGTTGAAGGTTGATTCTAGTGAACAGGGGCTAGGAGCTGCTTTAACACATGATAAGCATCCCATAACACTTGTTCATAAGTCTGTCACCTAAATATGTTGCTTTGTCCACGTATGAGAAGTTTTTGGCTTTGATTATAGTTGTGAAGCATTAGAACCATTATTTGATGGGAAGACATCTCATTGTATACATTAACCATCAGAGTTTAAAGTTTCTCTTCAAAGAAAATCACTACTCCATTTCAGGAGTCTTAGTTGCCTAAGTTGTGAGTTTGATTTTTGATAACAACCACCCTCTTCCCAGCCCATACCAACTAAGCCCATCATAGCCCATCAAAACATACTCGTAGGAGCAAGCTAGAAAGGAGGGGGAATGATTATCTTGTAGGCAAGTTTGTTAGAAGTTTGTTATAGAGAGAGAATGAGGGAGGGGTGTATAAAGCTGTCTAGTGAGAATAGAGGGCAACAAGAATTTTACTATCATCATTGTTAGGATAAGTGGCCTGGTTTGTCCAGGAGGGGGAGCTTGCTCCAGTAGTTATTGTCTATATTTCTATCAATATACTAAAAGCTATACAATCTCTATCGAGTTACCTATCAATTTTGAAAAAGTTTAAAAGAAAGGAAGTGAAAATGGTGCTGATGATGCACTTTCTAGAATGTCAAGCACAACTCCATATTGTATGGTGGCCTCTGGTGTACAGTCTATAACAAGTTAAAAATAGCTTAAACTTATGTAAGACTTCAAGCTATGTTTCATTAAAGGGGTTTGCAATGTGATGTGATAAATTTTGTTGTGTCTCAACAAAACAAGTAGGAACCAATGGCTTCTCCTAGCTTACTATAATTGTTTCTTTTGTGCCTCAACATGTGTGGATTGATATCATCTTTGATTTCATTGAAGGTCTCCCTAGATCAGAGGTAAAGTCAAGTGGTTTTGGTGGTGGTGGATAGATTAACTAAGTGTGTTCACTCACATCCTTATACTGCTCAGTTTGTTGCCATGAACCTTGTTGCATAGGTTGTTAAGCTGCATGAAATGCTCTGGACAAACAAATGGTGAAGCAGAGATAGAGAACCAAACACTTGAAACTTATCTTAGATGCATGATAAGTGACTACACATCTAGTTGGAACAAGTAGCTATCTTTGGCTATATGGTAGTATAACACAAACTTCCGTTTAGCTATACGGCCAACCCCTTTTGTAGTTTATATGGGTATGCTCGTACAAGTTATGTTCCTTATCTGGCAGAAGACAACAATTGGTTGTGGATCAAATATTGAGCAATAAGACGGCAGTGATACAGTTAATCAAATATTATACATGTAAAGCACAAAAAAGGGCGAAGCAATTGGCTGACAGGAAGAGAATTGATAGAGAATATGAGGTGGAGAATATGGTTTATTTCAAATTGCAACCATATAAACAACATAACGAGAAACAAGGTGGAAGGTAGAAGTAAATTGCCTTTCTTTTGTAGACCATAATTGTGGAAAGAATTGGGTCTGATGCTTATAATTGGAGTTACCTACTTCAGCTAGAAATCATCAAATATTCCATGTTTCACAACTTAAACAATATGTGGAGGGTCCTCACAAAGTTCCGATCATAATTCCAGAAGAGATTGTGAGAAATTTTCTAGTGGCTATCTTAGAAAGAAGACTGGTTTTCTTAAAAGAAAAGAAAAAAGCGATTGTTCAAGTGTTGATTCAACAGTAAGAAGTGCCATCAAAATCTCCTACTTTGGAGTACTTATATGAGCTGCAATAAAGATATAAATAACACAATTTGCAGATAAGGTTGTCGAGGACATGAATTGGGTCACATGAAAAGAAGTTGGAGTGAGTGGATTGTAGTTAGCTCCAGTAATACGAGTCATTTTAGTATAAAGTGTAAGTTAGAAGATCACTGACCTACTCTCTGATCTTCATCTGTCTAGAATGGTATAGTCTAATTTCTAGTAGTCTCCTAATCATCATCCCCTTTGCTCAGGGACTAATGTTTTGAGCTATAACCTACTTTAGCTTTAGTATAAATATTAGGTGCAGTATATGATGTTGTATGTGTAGAAAAGTGACTATGTATATGCAAGTATGCGAGAGGTAATCGTGCATGGGTGTATAAATGAAATAAACAATGGTGACTCTTTTTAATATTCCTGAGTTTTAGTTGAAACTATCTACGTGCGTATGGATATACCAGAAGCATAACAAGACTAGGTACTTTCTTCTTCTCTCCCGCAACTAAGTTACTATAAGAGTATAAGAACAATGTGGTAGATTGGAATTTACTCAGTTCCCTTCAGAAAATGCTCTACATTTCGACATATCTTGATTCTTATGAAAGAAAAATAACACAAGTGATTAAGTATCAACAAAAATAACTGGCTTACAATTCACTTCCAAAACCTTGTTAAATAAAAACTCAAAAACCACTTAATTGAAATGAAAAGTGAAAACGGAAACTCACCTGTACGCTTGTCAATCCAGGGCGAAACCAATAGGGTGGGGACCCTCACACCTAATCTATCAAACCGGAAATAATACGGATCAGGCCCAATTATCCCATCAGGGTTCGGAACTCCGGTGATCGGTGTAGGAACATGATCATAAAACCCACCATGCTCATCATACGTAATCAATATGGCCATTTCTTTCCACTGAGGGCTAGCCCTCAGCGTCTCATAGACATCCTTCAAAAACCTCTGTCCTCGGGCCACGTCATGAGACGGGTGGTCGTCGTTCGCTGGAAAAAGGTTAAGGTCGAAGTACCGCTGCTCCACCACGGCGTAGTTGGGCAACCTGCCTAAACGAGCGTGTCGTTTGAAAGTAAGTTCATACTTGTGGAACTTGAACACGTGCTTCAATTTCCTCAGAGACTTGAAGAAGAGAGTGGCGGGGATATTTTGGTAATAAATCCCAAAACTGAGGCCATTTTCGTCCAGAGAATCGAAGATTGTTTTTTGTGGAAATCCATGGATTAGATCCTTTCTCACGTTACTCATGGCTCCATGTGAAGTCGCCGAGTGGACATAAAACCGGTTCGGTTGGGTGGACGCCGGAACCGAAGCGAACCAGCGGTCGAACACGGCGAACTCGTTGGCCAGTGCGGTGTAAACTGGCAACAACTCCGGTTTGAACCCCGACATCACGGTTTTCGGCATGTCCGTCACGTTCATGCTCTGCGCTTGTTGTGCGAACCCGTTCATCGGGGCCGGGTTGGCGGAGGTATCGCTTGACCCGAATATCTGTTCTCGGATAGCTTGAAAGGAGTGGCCCGGGTCGGAGTCGATAAAGACGGCGTCGTCGGTGACGGAAATTTCTGGAGAGTTTTGATCGGAGACGTTTAGCCTGTTGGATTCGGATCCGACGAGGCCGTCTATGTCGGGTCGGATCTTCTTCAGCCAGCCGAAAACGTGGTCAAAGGAGCGGTTCTCCATAACCACGACGACCAGGGTTTTAACGGGTCCTTTGAGTCTGTTTCTGTGACGTCTGTGTAAATTCTGAAAATCAAGGGACTGGGATGAAACTAGCAAATAGAGGAAGACCACCAAAATAAAGGGTATTCGCCGGAAACCCATCCCCGAAAACCGGTAAAGGATGGGTAGCGAGGAAAAAGTTTCACAACGCTGAAGGGGTATTGCTTGAAAAAATAGTGTAAAAGCAGAACAAGAGAAGAATACAAGAATATACTTCAGTAAAGCTCTTAAGAGGGGAAATAATGGATACGTGGCACAGTTAGGTCCGATGGCTGAATTAAAGGGAGATAGGAAGTTGATGGGATTGGTTTATATTTTTCAAATAAATAAATAACAGAACACAACAGATAGGTTTGGGTTCCAACTTCCAACTTCCAACTTCCAAGTGAGAACTGGGCATTAAATTCAAAATTATGACATAACTGTTTGCGTGTTGACAGAGCCGTTGGCTAATTGGACAAGAGAAATTTAGATTTTTGTGTTTGGACAAGTAAATTAAAACTGCGTTTTTGGTGGGAAAGCTTGTGTTGTCTGTTTCCGGCGGCTTGGATTTCAGATACTCATACTATGTGGCTCAGACTCAGCACCGAGTCTCGTCTCGTCTCGTCTCCTTGGATGTTGATTTCCACTGGAATCAATTTTCATTTGCCTTCGCTTTATTTAGATAGCGTGCCCCAATTAAATTTTCCGCCTAGTATTCCAAAGCCTTGGAGGAATTTGTGTACTTTGTTGTTGTTTTCTTAAGTGAGAGTGGTTGACTGCACAAATATCTTCCAATAGAAATCAATTTATGACATTTTCTTGTTTTGTCTTTAAATAGTATTAATTTTTATTTATTATCGGTTATTCTTTTCATTAATTTTCAAGAGAAAGTGCAATAAGTGAATCAAAACTCTTAATATTTTGTGCCTTGATTCCAATATGCATCTGCTTAAATGCTAATTATTCTTTAAAAAATATTTATTTACTTATTTCAATGAAATTCAATTATTTACTTTCCAAAATAAAATGCCTTTTATTTCTTACAAGCAATTTGTACCATTTTAACCCTTTTCTGGCTATTCTTTTTTTTTAACTTTTTTTAACTTTTAATTATATGAATTCTTTCCCTTTAATCAATGTACTAAGGGATAGTCTAATTTTTTATTTAATAACACATTTTTGAGTTTCTTGTTGGATTAGTAGTGTGTAATATGTGAAGCAAAAGAAATGGTAACTAGAATTCCAAAAACATAAATAGTAGAAATTTTTTATTTTGTTGTCATTTGAATTCATTATAATTTACATAAAACATGATTCCCAATGTTAATAATAAAGTTAATGATTAGTTATAGTTACAACATTTTTTTGTCAATTTTCGGAAATGGTTATCAGACTCATATGGAAGGCATGCTCTTAGACTACAAAAGAATTTCAATAGAACCTTAAAAACATAAGTCTTAATGGAGTCCTAGGGCTTTTGGTAGAAATAAGCATTAAAAGATTTAGGGTCTAGGGTCTTATTGGAGCTAAAATTAAACAAAACCTTCTCATTATCTTTTATAAAGAAAGACTTAGTAAGGAACTTATCATATTGCCTAGTCAATAGATTATGAACTATAGCCTTCATTGAATTAGCTGAGAAGGCACACCTTAGATAATAGCTCTTCTTAACTCATGAGAATCACACCTACATCATTCCTTAATTTTAAGATTATGTTATGATTCTTTTAAGCAAGAATATATTTATGAAACAAACTGGTATTATAGTTCCCTTCCTTAAGCCACAACATAATTATATTTATGATTCTTCATCTCCTGTTTAATCCTCATGAGCTTCCTATAGAACTTGTAAGACGCATAGCTTCCTATAGAACTTATAAGACGCATAGCCTTGAACATACAATCTTAAGCCCTCATTTTGTACTTCTTGGAGTCCATTAGTATTACATAAGAAACTAAAGAACCTGAATAAGATGATATTTTGAAGTCCCCAGAAAGATCAAGAATCTCTATTAGAGAGTGATTAGAACATAGGGGTCATTGTAGTGAGCTCTACTATATTGGAATCTCTAAAGCCATTCATCTTTAATCATTTCCATATCTAGTTTTTTTCCTCATAAACCATGAATCTACTTTTTGTTACTCTGAGTGAAGAAACATCCATTTGATTTGAGGTTTGTTACCTTTAAGTTAGCTAGACAAGAACTCAACTCCTTAAAAGTTTTTACTAGAACATCTTGCTCCATCAAATTCTGATAAAATAATTGTGCTATTAAAATTCCAAAATAGGATGCACAATTCCTGAATAGATCTCTTCAACCCTAACAGCTCATTCCATAAGGAAGTTTTCTGAGATGCAAAATTTAAACCATAAATAAAGGTGAACCAAGCTAACCCTTTGCCTAAGATGTCTATTAGCATAAGGATACATTAGGAAGATGTTGAAAATTGAATAACTTTGATGTGGATAGGGTCATAAGAAACGATTATTCTTCTAAGTTGATGTTTATCACAAATGGTTAAGAATGTCTGCGTCTTCTTAGACAACCATAGATCAGAGCATCTGTCACTCCTTAACTTAGTCTCTAAGAGGCCAAACATCATTAAGTTTATTGAATTAATGTAATTGAAACCATATTGTATTTTTGGGGTCATTAATCCCCTTAACATTACAAAGACAAATAGATATCAATCAATTAAAGATTTTAGATAGCCTACTCCTAACTTTACATCTGATTTCATCATTTTAACAGGTTTGTAACTTTCTAGGGATTTATTAGCTAAAGTCATTCTTATTGCACCTCCTCTTCCATTCAATTCTGAATTTTTACTAACATAAACATCTGGAGGCTTGTTCAATTCAATATCAACATATAGAAATGTTTAAAAGACATATCTCACTTTATAAGAGTTCTCATCTAGAGGCTTAGAAACATCTATGGTTCCTATTAGTTCAGTATCATTAGTATTATTCAAAGAAATGTCCTCCTTAAGGTCCTTAGGATAAATTTTAGAAGTTCTTATTAAAACTGAAGCATGAGATATAAGAATCTGGTTATCCATCATCTCATCCTGAGAGGGATTCAAATATGGAGGAATTCTTGAAACCCATCAATTCCTTATAGATATCAGTTCTAAACCTCCTACCAATAAGTAACCAAACCTTCCCTTGCTAATAGAATAAAGGCCTCAACTAATAGGAGACCTTAATAATGTCCCCAACTAGGAAGTCATCCTCCCCCAATCTAAGTAGAGGAATTTTATTTAGGATAGTCTCTATTCATATACACATTGACGCATAATCAGGCATAATTAATCATCTTGTGTGATTAAAATGCCTCATCCATACATATTAGTCTATCTATAATGCTTGCCAAGAGGCCCAAGCCTTTGTTAAATTAGCCTATAAAAGAAAATGATTTTTTATATTCTCTAGCATGATCACCAGCTTCCACATTTGTAAAAAGATTGGCAAGCTATTAAAATGTCAAGGTCCAACTTCTATAACCTCTTGAGCCTTCTCCTTGGTGATAAATTTAAATAGAAATAAATGGTCCTCATTTAGAAAAACTTCCAAGAGTCCTTTTATTCTCCAATATTTCACAACCCATAATTTGATCACTAAGAAAGCATACCTCTTTCATAGAAGAAGATAACCATCATAAATACCAAAAATTAACCCTTTCCTTAAGAACTTCTAAATGTGGGGAGATAATGGTGTGACCCTCCTTGATAATTGGTGGAATGTATTGGAGGGATGGGGTTGATGACTCATCAAGCACGAATTTCTAGTTGAGAGGCCTACGACTTGACTAAACCAAAGAACTAAAGGTTAAGCCCTATAGAGGAGGGAAAGGCTAGTTAGTAACTTAAGAAGGAGATGATGGAGCTAAAAAGAAAGGAGGAATAAGAACTAAGGACGATAATTGAGAGGACGCAACGGTAAGGAGGAGAGGAGATTGTAAAATAGGAAAATTGAGAGGAGAGAGCAAGGTCAAGTCTTGTTTAGGGGAAGAGCTATCAGTGTCCATGGTACAAAAAAGGAAAAAGTCCATGATAACTAATAGGAAATTTTGAAATAAACATTCCAAAAATAGTAAGTAAGGAAGGTAGGAAATAATAAAGATGGAGAACCCAAAAATGTCCCTTTGTGCTTGAAGAAACCAGTGGTGGGACTTAGGGAAAAATGTCAGGAGGAAGAGTCGTAGTGTCAAAGAGGGAGCAGTGAGGGCCAGGAGGAAGAGTCAAAGTGTTTTATGACATAAGTAAGTACATTGACATAAGTTTCATTTTATTAGAGAATGAAATAGTAGGAAGGAAATTAACTTGGAGATAATAAAGTCTCTTAATCAAGTTATTGATACTTTCACTATGCCTCGTGAGTATAATGTTTTCAAAATTATGGATGACGTTTTTAGTTATTCCAAATTCAAGTTAGAAATGAACATGACTGTTAAAATTATGCTGTAACTTTGAAGGAGAAGTTAAATTATCAAATCTTAATCAATTTAGGTTATTCAAGAGAAATTTTAAATATGCATACGTCCAAATTCAAATGAATCTAACCTTAACTCGTTTAGAGTAACTAAGAGAGTGATAATGATAAAATAAATTAGTTATTTTCTAATATGCAAATCTTATTATATCATTAAATGTGTTTTTCTCTTTATATTCTAGTATTAATTAAATTTATGTAGGTAAAACTAGATTTTTCCATTGTTTTTATAAATAGTCATATATTTTTCATTTTATGCAAGAGGAAAAAATAACTTTCTGTTGCAAAAGTATTCTTCCTTCATTGTTTGTGTCACTATGTAAGTGTTCATGAGCTTTTTATTTTTTCAAAAGACCTATTACCAAACTATTGGAAGTCCTAACTAAAATGTAGCTATTATGTGGGATTGAATGATTTGTAACTAAATCATGCACGGGAATTCACTAGTTTATCGTATGAAAAGATTTTAATTAAATGAAAATAAGCTTACTAAATCATATGTAAGTTTGGTGGAATCATAAAAAGATACAAAGTTAGGTTGGTAGCTAAAGATTATGTATAATGAAAAGGGGTTGATTATCTTAGATCATATGAACCAGTTGATAAAATTACAATAATCAAGATGTAGATTGCTTTAGAATCAATTAGTTACTAGTTTCTTGAATGGCAAAGAGTAAATAATAGTTTTTCCATGGATATTTTTGTGAAAAGGTTCTTATGGAGTTACCTCAAGGATTAAATTGTACTAATTTTTAAAAATTTTGCAAGCTAAAGAAATTACTTTATGAAACAAATAATTAAGTAGTGGTTTCAGTGTTATATGAGGCATTGATTAATCATGAGTTTTCTTAAATAACTTCAAATTCTTATCCTTTTCATTATATTAGACAATAATTTTTCTATAAACTTGTTAATTTATACTGATGATGCTATTTTTGGGTAAGTGACAGTCATATCTAAATTAAAAAAAGGGAAAATTGTACTAACAAGAGAGAAACTTAGGTATAACCTATAGCCAAGAGCAAACAAAATGTAAAGATCAAAGTATTATAAAGCTAACGTCAAATTTGATTATGTTAGTTTAGTAAACAAATACTTATAAGGTAAATCAAGACATTTCTTTATGATTATTTAAAGATCAAAGACCCGAGTTATTTTAAACATTTCTTTATGTTTTTAAGCAGCTTAATTATTATAATAATAAATATTTGTCAATGCAAGTATATTTTGGAACTATTTGAAGAGATTTTTTTTTTCGCTTTCAAGAAATCTTACCTTTTTCAATCTAAATTGCCTTTAGATTTAGTATCGCTTATATGAAATATCTCATTTTATAGGAGGTCAATTTGCAAGCTCTTGTACTTAACTTATACGCAATTTGATTTATCATATGTTGTTCAGCATCTTTAACAATTAATAGGAAATCTACAGGAGTTTTATTTAAAGGTTGTACACCACGTTTTATGATACTTGAAGGATAGACATAGTTAAGGTCTACTTTTTATACTCATTCATATTACTTTAAAATGATATTATGTTTTAGATAGAGCATCATGTCCTAATGCTAGAAAAAAAATGTAGCTAGCATTTACATCTTCTTTGGAGACTCTCTCATATTCTAGCTATTGGCAAAACATGCCATTATCTCTCATCTTTTTTAAAAGTAAAATGTAGGACTACTCATTTCCAAATATGATATATAATGTTTTTTTTTGCATTAGGACTCATATATAGTTTGTTTTTTCCTTTGTTATTTTGTTATAGCCAATTAACTATTAACATAATATCAAATCCTATTTTCATTTTATTTGAGATTGTCATATTATTAAAAAAAAAGTCTACGAGGGTGCATTAAGTTGATGATGGTTTACTCTTCTCATTAACGGTATGATTTCTTTATAAAATCTTTATCCTCTATTTTTTTTTTCATTTTCACTATTTAAGTTAGGTGCAAATAACCTATTTTCTCCTAGCTTATGAGGATTATTATTTTGATAATGAAAAAGATAAATAAAAGGAGCTAAATCTATATGCAGTTGAAGGTGCCGACATATGTTAAAGTATAAATATACAACAATAAGCAATGCTTCAAATATGATATTCTAGAGAAGCAATATATTTTTTTCCATAAAATAATAAACTTAAGTTTGATCAATTAATTTTTCTTTTATAAATAGATTGGTTAATAAGCAGTTGTCAATTTTATTAAATGCTAATTATGTAATTATTAGAGTTGTTAAGTTAGTTTGTACATAAGTAGAGTGAAATCCCAATTGACCTGAATTAATGAGAAAGCTAGTTTGTGATTCTCAATAATCGAAGCCATAATATTTTATCTAAAGAAGCACCACCTGACATTCAAGTTGTGTTAAGAATCATATAACACGTTAGATATACTTATGAGGAAAGTAAGAATTGTTAATCAAGGTATGACTTTTCAGATACATATAAGCAAACTAATAAATATAATAGCTTTTGAAGTTGTTAGAACTATTTATCTTCTAACTTGCATTCTACTTACATATACACCTAACTAGTTAGTATTATATGCAAATTAGGGCATTTTGGTTTATTATTTTATTATTGTGTATATTAAATGCTTTATTAGGTATTTATTAACTATTTGCATATCTTAATTTTGCAATTTAAGGTAGATTAGGGAAGAAATACTTCAAGGTTTTTCAATAGAATTAGTTTGTTAAATTGTTAAATTTAAAGATTTAATTATGTGGAATTATGTGCATTTTTCATTATCTGTGGACATATAGAGATGAATAAGTGAATTACAATTTCGAGTATTGGGTAACACCTATAGTTAATATTTAAGTAAATTATAGATATATTTGTGATTGTGATATATTTGATATACAAAACCATACTAAAGGAAAATCACTATAACAAGAGCACCTATCATTATGATAGTACAATTTAGGGCGTTGAGTGTCGATCTTATAAGGTTTCCAACTACTAGTACTAATCATCTTTCAGTTATACAATTTAATAAATTATTATGTATTTTAAAAAGGAAAATGAGTTAAATCAAAAACCAATAGCCTTTAAAACTTTTCCTAAAGTTACAACTATATTCTTCCTTAAAACTTACCTCCTTCCGTAAGTAGATTGTCTAAAATCTCTTTTTAATCAAAATCCCAAATAATACATTACTTTATTCTTTGAATTCCCTTATTTCATGCTAGACAAGTTGTTTTAAAGTTTCAAAGAGTTATATAGCTACGAATGAGCCCATATTAAAGATGAACAAGCTCTTGGTCTTACCTGCGTTTACTCCAGATTCAAAGATCTTGTGATTTCTAAAATACATGGCCATGAACACACTTGTGTACCACCTAAAGATTTAATTTTTTAACTATAAAAGGAAAAATTAAAAGGGAAAGTGAAAAAGGAAGTTTAGGAGACATAAATAGAATCCCTAAGATGATATAAAAAAGAACAAGGAATGATACCCTTTCGGAGCTAATTTTCATTGATCTAAAGTGAATTTCTTGAAGATCGAAAGGGATCTCTGAAGTGAATCACACGTTAATGTTAGATCTGGAGAGCTCACTTACATGAGAGATCTACACCATGTGCCTAGTAATGAAACATACTTGTGGGCTTTGACACCACACTTCAACCCAAAACCTTAAGGCATTAGGTTTATGGGTCCTTTCCACTTATATGTCATTCACTAGCTCCATTTCTTTCCAATGTGGGATTTCCACTCACACTTGACTTCCCAACAATCTCCCCCTCAAGTGTGAACTTCCACATTGGGCTTGAACTCCCCCTTGAGCGAAAGCCTTTTTTACTTAGTAGCTCGAGTATATGGTGTCACCAAGAGCCCTTCTACTCTACTGGTCTGAGCCCACCAGGAGTCTCCTTGCTCTTCTTCGTGGGGAGGCAACCACAGAATCCGACCACCATCTCCATACTCGTCCCTTGCCGAACCATCGGCTCTGATACCATTTGTTAGATCTGGGGAGTCCACTTATATGGGAGATTTACACCATGAGCCTAGTGATGAAACATACTTGTGAGCTTTGATACCACTGATACAAAAATTATGAACTGAACCACACGTTTATTATGAAGAATGACCTTTAAATAGGCAAGATTACAACTGAAAAAGGAAAGATATGCAGAAGTGGAGCTGAACTCCTAAAGACCAGGTAAAGACAACTGAATGATAAAAACATGCTTAAAACTAGACTTAGTCAATCTAACTAAATGACAACTGGA
>JANJEY010000234.1:35956237-35968295 GCA_024703695.1 Erythroxylum cataractarum | reverse complement strand
GCAACCTATATTCACTCATTCATCCTTTTCTACACTATTCTAAACATAATTTCACTTCCAAAACATCTAAAACATTTCTACTTACATTCATCCAATCCTACCTCATCAATCCTCAATCAAACATCAAGCAAACAAGAAAATTACATACCCATCACAATTCTCATGCAATTTAGTTTAAAGAACATCATAAATAATTAATTAACTACAATACCATCATATAAAACATATTACTTACCTATTAAGCTTCCAAAACCCCAAACCCTCTACTTCCTTTCTCCACTCACGACCATCATCTTCTTAAGGGGAAAAGCTTAGGTTTGTAATTTTTTTTTGTAAACAAAAGAAGAGAAAATACGTAGGATATGAGAGCTTTTGTGTAGGTAGAGATGAGTAGCAATTTACAAGAAGAAGAAACCAACGAAGAGGGAGGAAAAGAGTGGCTTCATATGATGGAGAATTTTCATTTAAACAACAATAACCTTATAAGAGGAGGAGCATCGTGAAAGACTAAAAGAAAGGGAGGGATTTTTATTACACCTATGCATCAAGGTGGCATGTTAGGCAAGTGACACATGTCACTTGCCACATGTCAACCTCTCAGTTACTCACTTACTTTCCTTCCAATTCACTTCCAATTTCTAGTCCAATTTCTCCCCAAAATTCCAATGGCTCAAAATTAATAAATCTTAAAATCATGTATCTAATTTCTAGTGTCATTGAATAGTACTTTTTACTATCGATAACTAGTCAGTCTGTCACTTGACATTTTTTTCCTAGTCCGAAAAAGTACCCCAAAATTTTCAGAAAAATTTCTAAAATTCTCTAAAAATTTAAAACTCACAAAGGCCCACTCCAATTAAATTTTCAAGCACAAATATCATCTTTTTCACAATAAGCACATTAGAGACACATATATCGAGAAGTGCCATGAATGCATGTACAATCATTACATGTGAAAAATTTACTATTCATGTGTATATATGAATGCATGAACATAGCAAAATAATTTTAAATACTCCTAACCCGTTCCAAATTACTATTTTGCCCTTTTCATCGGTGATGGGATGTTACAGGTTTAACATATAAAGATAGGGAATTTAAAAATGACTCAAAGGGGCTAAACTATGGACAATTAAATAAGGTGGCTTTTTTAATTTAAATGGATAAATAGGGAAGGCCTTTATCATATTCAAGCTGATATGCATAATATCAATTAAAATTGGTTTAATTCAAGTTATAGAGGTATCCAAATGACATGGAATCACACATTAAAGAAAAATGGATAGATATAATATATTTTTATCCTTTTAGGCTTAAATGCTCATATGTTAAATTAACCTAAATCCTTATGCAATACTTCATCAATCAATTAACTCGCTTTGTCTAAGTGCATACCCTATCTATTTCAATTTATCAATGTCTTTATCCTTCATCTTAATCATTTTTATTTTTAATTTGCACAATAAAATTCTATTTAGTCAAAACAATTTAGTAAAAATTTCTTTGGCACATCATGTCATTGACTTCCAAAAGCATTATGTAAAAGAAGAAATTAAAAGCAAGTATTTATATAGCCTAAAAATGCTCAACATACCATAAATTCATAATAAGAAAAAAAAAATCCCTCATACCTATTTAAAACATTATCCCTTATGTTTAATAGTAAAGCGTAAAAAGTAGAAAAATCGGAAATGAAAAAGAGAACAAAAAGAAAGTCCCATGTTTTTCTTTTTATTTTATATGGGAAATTTAATAAGGGTGCATGGTGAGTGCCTCATCGAGGCATTGTTTGAGCAATAAGTGGAGACTAGATGTCTGATAGCTCATTGAGAATTTAGGGATTTTAGTCTTTTTTGTGTTAGACACGGTCGTGCACATGGTCTTGTATGGCTTATTATGTGCAGTTGATATGTACTTGTACTTTAGGATTTGTTTAACTATTTCTTCAAGATTTGTACTTGAAATTAAAGCTTGAATCGGATATTATTATTTTCTTAGTTAGTTTCACTAAAAAGAAGGCTTGTATGGCTGATTATGTGCAGTTGATATGTTTATTTGTCCATCTCCCCACCTAATGTTTGGGTAGTTTCTCCATTTGCGGTTATATGTGTTGGAAAAGGGATTATAATTTTGTTAAAATTGTCTCTAAAATTAGTCACATTAACTTACTCTGTGGAGTTATCTTAAACTGTCAAACAAATACTGGTTAGATGCCATGTAATTAAACAAAATACCTTTGCTACTTTGATCTATTCATATATATGATTTCTCAGTCCTTAAAATGAGATGTGAAATTGAATCAAAATGCCACCATATTTTAATTCAACACAATATAAACATATGAATAATTCATAAAAAAAAATTGAATCTATCATTAACCCAAAGAAATCAATCCAAATAATAGGTCATATATTTTATCTCATTTAGGTGTATATCCTAATTTAGTTCATAAAATGATAGAGAAAGACAACAATAAATAATAAAGAAAGTAAGACAAAAGATAGCATTCTCATGGATATTGAAATCTTGAAGCTTGTTGATTAATGCTTGATGGATTCTTAAAAATTTTCTTCAAGGTTGCTTCATTCTTGTGTCAAAACATCTTGTTTGGCCCTTATTAATTGTTCTTTAGTCCTCTCAATTGACTCTCTCTCTTTCCTCTTCACTATGTTCCTTTCTTGTTTATACAAAACCTTAAAATTTCTAACTAATATGGGTCTAACACAAACCTAAGTTAGTTCTATGTTCATGATAACAGCCAAAAATCTTAATTTAAATAAATATCATTGCTAACACAGGTAATTTATACTGGCTTGTGGAGCTTAGTTGTTGACTTAGTACATCCTTTACCTTATATGTAAGGGTTGACTTGGTAAACATTAGTTTGAAGGCCATAAACATGGTTCTATAGTTAGGTTGTGTTCCTTCGTATAACAAGTTATTATAAAAGCATCGCATTCCTTCGTATAATAAGTTGTCAAAGAAGCCATAATAAACCAATAACCTACACAGGTTTGAAGACATATCGTGTTTGGCTATGTTCCTAACCATAGGTCATTATTGGCAACATATTCTTCATGTGACAAGTTTCTCCAATAACTAAAATGCTCTAGTAGGCTACATAAAGCTAAACACAATTTTTTTATTTGTCCTGAGTTCTAAACATTGGTCTATGTTCATCCAAAATCACTTTAAAACTTCTCTAAATTGGCTCCTACTTACCTTAATTCATTCATTATTTATTAGAGTAGCTACATTAAGGCTTAGAAACAAAATATAAGAATTATTGAGTACCAAATCCTATAGAAATAATCAATATCAAGGCAAATGCTCTTGAAATTATTTTAAAACATAACTTAATTATCACTTATCGACAATATATAATTAATTCCTATAAATGATGTCTTATATACATGTTGGGTGTGTTGTTGATTGTGTCTTGTTGTTATAAGATTTTAGGTACTCAGAAGAGCAATTGTTATGTATGCAAATGAGAGGTGGCAAGTAGTTTGGATGCCTAGTGCCTATAGCTGCTTCCAAAATAGTGAGGGTGCCATTTTGTTGCTTGAGAAGAATTAATGTAGGCCAAAATGGGACATGTAACATTTTTTTTGCTTAAAGTGCATTATGTGGGACAAATATGAGCTTGTACAAATTTGTTGATTTTAGCGAATTGACTAATGTCTGACCTGATTATTTTGAATGTTATATTTATATGATCATCCTGAAGCCCTCGCAGGCCCGAAACAACTAGGTCAGAGCCTAAGCTCGATTTGATCATATCCGACCTATTTTTTATTTTTAAATTTGAAAAATAGAAAAAACAATGTTGTTTTTTAAAAAATGATGACATTTTATTACAGGCGTCCGACCTTGGGTAAGATCGGGCTCGATTGAGGCTCGATCAACCTTGGCCTGACCAGACCCGAGCTCAATTGCCATCTCTATTAAATATAATTGTTAGGAATCTTATATCGGACAACTATAAGAGCATTTAACAATTTATAATAATGTGCAAGCTTCCGCCTTTTGAGCTAGCTTTTGGGGATGAGTTAGACACTTCTAACATGGTATTAGAGTCAAGCTAGGTTGTCTCGATGATTTGGGGCGGTGCCCGATTATATCCCTTTGTCTAATATATCTATTAGATGTCCAGTCTTGCTCTGGACTGAGGGAGATGTGTCAGGAATCCCACCTCGGACAACTATAAGAACATTTAACAATTTATAATAATATGCAAACCTCCCCTTCTTAAGCTAGCTTTTAGAGGTGAGCTAGGTACTTCTAACAACAATTGCTAATATTTGTGACATATATAATAGAAGGAATTTGTTTTATTAGAACTTTTGTTTAGTTGTTATACATTAGTGGAATTTGTTTATTTATTTAAGAATTAAAGTATGCAACAGAAATATGAAAACCTAAACAAATTTTGAGCATGGTTTCGTATATGTTAATCCATAAAACTTTATATGGGTAGAGACAGGAGTATATTCATTAAATTATTTCCTTTTAATGTTTAAACAGATTGTAAAACCGATAATGAGACGTCAGAAATTGAGCCTTACTATTGAGTGACAATCCGCTATAGGTCCAATCAACTTGGCACTAACTCAAGGCGTGATAACATGATTGTTCTTGCTTCAAAACAGCAAAACAATAACGTTGGAAGTACCAAAATATAATTCACGTAGGATACCAAGAATATTAGCTCCATAAGATCATGTCGGTTGTCCAGATATTATCATTTAGTCCAGGAGCTTATAAAGGCACATCAAATAGCAAATAAATTTTCCTTTCCAAAAAGAAAATCAAATGTCAAAATATTGATTGAGGGTAGCAAATGCAATTCAGAAGAGGACCACAGGAATATTTATATTTAGTCCGATGCTTTTTCCAGTAGAAACGATCTAGTTCATGGTCTTGCTGCCAAAAGTCAGATGAAATGAAGTTCCTGATCCACAAAGAAGTTGCTTTAGGCAATTTGGTTATTGCTCTCGTCAACGCTAGCTGACGAGTCAACATTAAGAATGGATCCAAATTCTTCGCAGAATGCTTCCTTGGTAGATGACGACTGTATAGGAGTCAGACCAGGCATAAGAAGCTGACGTTCTTCATACCTGGGCAAGCTTTCTTCTTCCTCTGGTGTTGCTAGATTCGTTCGAGTTAGATTTATTGGCTTCTTCTTGTTCCTAGTATCTGCCATCTCATAGCCAATAGATTCTTCTGCTGCATTACTTCCAGTTAGAGTTATTGGCTTCTTGTTGTTCATAGTCTCCTCCATCTTGTAACCAACAGACTCTTCTAATTTGAGACTTTCGCTTACATTGTTAATATGTTCCTCCAATGGACGAATGATATTTTCTCTAGTGACTAAATCATTCTTAACGTTGCGTTTATCATCTTCCTGGACAATGCTATCACAAAGTGTAACGTCTTTGCTAATAGTGGAGATAAGTTCGTCTTTTTGATGATGAACATTTCCAGCAGTGCTCAGTTCTAGTTCAGGACCCGTTCCTGGTTTCACTTGAACAGTAAACTCCTCCATAATTTTTTGAGCTTCAGCATTTTCCCAGTCTTCTACTACAATTATGCCGCTCTTGCTTTCCCAGGTCTTAAAGATTCTGTCTGGACCAGGCTGCCAAATAATTTCTCCTGTTTCTCGTTTAAGTATAAATTTGAATTGCAGGGTCAAACCAATAGGCGCATCCTGCCCAGGCACGTAATATGTGTCAGATATCAGTTGCTACCTACTCAACATCCAATACACTAGACAAAATTTCCTCTTACCAGCTCAACACTCCATACGTGCTCATCTGACCAGTTTAATGGTATGGCGTTGAAAGGATTCCAAAGACCAAGCATGGGATCATCACCAACCAGGAGAAAATGTTCGCCAAAATTGCACTCCTTCTGCAACTGAAATTTTAAATGAACTGTTTTTGACGGCTCTGTCAATAAACAAAGCCACATCACTTTTTTGGAACCGATAGCATGTGAGAAACAATTCAGAATGTGAATAACTATAATCTTACGTTTTCTTTTGATTCCGGCGACTGCATTGTCGAAGCCTATGATCACCTGCTTGAAATTTTTATAAATCAAGCAAAGGTTGTAGATTAGCTTAATTAAGCTCCTACCGTACGCTACTTTAATGGTGAAACAATAAGATAAGGTCAGAAAATGTTATCACTAGACAAAAGTTAAAATTTCAACTGAAACACCAAGTTACAAAATCTAATGTTAGGTTCAGTTGGATTGGAGGGTCTTATATAGTTGAATAAGAAATCTCCTTCCAGATTACAACTGAACCCATAAATTAAGACTTAAGCAAAGGCATGACTTTTTCACAAGACCCTTTAACGCCATTGCGCTAGCTCAACACTAGACAATTGCCATGTGAAGAGAATAAGAAGTCAAGTTAGCTGTTAGCGTTGTTCCTTTCCCATGCTTACTGTAACAATTCAGATACTAAAATAAGATCGAGTGAAAGAAAACCAAAATGGGAGGAGTTGTGTAGAGCGTATGCACATATCTAATTACATTGTTACTTGAAAGCAAAGCAAAGGTACCTCTGTCTTAGAAGCCACACGAAGAATAGGAGCGGACCGAGCATTTGTACTTGGAAGCAAAATCGATTGATCAAAATGTAGTTTCTTGAACTTGTCAGAAGTTGAAAAGCCAAAATCAGATGGACCCTGAAAAGTTAATGGTAAGGGTGTGTTACCGTATCTGGTTCTGGCAAAGATGCCAGTGGACAAGCCAGTTATAGCAGCCATTTAGTTATAAAACAAAAACTAGCTCTCTGTCCCTCCCTATAGGAGTTTGAGGAATGTGTAGGTTGGCATTATATAGTTACATGCATGGGAAGACGGGGAAAGGAACGAGAAGGGTATGGATCTGACAAGAAACAGGTTGGTTATTAACACGTGGAAGAATCAGCTTGGTTTAAGATAGTTTGATTTTCTATTAATCGTTAGCTGACCGAGAGTTTCAAGCATCTTTAAGCGTTTTCTTAGCTTGATCTTTAGAGTGTGATTGATTGGTGCTTGGTCAAGTGTAATGAGAACTAAGAGAATAACTAATGTTCATTTAATTTTAGGCTGCTCAGGCGTTAAGCCTTTCTCTGGGAAGCCCATCTCTCCCGATTTATTGGTTTAAGAGTATAAACTCCTTTCTTGATTTTTAAGCTGTTCCTCCGTATGCTTTGAAGCTCAAGCTAATGGTAGCTTCACTTGGAGGGACCTTTACATGATTAAATGCTGAATTTGCTTCCGAACTTGTGCTCATTTTCCGGCCTAGTAATATTTCTATTCATGCCCAATTTCTTAATCAAATTATTTGAATCCTATTATTTTTAACAGATATTTTTATTAACGAAACTAAAAAATTGTATATATGTATAACGTTTCGTGTTAGTACAAGTTTTGTTGATGTTTTGGTTCTTCCAAAACTTGAATACAATTTTTATTTTTTGGTTACCAATATTTCATGCAACATCCATCGTTTTATCACATGTTACTCTACTCTCTAGCTTTGTCAACCTCGCACCTCTCCCTACTTCTCAATATATATATATATATATATATCAAAGGTATAGAAGAAGCTTACAACATCTGACGAAAACATGATTCTTCTTGTCCTAAGGCTAGTGTATCCCATCTTCTTCAAATATGCTCTTTTCTTTGTTCTTCTGCTTAATTCTTGGAGACAATTCCTATTTTACTCTTTGGCGTGTACCGAAGTTGGTAGAGAAGACGTTGACCCTGGGGTCAGATCTCGTTGTTCTATTATACCGTAGATAGGGAATTTTCGACTTAGGATAATGAATTTTCACGACGCCTTATATTTTAGATAAGTCGTTCCAATTTTAATTATTACTGCTATTTTTTCTATCAATCTAAGTCAGAAATTATTCTTACCGTTTGTTTAAAATTACTGAGATTTTGTTGTTGCATATTTATTTTGGTAGAAGTCAAAATACAATATTGTTTTCTTCGTATTGTTGATTATTTTGTGTGAGATATTTCTGCTTTTGAAATTAATATATCATCTGCAAACGAGACCAACATAAGCTTTGCACTTACTATTCCCCACATATGTTCAGTCCCTATCATCATAGCCCTGAAAATTATACCTGACCTAATTAGATTAGAGCCTCCAAATGGGAGAAATTTTAAATGATTATCTGAGAAGATTTTGTTTTACTTTCAACAATACAAAATCGATTATGTATTGTTTCAAGAGATTCTTAGTGACAATACAGACCCTAAGATTACTAAGGATAGCCATACTGTTAGGGGAGTGTTGCTCAACCATATGATCAACCTTTTGTTTGATATCTATTGCAAATACAAAACTGCTAAGAAAATTTGGGATGCTTTAGAAGTTAAATATGGGATGAATGATGCCGATACTAAGAAATATGTAGTTGTTAGATAGTTGAAGTTTACCATTGTTGATGATAAGCCTATTATGGGCCAACTACATAAGTATAAAAATCTAGTTGCTAAAATCCTTCCTGAGGGTATGAACATGTGTGAGCTTTTTCAAGCCAACACCTTTATTGAGAACCTACCTGCCTCATGGAATGAGCATAAAAACCAGTTGAGGCATAAGAAGAAAGACATGAAGCTTCAAGAGTTTATAGGACATATAAAGATTAGGGATGCCAACCATGCATAAGATAAGACCAAAACACTCACCCTTGCCCCTACTGTTAAGGCTCATATGGTAGAACATAGAAATGCTAATAACTTCAATAAGAATGATGGACAAAACAAGTCTTTCAACAAAAAGTAGGGCCAATTTAAGTGCAAAAGGATTGATGGTGACCATTGGTATTGCCACAAGCTAGGCCATCCTACTGTCAATTGTCAAGCTAGAATCAATTATGAGAAGAAAGGACAAGGACAGAAACCGAGACAGCTCTGGAAAAGAAACCAGATGGGGAACTAGAAGAACTTTGGTAAATCTTAAACTAATATGGTTAAAGCTGGTGATGATGAGGAGATCATTACTACTATGGTGTCCGAAGTCAACCTTGTTGGAAATTTGGTTAAATGGATCATTGACACAGGAGCCATACGCCACGTCTGCACCAACAAGGACCTATTCAAGGAGTTGAATGATGCTATTGATGTTGAATTTGTATGCATGGGTAACTCTAGTAGAGTTCCTATCCGAGGAGTTGGCAAAGTCACTGTCAGATTCACTTTTGAAAAAGTGTTGGCATTATAAAATATTTTATTTGTTCCTAATTTACGTAAAAACTTGATTTCTGGTGCATTACTTAACAAAGCCTGTGTTAAACTGACCTTTGATTATGATAAGCTAGTTCTGACTAAGAATGAGAACTTTGTTAGAAAAAGGGTTTTATAATAGGGACTTATTTGTATTTGACGTTAAAATGAATGCGTCTACTTTTTCTGCTTATATTGTTGAGTCTTTAGACCTATGGCACTCTAGACTTGGGCATGTGAATATGAGGTCAAGTAAGAGGATGCAAAGCTTAAAATTGTTACCTAACTAGATCACTAATGAAATGAAAAAATGTCAAATATATGTTGAGGCTAAACACTCTTAGAAACCTTTTAAATCAGTGACTGAGAGAGAGTCACAATTGTTGGACTTGGTGCACACATAATTGGGTGATTTTAAGAATTTTATGAGTAAAGGAGGCATGAGATATTATATTACCTTTTTAGATGATTGTTCTATATTTACTTATTGAAAAATAAAAGTGATGCAGAAGAAATGTTAATGAAATACAAAGCTTAGGTTAAAAACCAATTAGAAAGGAGAATTAAAAGATTAAGGTCTGATCGAGGTGGTGAGTATAGTGCTAATTTCTTGACTAAATATTGTGAAAATTTTGGGATTATTCATGAGCTTTCAGCCCCTCATACACCTAAATACAATGGAATAGTTGAGAGGAAAAATCGAACACTTAAGGATATGATGAATGCAATGTTGATTTCCTTCGATTTACTTGATTTTATATGGGGGGAAGTTATTCTTTCAGCTTGTTATGTTCTAAATAGAGTCCCTCATAAGAAACTAGATCAAACCCTTTATGAATTTTGGAAAGGTTATCCACCTAACTTGCTTTTTTGAAAGTGTGGGGGTGTCTTGCTAAGGTTACTCTACCTGAACATAAGAGGAAGAAAATTAGGCCTAAGATTTAACTTTTATAGGGTATGCCTTTAATTGTGCTGCTTATATATTTATGGTTAAGGAAGAGGGGGTCTAGCACTTATGGATCAATTATGGAGTCAAGAGATGCATTGTTCTTCGAGGATATATTTCTTATGAAAGTGAGTGTGCGAGTCCTTAGAGAATTTGTCCCTAGTTCTTCTACTAATGATGACATTGAGGAAGAGGATATTGTTTAATTAAGGAGGAGCCAAAGAGCTAGAGGACCTACTAGTGTTAGTTCTGATTTTATTACTTCCTTGCAGTGACAAAACCTGAGGAGATAGATGATGTTTTTTTTGGTGACTTATATTATTGATGAAGATCCCAAAACTTATGAGGAAGCAATGAGATCTGTGGATGCTATGCTTTATAAGGAAGCTATAGATAACTTGGGTTTTAGTTGATCTACCTCGAGGGTGTAAGCCTTTAAAGAGTAAGTGGATTTTCAAAAAGAAATTGAGACCTGAAGGAACCATTGAGAGGTTCAAGGCAAGACTTGTGATTAAAGGCCTTAAATAAAAGGAAAGATTGGATTTTTTTGATACTGACTCTCCTGTTACTAAAATTGCATATATAAGGATGTTGTTTACTATTGACTCAGTATTTAAACTTCATGTGCACCAAATAGATATTAAGACAACTTTCTTGAATGTTGATCTAGATAAGAAAATTTATATGGTCCAGCCCGAAGTATTTAAAGTGCCTGGTCAAGAGCAAAAGGTGTGCAAGTTGGTTACGTCTTTTTATGGACTTAAACAAGCTCACAAACAGTGGCATGAGAAATTTGAAAGTGAGATTTTCAAACATGGTTTCACCTCTTGTGATACTGATTCTTGCTTTTACATGAAATTTGATATCAATGACTGTGTAATCATAAACTCTTTATGTGAATGACATGCTTATTTTTGGTACTATTTTATCTGTAATTAATACTGCTAAGAGTTTGCTAAAGTCTTCCTTTGATTTGAAAGATTTTATACTTGTGGACTTTGGGCATGTTTGGATAACAGTTGATTAGCTAATTTTTAGTTGATTGACTAAAAATTAGCTGTTTGATTTCATCAACTATCTATTTGTTATGTTTGGTTGTTGGCTGGTTCAACCCAACCAACAAAAAATAAGAAGCTACTTGGTAGCAGCGTTTTAGGACAATCAACTATTTCATTTTTGTATAATTCCAATTTTGCCCTTAGATATTTGGCCAACCTCGTTACCTCTCTCTCATTTTATCGAGAAGAATCACTCTATTTTTTCTAGATTATTCAAATTACCTCTCTTTTGTAGCTTGCGACAATGGATCTGTGGTATATGATTCTTGTTTCTTTTTGCAGACTTTCGAGCCAAACATAAATAGGAGAGGATGATTTTATAAGGAGTAGAACAGGAAGAGAAAGGGCTCGTCGGAATTCAACACAACACCTTCTACATACATTGCGCTTTGGTAGGTTTTTGATTTTGAGGTTGGTTAGACTTATAGAGCAGACTAACAGATACGATGGTATTGCTATTTCTCACTATGTTCTTATTAGATTCTAGCGATTTGTGTTCAAAATCTAAAATTTTTAATCTTTTCTAACATTTGATTTGTAATGGGTGTGTAAAGCATTTGTGGGTAGTGTATTTTTCAATTAAATTTCTACGTTTGGATTAGTAGGTATATTATACGTCTATTTTTGTAGGTATTTATGTAGCTGACTGGGTGAAGTACAGTGAAGGGTTCATGTTTGATTTGGCTTTCCCTTACTAGAATGTTTTCACTGTTTATTACATCCTTTTCCATTTTCCATTTTTGGTTCTTATCAATTAGGGTGTGCTTATTTCTTCATCTCAAGGATCACCTTCTTAAATAGGTTAATATGTC
>JANJEY010000234.1:35890238-35900351 GCA_024703695.1 Erythroxylum cataractarum | reverse complement strand
CGTAGGTAAACTCAAAATTTTTTATTCCGCCAAAAATTCCCGCCTTTTTACCAACGGAACTTTTCCGTCGCTATATTCCGTCTCTAATTACCAACGGTCTTATTTTCCGTCGCTAAATTCTGTCGTTAATTTTGCCACGACGAATTCCCTCCAAATTTACCGACGAATAATAGGACCGTTGCTAAATCACTTAATTGTAGCGACGGAAATATGTATTCCGTCGCTAATTACCAACGGTGTATTTTCCGTCACTAATTTTTCGTTGCTAAATTGTAGTGATTACCGACGGTCATATTTTCCGTCGCTAAATTTCGTCGTTAATTTTGCCGCGACGAATTCTCTCCAAATTTAGCGACGGATAATAGTACCGTCGGTAAATAACTCAATTTTAGCGACGAAAATATGTATTCCGTCGCTAATTACCAACGGTATATGTTCCGTCGCTAAATTTCCGTCGCTAATCCACATTTTTCTTGTAGTGTATAATTATAGTTATTCTTGTATAAAATTTGAATTGTTACTTAGATAACTTTCGTCTTTGTAGTGCCTCTTCATCTTATAGTATCTGTTGCTCATTGAAACGAGTTAACAAGTTTTATATTTCTGTTGCCTCTTCATTTTATAGTTTCTCGTGCCGACTTTTAAGATGCTTGTTTGGGGTAAGCATGTTCTCCAATGTGACTCCTAGATTTGTATGCTTATGGCCACAGAATACAGGTTACAGAAGCCCGCAGATGTAAAGAAACAATGTGAGAATTATTGGTCACGAAATTAAACCTCGTTAAGTTTCTGATCTTAATGCTGGACGAAGGGGCTATACTTCAATTTCCTTCTAGTGTAGGAATCTGTAGGGAATTCTGTGCAGTGAGAATAATAGTTAACCAGAGTACAGATGCAGAAGTGAAGCCTGTTTTTCTGCAAGGTTTAACTTCCAATGTACAAGGTGTTGTAAGCAAATCAAAGAAGGGGCACGCAGATATGCATTTTAAGATTTTACTTCGTGCTTGTTTGGATGAGCTTATTTTAGTAGAGCTTTTGTTAGTAGAGCTTTTGTCAGTAGAGCTTTTCTGATAAGAGCTTTTCTGAAAAGCCAGTTGATTGTTTGGCCGTCAATTAAAAAAACATTTTTCTTAAAAGAGCTTCATACAGTAGACTGTTTGGCAATATAAAAATAAAAATCACTTTTATTAATTTTAACTATACTTTATTTTGTAATAAAAATTATTTATATATATAAATAATATTTAAATTATATTAAAAAATATGCAAAGCACAATATATATTAGGAGTATATTTGATTTGAAATAATTCAACTACTATTATCTCTAACAACTATTTAAATTCTAAATATTTGACATTTTATTTGTTAATAATTTTTATGAAATTTTATTATTTCATAAATATATTTGAAAGAATTTTTGAAATATATTTATAAAATAATATAGATATTTTAATATTATATCTTATCTCTTATTCCTACGTTTAATTAAGTTAAAGAATAAAAGTTCAAAAAATAAGACCTTAATGTTTAAGTTTCTAAACAAAATAAAAAGAACTTTTGGTTGCTTGATTACGATCATCAAATGCAAAATAAGAATGGTATGGTTGGGTTGATGATTTATGCTCTTCCTTTTGAGTGATACACAATTACACATTATCTCCGTTTGTCTACAAGCATAATTTCCAAAGTTATCAACAGCAAAACTCAAAACTCAAGAAAAAAAATTATATGAAGACAAAAACAATTGGTATGATTCTCATAATTTCTCTAACGTATAGTTTCATTATTCATCTCAGAGTATCTGCAGTTGAGGTGATCTAAAGATCATGTGTTGAGGGTTTCTCCATAGGAAATTCAAGACACCAAAGCAAGATGTTAGAGCAGCCCTCTGGTGGGATTCCTTTTAGCTTAGTCTCATCTTCAAGAGCTACTTCTTTGACAAATTTGATGGAATTATGTGTAAGAAAGAAACATCTCTTGCATGATTAGGAACGTACAAGAAACCAAAAGAAAATCTATGTCCTTCCAAGAACTTGACAAACACCATTCTCTCTTTTCATTAGTTGACAGCTAAATCTTATGCTACAGATTGAAGAAACATATCATGTCCAGGCATTATAAAGCCAAAGCCACATGTTCCTCCATAAAATAGCAAAGAGGCAACTTATAAACCTAAGACCTATGAGATTACACAAATTATGAACTTCAAGTAAAGTTGTATAGTAAACAAAAAATTGCAGTTGAAGAATATGATCACCGATCCCAATCTCTAATAACACATCATCTCTCACTAGGCTTTCAAACACTCTCTCTCAAAACCAATCCTAAACAAAGCTAGCATTTTTTTTTCTAAACCTCCAATCCCAGCAAAAGAAAAACCTAAAAACCATTAAACCTTATACTCACACACTCTAACTCACCAAACCCACGAAAACTCACAAATAAAGAACACAATGACAGCAGTAAAACGAAGCTTCTAGCAGTACAACGAGCATCATATCACCCAAAAGAGAATAAAACGCAACATCTAAGAGGAAAAAAATGCAAAAGCCAAAATGACATAGCTAAGGAAGAAACGCAACCCATCAGATGAGAAGCAAAATAAAACGCAGCATAGAAGAAGAATACAGAAGAAGGAAAATGGCTGAAGCGGTAGAGAAGAAAACACCATAAAATTTTTAGAAATAATCTCTAGAAAAGCAAGCAAAAAAAATAAAAGTTCGTGGTAACACAGAATCTATGGAAAAGCACAATCATTTATCAACAAAGATCAAAACGGATAATCCGCAGGATCAGATCTAGAAATGGGTAACTAAAAACAAAATCAACCAAAACCGTCAATCAAAAAATAATCACCTCGTTGAAGATGAAGTGTGGAACGAAGGTGGAAGAAGACATGATAAAATATCAAAATAAGAACAGTGATGGTGTTACTGTTAAGGTGGAGTCAAGAGACATCGATGTTATAAACGTAATTGGTGAGGAACAGAAGAAAGAGAGGAGACGTTCAAGAGAGAAACAGAGAGTCGAGTTTCAATTGTTATTTACGGAAGTGACGCAAATCCTCTACCCGAAAAAGCTAAAATTTGGAGCTTTTCTAAAAAGCTCCAAATTTTAGCTTTTAGAAAAGCTGTATTTTGGCTTTTAAAAAAGTTGTTTTTACTGTAAAAGTACTTTTAAATTTTTTCACCAAACACTTACTTTTTCCCTAAAACAGCTTTTGCTGTAGATAAAAGTGCTTTTGAACCCTCCAAAAGTTGATCCAAACGGGGGCTAACTCGCTGTTAGCCTTTTATTCTTTGACTGTTGTTGATGTAATATTCTAGCTTGTTTAGTATCGTTATCCAGCCAGTTTATTCATATTGTACGTATAATAGAAAACTCCGATTTGGATGCTTTCTAAGAACACTACTTATCTTTACTTCAGTGAGTTGTTTGGTCTTCTACTACACCAACCTTGATCCTTAACTGGAGCCAGTTGGGAGCGACATTACAGAACATAGAAACATAAGTTATCTGCTTGCCATTATTTTTTTAATCCATCTAACCTCATTGTATCAAACCGATAAAAGAAACTGATTCTGGGAATGATTTTGCTTGTAAGGAATTTGATTAAAGTGCTTTCAAGGTGCATGGTTTATGATTTTTATTAGTATATTTTGACTCATAACAATATTAGTAGTTTTGAATTATTATGTTAAAAGAAAGGGTTGTTCATTGATTATGGAAATTATCATCTCCAATTCTAACTATTTGTAATAATTCTTCCATTTATTGTGTAATCATATGAATGTTTACTTGAGTATATATGAAGTTGTTGTCAAGTAAGATTAGGCAGGACACACCAACTCTTATTGGTCCTTAAAACCTTATTTCGTAACCCGATCTTATTGTTAAGTACTTATATTGTGGATTGTATAATTTTTTGATCTTTGCCATGTAAATTGATTTACTATGTCCTCTTTTAGTTGTAGACTATGTTGTTTTCTTTAAATATGATTGATGAATATTACTTAATCAATATTTTTTTATAGATATGCTTTTTTCATATTATAGACTAATTTATTTTTGGTTATATGGCGATAAATGGAAAGGCTAACATGAGGTTATTTAGAAAGGTAGGTAAGGCGCCTAAAATTTTTGAAAACATAAACTTGTTATATGAGTTTGAGAGAGGTATATAGCATGGATGCTATATTAAGCTATACAAATATTGTTAGCATATAGTATTTGATTCTTGAAAAGGGATTAGATGAAAGAGGCTAGAATTTAATTAGAGTGCATTGGATTTGATAAATATAGCATCCAACTATGTCACAACTATAGAGGCATAAAACTTATAAGTCATACTATGAAGCTGTGGGAGAAGATAATTGAGAAGAGAATCCGGAGGGCTACTTTTGTATCAGTCAATCAATTTGGATTTATGCCTGGTAGGTCCACGACAGAAGCGATACATCTACTTCGTAGACTCATGGAATGCTACAGGGAACGAAAACGAGATTTGCATTTAGTTTTTATTGATTTGGAGAAGGCCTATGACAGGGTGCCTAGAGAGCTCTTATGGAGATGTTTGGAGGCTAAGGGCATTCCGATCGCCTATATTAAAATAATCAAGGATATGTATGAAGGTGCATTGACTAGCGTACGGACGGTAGGAGGGGACACGGAAGCGATTTCTATCAAAGTTGGTCTCCACTAAGGATCTGCGTTAAGCCCTTTGCTGTTCACTTTAGTGTTAGACGAGATTGCCAAATATATTCAAGGAGAGGTACCTTGGTGTATGTTATTTGCAGATGATATTGTCCTAGTGGATGAGACCAAAGAGGGGATCAATGCCAAGCTAGACTGCTGCAGAGATGCGTTAGAGTCAAAAGGTTTTAAAATGAGCAGATCAAAGACGGAGTATTTAGAATGCTGATTTTCAGGAAACCAAGGGACACATGACATGACGGTAGCAATTGGCACCGACGTCATACCACAGCGGACAAGTTTTAAGTATCTTGGGTCTGTTATTCAGAGTGATGGGAATATCGATGCCGATATTGTACATCGCATTAGATCAGGCTGGGCCAAGTGGAGAAGCGCTTAAGGGGTTTTATGTGACAGGAAGATTCCTTTAAAACTCAAGGGGAAGTTTTATAAAACTGTGATTCGTCCAACCATGTTATATGGGGCGGAATGTTGGCCTATCAAACGTAGGCACATAAGACAGTTGTTGGTAGCAGAAATGCGTATGCTTAGGTGGATGTGTGGCATTACTAGGACAGATAAGGTTCGAAATCGGGTGGTAAGAGATAGACTCCAGGTGGCCAGCTTTGCTGACAAGTTGAGAGAGACTAGACTTCGGTGGTATGGCCATGTGCGGAGGAGGCCCTCCGATGCTCCGGTTTGAAGTTGTGAGGGTATATCACTTAGCGGATCTAAGAGGAGAAGAGGAAGGCCTAACACGAACTGGCGGGAAATGATCAAGGAGGATATGTCAGAGTTGACCCTTAATGAGGTAGTCGCAAGAAATAGAAAAGTTTGGCGCGATCGGATCAGGGTAAAGGATTGACCGTTCCAGTTACCCATATTAGTAGGGACATTTTGCTAGGGTCTAGGAGGGAAGACACCCTACCTACTACAAGACGAGGAGGGATGGACTTTATAGCGTACTAGGCTCTCGCCGATTTATTTAATTAATTAATTATTTATTTTGTTATTTATTTATTTTTATTTTGTTTTTATTTTTATTTTATTATTTTAATGAAATGTTTCTGTAACTTGCATCATAATTATATTGTCTCATTTGCATGTTGGTCTACCGGAAATAGCCTCTCTACTATGTAGGGGTAAGGCTGCGTACTATCGAACCTCCCCAGACCCTGCTTCATTGCGGGATTTTAAACTGGGCTGATGATGATGATGATGATGATGATGATGATGATTAAAGGATCATGATATAGTTGATGTTTACTTGGATCAATACTTGTGTTAATATAACATGATAGCTAGCATGAAAATGAGGTTGTTAATATGAGAGGTCAGGGCCGACCCTAAGTAAAAGCAGGGTGAGCATCTGCCCAGGGCCCATCCTTATAAATGATAAAATAAGATCTATTTTTAATCTTATAAAAAATAAAATGAAATAAAATAAGGCCTATTCTTGAACTGAACAACAAAAATGACCTATATTTTATTTATTTTTATTCTATATAAAGGCTAAAAAAAGTATATAAAAAAAAGTAAAAGTAAAAATAGATTTTTTTTACTTTATCCAAGACTTACAAAATATTAAAAAGGGCCCTGTGGGAGGTGATAATGTTCTTAGTGTTGACATAGGACGTGATGATAGTGATGTTAATGTTGATTTGGGAGGTGACAGTGGCGTTGGAGATGATTTGGGAGGTGATACTCTTGTTAATTTGGGAGGTGATACTGGTGTTGACTTAAGAGAACCAACGATGTTAAAGTTGATATTGAACGTGGTGGTGGAGATTTGGATGATGCATGTAACTTGGGAGATGAAGAATTAGTTGGTAAGTGTGAATTGAGTGATGACGGTGATTTTGATTTAATTTTTAATTTGGAGGGACATGCGAGGCCAAATGTTATATTTCCCTCTTTTACTAAAAAAAAACTTAACGTTAATGCTTTCAGTTATATAACAACATGCTACACATATTAAAAAACAAGAACTTTATAAATTGTATAATAATTTTTAGCAATCCATTAAAATACCATACAACACATAATAATTTTTATAAATTTTATATTAATGTTCACCTTTAACAATCCATTAACATACCATACAACATATATCATTGCTAATTTATACATAATTTAGTAATCACACTGTTACGATCTAATTGTCCCATATCGGTAATAAAAGAAACTGATGTGAGATTTATAGGCTTATGAGCTCTCCTATTCTTTAAGCTAGTTTTTGGGGTTGGTTCTTTCATAAGACTTGCAACAATTGATATAAAAGATAATACCACTTCTTCATGTCCTCGTGCAACACCCACAAATAGTGACGCCAGCATTGCATTGCTCGCCCATTACTAGAAAAGGTCTAGCGCACAGTCAACTCGTGGGTACGCGGGTAGTGACGCCAGTATAGCAATGTTTACTTGGGACTAGAAAAGGTCTAGTACACAGCTAGCCAGCTGATACTTGGACTGCAAAGCGTGGTGGAATGTTACAGTTTAATTCTCCCCATCGGTAATAAAAGAAATTGATGTAGAGTTTATAAGCTTATGAGCTCTCCTATCCTTCATGCTAGCTTTTGGGGTTAGTTCTCTCATAAAACTTGTAACACACACATACACTAATTAAAAATATTTATTATCTTTGAATATCTAAATACAAATAATTGTGTATATCATTATTTATATTCATTCTCGTTAACTATAAAATAAACAAGCCACCCTTAAGTAATTTCTATAAGCTTCAATTTATCCATATTTTTACAATTTATTAGGATCAAATTATAAGTAATTGAATTGTAAACCTAATATTTAGAACTAAAAATATTAAGTTGGCAGCCGACCGAGCCTGACGTTTGTTGAGAAATCGGGTTGGGATCTGATTCGAATCACAGCGGAATAATCACGAATTTTTTTTGTGACTTTTGATTTCCCGAAAACCAAGATCTATTTAACACGAATCATGATAAAGCGGAATTTAAATTCGTACCTTATTCTGAAGCTTGATCTTTATCTTGATGCATCTCTCGAACCGTTACCGAAATCGATCCGCCTCAACCACCGTAGCCGCACAAGTGTTCGGCCTCTAATGGTATCCACAAAACAGGTTGAGAGAACTCTATAACTTTTACAGAGAGGGTTAAGCATGAAGTGCTAGTTCCATAGAGCTCAAGCCTATTTATAATAAGCTTAGGACGTTTTAGTAATTTAATTGAAATTAAATATTAATTTCAATTAAACCTTAATGAAAATTACAAATAACTCTAATTAAATACCAATTATGCCCATATAAGAATCAATATCTCATATTGATCCTTATTTATTAAATATCTCATATTTAATCATAAAGTTTCTCAAACTTTACAAATAAGTCCATCTTGATTAAATTAACTTTGCTCTCTTCAACTCATTCTATATGTGTGACCCATTAGGTTCTCAAATATGTTGGCAATGATTATAAATTATAATTCTAATTTATAATTAGAATTAGATAAATTAAAATTCCTTTTAATTTATCTTTAATTTTCTAATTAAACAACTTATAATCATAGATTAAGATTTACGTCTAGCAACACATCATGAGGCTATGGTCCTTTTTCTTTGACCTGTAGTGTGGAACTTGAAAAATCTATTCAACAACCATTATCTGCAATGCTAACCATTTCAAACTGAAATATCTTATCCCATTTTTTCTATTATGGTGTCAAAATCCTCATACATTGTAGCTCAATGACCCAAAATTTCACTAATGTGTAATTCAAAGTTAACATGCTACTTTACATAATTGGGCATTATTGAAACGAAAATTGAAAGGTTCAGTACTTTTACGAATTCATAATGAACTAACTTCAAGTTGATTTCTTGGTTTTCAACTCACACCCACCTTTTTTCATTTTCTTCGCAATCATTCACAAGTTGATGTTTTGTGGTATACTTATTACTATAATGTTAAAAAAATCATTGAGTTTGAAAATTGTGTTGGCCATATGGTTATTTATTGACATACAACTTGTGGGCTAGGAAAAGATGATAATATATAGAAAAGAGGGTGAAAAATATAACTACATTAATATTGGGTTAAGTAGGGTGTTTAACTGGTAAAGCTTTTAGTAAAGTTGCTAAAATATTAACATATTGTTAATAACATGAATTTAAATATTTTTTGTGGCATCCTTGGAAGTAGATGCTATATTCAAGCAACATAAACATACTTTGAAGTTTTTGCTAGAGTCTCATTACTCAAATTGAGTAAGATCTTTAGGTAGTTTGGTTCTAAACATACTTGAATAACATTAAATTTCATGATGATGATGATGATGATGATTATTATTATTATTATTATTATTATTATTATTATTATTATTATTATTATTATTATTATTATTATTATGTTTTTATTAAAGTTATAAACATAATTATTGTAAAATTAAATATTTAAATAAAAATTATTATAAGAATATTTAACGAAATACTAAGAAATATAATATTTATGTCCTTATAATTTTTTTAAATCATGCCCTCATAAATCATTTTACACATTAACAGCTAATACTAAATAGTTAATTTTATCAATATCTTTAATAAATAGCTGATCTTATCTGTTGGTCAAATCAACTGATAGAATCAACTATCAGCTAACTGCTGATAGAATCAGTTAATAACTAATGTAATCTGCTATTTGTCAAACAAGACTTCACCTATCCATTTAAGACCATACTATTTCATGCTTCACTTCATATGATTTTATCAATTTTCGTATGGTTTCCAACTTCAACTAAATTATATAAAGATAAAATACATATAAATCCCTCAAAACTTTTTGAAAACCCCTTTAATTTTAAAATTTATGATAAAATCATTTTAGTTTTTAAATTTTTAGAAAAAATCTCTTAATACATCCCGCATGAACATGACACTTATGCCAATCAAATGTTGCTTACATAATTATTTAACCTAACTCTTAAACTCAAACCAAATTAATTAAATTCAACTCAAATTAATAATTTAAGATAACCAGAAGATCTAAGAGCAGATTTTGAGGTTTGTTGGACAATTCAAGAAGTTGTGTTAATCTTTCTTGTAGTTTAAAAAAAATTAATTTTTAAAATTTTTTAAAAAGTTTCTTTTTAGTTTTTAGCTTTTATAAAAAAATCGTTTTTTAATTATCTTAAATTATTAATTTGAATTGAATTTAATTGTATCAAATCAGGGTTAAGAGTTGAATTGCGTTTTGATACTAATGATATTTGATTAGTTTATATAATGTTTATAACACGTCTATTTGGTTATTATTTTTTATTTAAAATTTTTTAAAAAAAAAAGAAGTTTTTATAAAAGCTAAAAACTAAAAGAAACTTTTTAAAAAATTTAGAAATTAAAGATTTTTTAAACTACAAGAGAGATTAACACAAATTCTTGAGT
>JANJEY010000234.1:35807692-35821967 GCA_024703695.1 Erythroxylum cataractarum | reverse complement strand
AAAGCTTATGTCCTTACATCCTTAAGTGACTTGCCTAAAAATGCCCTTCATGCTATACATTCCTAACACTTAAATTTTATTCACCTATGCCACATAATCCCATTAACATCAACATGCTAATTAACGCTAACATACTTTAATCTAGCAAGACCCCAAAACTAGTCTCATCATGTTAAAAAAAATTCAGGGGCCAACAAAATAACTAATCTATTATCATCAGATTCACTCACACTAGCATCGACTGCCATGCTCTTCACAGCAATCTATGCCTAAACGTCCCCAATTTCGATCTCATTTTACAAACTGTGGCACAACAAACTGCCAATGCACCTCCACTTCCAACTCCTTCGTTGCTGCTTCCATTGTTAACCAGTAACTACCCTATCTCATCGTCGTCCATGTTCTTCTCCTTAACTTCTAACGGTGGTGAAGGTACAAACAAATCCTTCAGCTTCCTCCTTACTCGCTTCTCTTATGGATCTTCACTAATCTGAAGCTCCGATTTATGTCATGATAGGGGAACCTTCGACGGCAATCTGTGGAGTAGGAGAGTAGCATTTTTAGAGTCTTCCTTTATCTACAGATATGAAAAATAATGTTGGTTGTAGGGCTTTGCACAGGAGTTCCAACAACCATACACTAAGTAGCTAAGATCTTGAATTTCTACAATGTCTCCACAACACAAAATGAAGACAAAAAAATTATTTTTGCAGCTATTTTTGCCTTTTCTTTCCTTATATTGTTCGAGTCCTATTTTAGTATGCATATTTAAAGTTCGATTTTTTTTTATGCTAGGGCTTAATTTATGTTTCTGTTACGGTCTAATTATCCCACATCGATAATAAAAAAGGGACTAATGTGGGGTTTATAAACTTATGGGCTCTCCCACCCTTCAAGCTAACTTTTGGGGTTGATTCTTCCATAAGACCTATAACAATTGGTATCAGAGCTAACACCACTTCTTCAAGTCCTCACCACCTTACGCGTGGTGACGTTGATATTGTAGCATTCATCGGGGCTAGAAAAGGTCTGACGCCCAGCCAGTTTCCTGTGCTTGGGCTGTGAAGTGTAATGAGATGTTACGGTCTAATTGTCACATATTGGTAATAAAAAAGAAATTGATGTAGGGTTTATAGGCTTATAGTCTCTCCTACTCTTCAAGCTAGCTTTTAGGGTTGGTTCTCTCGTAAGACATATAACAGTTTCCTACAATTTTATCTTCTAGGTTTTGCTCCCCATAAACCATAGAGTTAGCTCGTGGGTGCTTCATTACTGTGTTTGAATTCAGTGAATTGTGAAGCTGAATCTATATTTGATTTTTTCTGGTTTTGATTGAGATTAGGAAGCCAAGGAAGCTTATAAGAGATGGGTTAGAATCAATAAATATTATGTGCTCTCTCTCGAATCCCTCGGAAATGTAAACCCTTGCACGTCTCAAGTTTTCTTTTTTTTTTTTACCATGTGATCTTGGTGTGCAATCTGGTACAAATCACTGAGCTTCTTGTAGTTTTGGCTCTTCTAAGTTTGCTTAGGACTAGTTGGATAATCCTAAAAAGGGCTGATTTTTGTCTTCTTGTAGATATTTAATTGCTTTTAGTTCTTTCCAACTACTTTTGGATAATCTTAAGAAGTGAGTGCGCCAATGCTCTAGAATCTCTGCTTATTCAAGAATAAGTTTGTTCATGTACGAGACAGGAAGATGAACCTTCACTTCGTACGTTTGTTTGAAATATGAAAATTTACTGTTAAATTATGTAGTTCTGGCTTTAATCGTCTGTTAAGCCTTAAGTATACTTGTTAAATAAGTACCGTGGGTCCTACATTTAAAAATATTAATAAATTTTAAAATTTATAATTTAAGAAAATGAATTTTAACACGTCAAATTTACATAATAGTTTGAAACATGCTTAAATATTAAAATATCATAAAATATTTCTAAGACTTGGTAAAAAATTGACATGGTTATATTGTCGTCAATTTTTTAGTTTATTTGAAGTTAACATTTGTTAAATATTAGAATTTAATATTTTCTAAAATATTATGATTAAATTTGTCACGATGTAACCGTGGTTAAATAGGACTTTTTTGCCAAGAACTTTTAGGTAGAAAGTTCAAAATATGTAAGCCAAGAACCTTAATTCTCACTTCAATGTAATTTTTTTACTTCTAAAAAAGAAGTTTTTCCTTGTTTCCTTACACATAATTGTTTGTAACCTTGCTAAAACATCTGCCTTCACATATGCTATCTTAGGTTCGGTTGCTCAAGTCCCAAAGTGTTAAAACTCAAAACTGCATATTAATTGTTTGATATAATGCCCCAGTGAAGTGTACATCACCAAACTACACAATCTATTTTAAGAAGTAGGTTACGACACGTTAGAATTGAAAATCAATATAATACTGCCATCAACGCATATGAATTCCCTCTTATTTAATTACAAATTGCTCGCCGAAAAGATTCATTCAACCATGCGGACTGATGGAATTCCTAAAGTTGTTCTGACATGTTTCTTTAACGAATTCTCCTTTGAACCTGATTCCTAATGCTTCAGGCCATAAATTCAACAATCGATGATATACTTCGCTACAGGTTTAAGGCCACAAGCTGGAATTCAGAACCCCACCATTTTCACCAATAATCCATACATGAGCACTGACCGTCACTGAAATGATGGAACCTGTACCTATCTCTTAATAGTATGTCTTTGTTGTAAAGTTTAGATATGAGCTTGGCCGCAGAGTGACAGTCTCCACAAACACGAAGATTCTTAACAATCCTAATTGGTTGAGACGGAGCCACGCTAATGAGTCCAAAGGCTATTGCTAACTTTTCACTGTGAAGTTTAAGGGCTTGCTCCTTCATATCCTCCTCTTCAACACATTGAAGAAGGTAGGATTTGTTTGGCATATAACCAGCTAATCTTAGTCTGTCCATAACCTCACTCAATTTCAGGTATATTTCATTGGAGAAAGGATGAGAATTATCTCCCACAACGAACTCATGAACGATGCCATTAACTTCAATTGAGCTGCAGCCTCGTTCTTTTTTCAGTCCCGAAGCTTTCATCTGCTGCCGTAACTCACAAACCCTGTCCCATTTGCCTGATTTGGCATATATATTTGATAAGAGCACATAGGCTCCATGATTACAGGGGTCTATCTCAAGCAACTGGGTGCAGGATTTCTCAGCTAGCTCAACGTTCCCATGAATTTTGCAAGCACCGAGCAGAGCCCCCCATACTGAGGCGCTTGGGGACATTGGCATGTTCTCAATCAGACTAATAGCTTCTTCCAGTAGACCTGCACGACCCAGTATATCCACCATACAAGCATAGTGCTTGGTCCCAGGAGCAACACAATAAATCGTCTCCATTTGATTAAAGAATGTCCTCCCCTCATCTACAAGTCCCGCGTGACTACAAGCACATAATAAATTGGTAAAGGTCACAGCATTGGGCTTCACCTTAGCTTCTTGCATTTTGAAGAACAAATTTAGAGCAGCTTTTCCACGCCCATGCATTGCCAGTCCAGCAATCATGGCACTCCAGACAAACACATCTCTTCTGTCTACCGAACAAAACACCTCAAGTGCCTTCTCTATATCACCACATTTAGAATACATGTCAATAAGGGTTGTAGTCAGATGACAGTTTAACCTAATTCCATGTTTTTTAATATACACATGGATCCACCCACCTATATCTATTGCTCCCAACTGAGCACAAGCTGACAAGGCACTAACAAGTGTTACTTCATCAGGTTTTGCAATCTTACTAAGCAGCAACTCGCGAAAAATGGCCAAAGCCTCCTTTGGCTTCCCGTCCTGTACCAGAGCAGATATTAAAACGTTCCACGCAACAATCGATTTCCTTGGCATGGTATCAAAAACCCTTCTGGCAGCATCAAAATCCCCCTTGATGGCATACCCATCGATCATAGTTGTCCATGAAACAACGTCCTTTTCCTCCATCCTATCAAACAACTGTCTAGCATCTTCAAGGCTCCCACATTTAACATACATATCCAGCATGGCATTTCTCAAAGTCAAATTAACATCAATACCATTTCTCTCAATGTACCCGCAGACCCATCTCCCAAACTCCAAATCCATCTTCCTTGCACAAGCGGACAGAACGCCCACCATTGTCACATTATTAGGCCTCATATTTTCCATCTCCATTTTTTGAAAGAACTCCAATGCCTTCTCGGGAAGCCCACTTTGTACAAAAGCTATTATTATGGAGTTCCATGAAACAACATCTTTCTTGTCAATTTTCACAAACATCAGATTTGCTGAATCCAAATCCCCGCAGGAGGCATAAAAATGCACAAGAGAGTTCGAAATAAAGACATCGGAGCCAAGCGAGGCCTTAATAACGGCCCCATGAATAGCTTCTCCCACAAACAAATTACGAACCTCCGCCGCAGCTTTGATTACAAAAGGGAAAGTGAATTTATTAGGCCGGTATGGACTCTCATAGAGCATCCTTAGAAACGTACACAGGCTTTGGATAGGTTCGGGGCTTGAAGCAAAAGCGCGAATGAGGGTGTTCCAAGTATGGAGATTTGGGTGGGGAATTTCTTCGAACAGCTTAAGAGCATAGTCGAGACTCCAGAGGGGAGAAAGAGCGACGGCCGTGAAAAGCCTGCTGGCATAGTATGCGTCGAAAAACAGACCCAAGCGGAGCAATCGGGCATGAAGCTCTTTGACGTGCTTCGCGGTGACGCATTGGTCGACAAGTGAGAGTGCGGAGGGGCGGTCAGCGAGAGGACGGTTGTTGGTAGCGGAGGGGATAGCGAGGCTTGGAATTGGGACGTTAACAGTTGCCATTTAGTTGTGTGGGTCAGTTTTAATTGGGAGTCTGAGAAAGCCTTGTACCAAACGATCCATCTGCTGCTAACACCGGTCTCTGGGATTACCTCAAACAGGTTTTTCCTAATTGATATGCTTGCATTTCAACAAAACTATAAACGAACTTCAGTGGGTTGATCTTCAACATACAAAATGGGATTAATTAAAAAAAAAACTTTTTCAGAAATTGGATCAAACTCGTAGACAATGTTAGCATTTCTTTCTGAAACACCTTAGAAGTAACGAATTTTACTGCCTATGAAAATCCATCTTTTTTCAAGTTCCACGGGTGCCTAAGATGATTGAAAGGTAGCTCTAATGTCAAGCATTAACACTAAACCTAAAACTCTAAAAACGAGTGAGAATGAGATAAGGAGAAAATGAGGACTTTGTAGGCATTGATACTCTAATTTAGTTTTTGTTTCACAATTCCAAAATTGTTTCCTGCATGTATTGAAATGTGATAAGATAACTTACCAGGTTCTCCATGTCAATATATTTAAAACAAATAAATTTTTTATGTATTTTGTTAATTTTCTAGTAATTTGATAAATTCATTAAACCTTCAAAGTTAATAGATAATAATTCATATAAAATTTTCTATTAATTTTTATGGATTACTTTTTTGGAAAAATTAAATAATTCATTTAATGTAATGTCAATATATGATTGAATTACCCTTGTAATTTCAAAATAGCTTGGCTATTGATTATCTAATCTATTATTTATCTTTAATATGTGTGTGTGTGCTCGCGTGTGTGTGCGTGTGTGTGTGTAAAATCTAACACCCCTTATAAGTAGCACTAAGATTGCACCAAATGATCTAGGGAGAATACTACCTTATATGTGCCTAGTCCCTTATTATAGCTCACAAGAAAGATCTATTGTTGTTTTTGCATCTCTCCTTACTCATTAAGTCATATGAGAATTGGTGTCATGCTCCAATCTTGCACATCATTTATTGCTTATCTCAATTCTCATTCAACATCTTCCTCTTTAGGATTTATCTCTGTTGGCTCTTTGATCCTTCACTCTCTTTGTATGCATTATGCCAGAGAAGTTGCTTCGACTAAGATGTTGCATATTTCTGTTTTGTTTTCTCATCCACTCCTTTCCTCTTCTATCTTGTTTTATGCTTACTCATTCCTTCTTCGTTCTCTCTTTTGCAGGCTATTATCTAGAGCAAATGCTTTGTTATCCTATTCTTAAGCTCGTCCAATCACCATAATGGATTTAACTCTCGCTTTCTATCTACTTAAATTGGAATTTCTCTCGTCAAATTCCTATAAATGATATCATTCCTTCGTTTTAAATTTCGTGTTCCACATTAGTAGCACCAGGATTAATTCGTTGAGTTGCATGCATGTGTGTGAATTTTGGTGATTTTATCTGAAGCTTTAATTACTTTGGCTTCCATGCCTCGATAATTTCCTTCCTACAACCATAACATTTATTTGCCTATTTCAAGACTAATAACTAAACAATACATTAAATAAAATGAAAATAAACTTCATATTTTGGCTACATTGGAGATAATAACTAAGTAGGAAAATTATAGGATTCTCAAACTTTCACCTAGTAATTGAATAATGCTAGATAACTATTCTTGTCACTTTAAAGGAAGAATTATGGTTATATTCAACGAGAATCTATAATTCTACAAGAAGAAACAATATATGAATAGATGATTCATATGAAAGTCATGGATAAGAGGACACAAAAGGTAACTGTTATATAAGCAATCTATGGTCTCAATCACATAATCCAAAGAAGAGAGCTATGGCGGAGAATGAGGGACCTTCCCTAATATCAAAAGGCCATGGCTAATTTTGGTAGATTTCAATGATATTCTAAATCTAAATGAAGTTGAGGGAAACTATATTTAAACAGTGCATAAATGATATTAAAAGGAGGAGCTGTAGTATAGAGGAAATTTTTTTACCTAGTCTAATAAAAAAAAAGGATTCTTGGTTTATAAGGAAGAAGCTGGATAATGGCACAGACAGCATGGGGGCTCGAGAGAAGACATTTTCGATAACTCGACTTAATTAGGGTTTATTAATTAGGATTTAGTGATTATAACTCGAGAGAAAGTAATTCACTCTTTGATAGTTTAGAACCGACACCACATTAACACAAAAGTGGTTAGGTTAGTATTGATGATAGGATAAATCCCTTTCTCATAATTTGGTAATTTTTCTTGTGTGATTTTCTATTGTGAATTTGGTGATGTTCAATATTCGATTTCTTTTGTGTTAATTTTACAAATTAACTTTCTATTAATCATCTTCATGTGTTTACTTTTCTATTCAATTTTAGTTTTCATTTTAATAATTCTTTAAGCCTTAGATAACTTATAATTCGGTTAGTCTGACAACTCCTCAAGGGATCAATACTTCACATACTACACTCACGACTTGTACGCTTGCAGTATATTGAGGGTTTTAAATAGATTAAAACTTGTCTCAACAGACAACTCACTGTTTCATTGTTTACTTGATTTATTTTCTTTGTGTTATTATTTGTTTCAATTTCTATTATGTTTTAATTCAAGTCACTTTTCACAAATACCTTAACACAAACTTAGGTTCAAATTAGTCACCTTTTATATACTATAAGATATGATTCATATCCTTGCGGTGTAGTGAGGATTTTATTAGATATAAAACCTGGTCAAATGTTCTCTTACTATTTGATAAACTACTCATAAGGTCTTTATTGAAATAACTAATCAAGTCAAAGAATGCATCCTTAGGATATCAATATCCTATTAATATTGTTTCATATAAATACCCAATTATATAATTAACAACTAGTGAATGAGACTCCACAAGGCTAATATGAATCTAGCACATAAACAGACACTAAACATTATATTTGACTTACTTATGTTAGGTTTAAAAAGTACCAATCATAACTTAATAGAGCTTTACATCCATAAATTTTCATTCCTCTTCTTCGCTCAACTTTTTTATGATACTTTATAGGTATCTTTAATGTTTTGTCTTAATCCAATCCAAAGAGCTTGAGTTATTCATCATTTTTATATAGATTGATTCATTAAAAAAAAAAGTCTTCCTTGATTTGATTGATCTGAAATCTAAGAAAGAACTTGAGCTCTCCTAATATGCTTATCCAAAATATGCAAGATGTCATTAGTTGTAACAAAAATAACGTCACTAACATACATTTGAACAATGAGAATATCATGCCTACACTTTATAACAAAAAGAGATGTATCAACCTTCCTTTTTATGAATTTTTTTTCAAAAGAAATGTACCTAAGCTTTCATATCAAAGCTTTAAGAGCTTGGTTAAAGCCATATAAAATTTATAAAAGTTTACAAATGGGGTTAGGTGTATCATGTAATTTAAGAATGAAGGTTGATCAACATAAGCTTGCTTTTGAATAAAACTAATAAAAAATATATTTATGACACCCATTTGAAAAAGCTTGAAATTTAGTATGAAAGAAATTCAAGTATCAATCTAATAGCTTTTAATCTAGTTAATGCTGAAAACATTTTCCCAAAATCTTTACATTCATCTTTTTTGTACCCCCTTGGCCATATATTTAGCTTCATTTCCAATTATGGTACATGTTTCATCTAATTATGCTACTTATAATTTGATGGTGTTTTGGCTTAGGTACTCATATCCATATCTTATTACTCTTAAATTAATTCAATTCATGATTTACAATAAGAACTAACTTTTATCAGTAAGAGCTTTCTATGATATTTTAAGCTCAATTTAAGAATGAAAGATGTGATAAGTTTCAAACATGATATTTAATAGTTACCCCTTTTTTGAACATATTCAATTATTTGCTCTTAAGGATGACTCGTCTTGAATTTTAAATATCTTGGAATATGAACAAAGTTGGTTGATACCAAATTTTTTTAGGTTATAAAAGATTAAAATAGTACTCATTTTTCTTTAAGTGTGATAGGTATAATAATTTCATGAGAAAGTATGTATAAACGATGTTTTGTTCATTTAAAGGATGAACAAGCTTAAATGTTAAAGCTTATACAAGGCTTAAAGACCATAATGTGATTTGATTTGATTCAGATGAGTTTTAAAAATCTTGTTAGGTTACTTCTAAGATTACAAGAAGTGTTCACATACTTAGAAACAAGTAGGAAAGATACCAAAGAAAAGGGGTCTTAATAAAACACATGAATTAGTACACAAAATAGAGAGGTTGATATCCCTGCGAATAATAATCCAATTGACCGAATTGACGAGCTTAATTTTTTAGTGTACAAATATTTATATTTTGTGCAATATGGAATAGGTGGATCCTAGTAACAACTAAAGGTTAAGACCATTTATAAGAAGCCTCCCTTAAAGCAAAAGAAATAAGATAAACAAGAGTAAAAGAAATATTACAAGTGATATATGAGAATTCAAGTTATGTAAACATTGAGTTAGTTTTTGTCTTGAGTAAGAAATATTGTTGAAAAAGATAATGTGTAGTGTGTTATCATTCTAGCCCATGGAAGAAGAGTTGTAGTGAATTCACTATCTCTAAGCGATCGAGCTTAGGGATTGGAAATAAGTTAAGGAGTATCAAACCACTATAAATCATAAGTATTTCTCTTCCCTTATCTCTTATATTATTGATATTACTTTTGTGATTGTTTACCATATTTGCTATGAATGTTTTCTTATGAAATTGTTTAATTTGATATATGGACTGGTTACTTGAGACTATAAAGTTAATGGCCCTAAAAGGTTAGGAGTACTTGGATAATGTCTTTATCATTGAATTAAGAATAACAATTCTAGGTACCAATTATCAAACAAAATTTCTGAAACTATTATGTATACTTTGTGATTACTCTCACTAGTATTACGTGTTATTGTATTTGCTTTTGAAGGTGTTTGATAAATTGTCATTAATTTATTTTAGCTTATGCTAACGAACTCATCTTCCCTCCTTTAGGTGAGTTAAGGTCAAGAATTGGTATCACAACATGTCTATCTTATTAGTTATCTAACAATAGTAGAGAAACAATAGTCGCTCACATTTTTCTATTAATCACTGTTTATATTGGAAATCTGTGTTAAGATTATTTTCTAAGGTGGAATGAGTAAAGTTGTGGGATATTGTTTAAAAGGAACTCATAACCCCAACTGAAACTGTTACTTCATTGGAGTGACTAAATATCTTTCTCATAAGGGGGATGAGAAAGATAGGAGATTAGTAGAGTTAAACAATAAAGTTGACCACATTCTTTTTTAATGCTTTGAGATTAAATGAATTCAATAAAGTGTGAATGTGTGAGATTATGCGACATACACTAGAAATCACACATGAAGACATGAATGAAGTAAAGAAAGTAGAGTAAGAATGCTTGTTCATCATTAGAATTATTTCATACGAAGTAAGATACCACTGCCTAAAGTGATGGCGATACAAGAAATGAAAGACCTAAATAAGTTACCATTAGAGGAATTGATTGGTTCTGTACTCACATACGGGATGAGATTAACAAAAACTTGAGAGAATAAAAGAACATATAAAAGAAATAACACTCAAGAATGAAAGAACAAATAAAAGAAATAGGAGCTAAACCAGGGACCCTTCAGCGATTCTAAGCAAAGATGACATATAAAACAGAGGAAGAATAGTAAAAGATATGGAGGGAATAGCATGATAAAATAGCAAGGATTGAGAAACTGGTAGAGCTAAAAGCACCAGAAGTTTTGTAGGAAACAAGATTATGCAGGAAGTGAATGATGGGATATTTTGATTTGTTCAGTTTATAACCATACTCAATGCTGCGGGATAAATTTCACTGAACTACGGACAAATTGTTTTCCTTCTACAACTTATTTATCTATACAACTTTCAAAAAGCAAAGTTAAATGAACCTAGGAAGAAGAAAGCGATTTTGCATACTCATATAATCTTGTCAATGCTTTAGATTTTCGTACAATCACAAATTAGCGATGCCTTCAGACTGGCTTGGTATGCCAGATCAGAAAGTGCACCTTCTGTTATTTATGTACGTAGATAAGAACATATTTTGGTTCAGGTCGGATCGTTAAAGACTTGCTGGTTAGTTACTGAAGGGTCCTAGTTACAAACTAATGGAAGCCATGTCATTTAATACAACTTTCGCGTTTACCACACGAAGGCACTTGTGTTATTTGTTTATGAACGGTGACGATGCATAGGACGACAAGGAATAGAACTTAACCCGTGGAGCTATGTAAGAAATTCTAGGGGATGAGCGAAAGCCGCAATCTCCCCTTCAACAATGCCTCCACCGCTTTACAAAATTCTCTCACTCTGCTTTCAATCATGTCGTTCCAGTTAAAACTGGCATTTCTATGTCATATAATACTTTTCAGGATTACAGCTTCGAAAATGTTGTTCCCCTGTCAGTTTTTGTAATATTCTTCTTTTAGATCAGATGAAAAGAACTCGATACACCACTTACACAAAGATTAAAAGGTGGTTAGATACTATAGCCATGCATTCGACCACGCAAGGGTATCGTTGATCCCTCTGCTACTTGGTCACTAATTAGCACATAACAGAACTTATTAAAGAAACTGTTGAATCAAGCTGTGGATAGGCATTATAAGCATACTCCATTGTTCACGCACATAACTATCTAATTAGCACATAACAGAACTTATCAAAGAAACTGTTGAATCGGCATTATAAGCATACTCCATTGTTCACGCACATAACCATAGGGGACCAAATCGGCAAAAGAAACGAGGCAGCCTGCATGTTGTTGGGTGAAATAGGATCTAAGAACTCGCTCTTCTTTTGGTCTTTTGACTCTTTCCGTTTCACAGAATTGATTAGAACAACAAATTCATCCGTCAAATATATGTGGCTCCAATGGATATCTCAGAATAAAGTTTCGGGAACTCTGTTAAACCTCCCTAATAAACTAATTTCTCTATACTAAACAGGCATGAACTTCAATGCGTGGAGGTGAAGTAGAAGGCACTGAAACATCCAATTTCAATTGGGCAAGGAAAAGTTCCAACTCCACAATTATAAAAAGAAGAACACAGTGGCTATCAAGAAGAAGTACAACCTCAATCTTTCTATCAATACCGGCAACTTGAACCTAAAACCCCACAATCTCTGCGATTTCTAATAAATAAGGAAATGGAAGAGCCCAAAATCAGACACGAATGGCCCTAAGAACCAATCAAAAGCATAAATCAATATAAAAATCCATAACCATAATTCCAAGAGATCTCCCACAAAAATGTGTTTGCCGGCCAAATAACCCCACAAACATTCTAAGAAAGAGAATCCGACGAGAAAAGTTAAAACCTTAAAACATGGAAAACACACAAAGTCAACTAAATTAACCCTCAACAGATCCAAAGCAAATACGCTGATATCCCCATAAATCACACTGAAAACCATGAGTTTACTAATTACACCGTTGTTTTTTTTTTCCTTCCTTTTTAATCCAAATTTATACAGATAATCAGAAAACGAAGAAGAAGCCCTAAAATCAACGGCTGGTATCGTAATCGACGACCTCGGAATCAGTAACAGACCTGGAGTGCTGTACAATAGAGCGACCAATGGAATTGATCCAGTCCTCCTTCTCCTTATCGGAGTCGGCCACAAAGTAGATAGTCTCTTGGCTCGTTGACAGCTCGAAAGCGAAGGGCTTATTGAGCACGTCCTCTGCGCCTTTCACTGTGAGGCACTTGCCCACTGGGATCACGCCACGTGGAATCGACGACCTCGTCACCAGGTTGTCCTTGAACCATAGAAGCTTCCCTTGCTTCAGCACGAACCATCGGCGTCGCCAAGTTTTGATGTAGTCACCTTGCTTCGTCATCCAGCCGGCTCGCTCCGGCGTCGACCAGAACTCGACGTTCCTGTAGTCTTCCGGGTTCGGGTCCTGACCCGTCAAGGACCTCAGCAAAGACTCCATTGTAAGAAGAGAGAGGAGGGGTGTGTTTTTTGTTCGGCGTTTGCGTTTGTTGGTGTATTGGTTGGTTGGCTCATTATAACTAATTAGTGATTAGCTGGGGGATTCTATTTGTTTCACCTTTTTTTTTTTTTTGGCATAAAAGGGGAAAGATTAACTACAAAACGAGACGTTGGAAGCTAGTCCCAATGATATTCTCAAGGAGGATCGAGAGGTACCCCAAGGGTGCTGTTACAAAAGTAGTGATTCCTAAATTAAAATGAGTAGCGAAATTCGCTAACCAATCGGTGCTGCGATTGCCTTCCCTATATATGTGTCGGGGGAGGACCGTCCAGTTGTAGTTGAGCAATTCGTGGATGCCAAAAATGAGGGGGTTGATCGAGTGAGAACGGAAGACGAGGTCAAAAAAGGAGTTCAATGCCACTTGAGAGTCAATTTCAAGGACGATCCGAAGGTAGCCTAGGTCCCAAGCGAGGTGCAAATCAGAGAAGACACCCCACAACTTTGCAGTGAAGGAAGAACACCAGCCCAACTTTTGGGCAAAACCTCCCCGCCAGGTATCGGTGTGGTCGAGAAGAAGTCCACCAATAGAGGCCACGCAAGGGCTGGTTTTGCTCATCCCATTTGTGTTGAGTTTCACCCACCTCGAGGAAGGAGGAGTCCATCCTATGTACTGTTCCTGTCGAGGTCAACAATCGAGGACCGTGCGAGCTTGCCAAACAGAAGCTGTAAAAATCTGCTGGACAAATTGAAGGATGCAGTGAACCGGAGATGTGGGCCAAGTGAACTGGGGATCAAAGATGGCCCGATTCCTCTAGGACCATAAAAACCAACAGGCAGTTCCGAAGATGATGGACTAGGCAAAGCCATAAAGCTGGTGGTGTCGCTGAAGATTAAGAGAAAGCCAATCTAGGGCCCTAGTGATGAAGAAATCAGGAGGGAGGGCCTATTGCGGGAAGGCGAGCCATAAGCTCCGGGCACGGGGACAGTCACGCATAACATGAAGAGAGGATTCAACAGTCGGGTAGTGAAGACAATCAGCAGACTGGGAGAGATGTCTGTGTTGCCTTTGCTGATTGGTAAGAAGACGGTCTTGAACGAGGAGCCAAAGGAAGGACCGAATTCGTGGTGGGCCTGCCCATTGCCAAATAGGAATCCATCGGCCACTAGTGGTGGGTGGGTCGTGCGCCATCAGCAAGGAGTAGGCCGCTGCGATAGAGAATCGTCCCGTCGTCGAACGACCCCAAGTCAATTTGTCTGGTCCCGAGTGAGGCTGAGGCGGGAGAATACCTGCAATAAGCATACAAATAGCATTATGAAGTAAGAATTGAAAATCCTGCCATAACCAATTACCTGTGCTATCTTAATAGTGCTGAACACGGCAAGAAAGCTCGGATGGGGCGATAGGGCCAAGAGCATGGGGGAGGAGGGGCCCGAGGTCCTCAACCCAAGGATCCAACCAAAAACGAGCCTAAGAGTTGTCATAAATCA
>JANJEY010000234.1:35784647-35795275 GCA_024703695.1 Erythroxylum cataractarum | reverse complement strand
CTACAAAGTGTGTAATAAAGTGGTTTGCAAAATCCTAAGTGGGAGCTTAGGTAGAGGACGTAGGTCTTAGCACCGAATCTCTATAAAAACGGTGTTTTCTCGTCTTCCCTACTCTTTACATTTAAATTTGATCAAATTGTTTTTGTGTGATTAACTTCTGATTTTATTGTAGAAAATTACAAAAAGCTTTAAAGATCTATTCAAACCCCCTTCTAGATCGTTTACAGTAACCATTACAATCATTAATGTTAGGAACTAGATTATATATGGGATAATCCATATTGCATGAAAAAATGGCCTCAAAATACACCAAGGAGACAAAGGTTGAATTCACAAAAAAGTTACAATTCAAGAAGGAAAAAAAAGGATAGAGGAGGTAAAGGTTGAAAAAGAGAAGGAAGTCTTTTTTGTGAATGAATAAGGGTGAAGAAGATGAAGAAGAGTGAATAAGGGTGATTGCAGAAGAAGAAGAAAAGTAGTTCTCCTTCTTATAGGATAAACTATTGGATTCAATTAATGAATCATGGAGTTACATCATTCCCTATTTTATTCACAGTTTTTTATGAAAAAGGTCATTAATGAAGGCAATTAAATTTCTAAATTTTTTAAATTATATCCTTCTTATTATCTTACAACATTTGGCTTATTTACAAGCTACTAAACTACCATCGGGAGAAACGAGTAAAAGCAAGCTATTAATCATAGACCCAAGTCGACGGAAGATGTGAAGGGATAAGTTTTATTTTCATTTTCATTTACTTTGTTGATGCTTTATTATTTATATTTTATAGGGAGTTGAAATGATGGATCCTTATGGCATGAAGTGTCTTTAAGTTACCTCTTCAATAACATCACCTCCTAAATCATTCTTTCTTTTAATTTTTCTTTATTGTTATTTTTATTTTTATTGTTTTGTTTTCCACTTGAAGATAATTTGTTGTTCAATTGTTGAGAAGTTTATGCATTGTGTTATTTTTGATTAGGATGGCATTGTGTGAATATTTGGTTGTATAATGTGTACAATGTATGAATGTGTCGATGACATGAATTGAATGGAATTGGCTTACTTTTGAACCTGGTCATTTAAATTGTAAGGGCATATTAACTTGTGAATTTTGTGTTTTAAGTATCTTTGGGATAAATATTCATGTTAATTAGGATATAGCACTACTCTTTCACCTTATGAAATTTGTTGGGATACATTTGTAATTGTCGTCAATTAAATTGGTTAATATCATTGGTACCCTTTCATGAGAATGATTGACTGAGAAGAAATGAGGTAGGCTAAGAAAAAAAAGAACAACAACAACAACAACAATATTAAATTCTTATTTTCTGACCCTTTTTAAGAAAAATGGGCTAAGAATAGAGCTAGTAACTAGCTGAGAGTTGTGATATAGCTAAGTAGATGGGGACATTTATGACAAAATGTTTGTCTTCGCATTAAAAGGCTAGAATGACACTCCAATCAAGCTAAATAGGAAACATAATCTAGTTGAGTAATTGGGGGGCTTTCATGACAAATTGCTTGCCTTTATGTCAAAAGACTAGGTGATCATTAAAGAAAATATAAAAAGATGATGATTATAATAAAATCTAACCTACTAATCTTTTAAAAATTGTAAGAATTTTCATCAAAAGTTACTTAGTGATAGTTTGCCTTTTTAATTGATCAATAATAATAAGTGCATACTTACAAGTGCCATAGGTGTATAAATATGATGTTAATATTTTGATTGTGTGTTTATGTGTTTTCATGTTTTGTTTTGCTTAAGGACAAGCAAAGGTTTAAGTATGAAGATGTTGATAGGTTTATATTATAGTATGCTTTCGAGGTGTTTGAGTGTGTTTTTAAATATTTTCTTCGATGATAATCATGTGTTTAAAACTTGGAATTGTGTTCTTGTTAAGTCTTTTGATTTTTTTTTAATTGTTTGATTAGTTTAAAGCAAGAATTTGATCTTAAATTTTATGTTTCAAGAGGTGTTTGATATGTTTGTTAGTAAGTGGAAATAGGAAATTGAAGAAAAGAGGAAGAGTTTAGAGAAAGGAACACTAAGACATGCTCATGATCGAGTGCATGAACTAGGAATGCCACGATTGTGGCACATCTCATGATTATGGCAAAGTGCCTTTTAGCACATAAGTTTTTTTTTAATATTTTTTATATTTTGGGGTTATTTTTGGAACCAAGTTAAGTGGAAAAATAGAGAGAATGAATAAAGTTATTTGTGTTATGGTGCGTAATATAATTTAGTAGCTTAATAGACCTACAAATATCATATTAATAAACAATTGAAGAGATCTTAATTATGAATTAATTATCTTTAGAATTGCTTCAAATCTAATTGAATAGCTAGGATTAGTTTTATTAATCGAGAGATTGCAATTCAATTATTATCTACTTGAATTAGGATTAATTTATTATATCTTCAAAGAAGATAATCAAAACCTTAGGATATATGTAATCAAGCATAATTGAATCGAAAAAATAAAGGTAAGACAAAACAAGGAACAAATAATTCCTAAGTTTTGATCATTGATTAACTTTAATCTTATTGCTAATCTCAATTATTCACTTATTCGATATTTTAGTTTTATTAGTTGTTTTAATTTTAGTAAATTTATTTTAATTCAATCAAATTTTTGAGTACTTTAAACAAAGTGCATTCAAGTTGTTAGGTTTCTAATTAGTCCTCATGGGAATAATACCTTTTTTTAAATAAGTTATGATTCTTATACTTGTGTTATTGAAAGTTTTTATATAAAACTTATCAACATCTCCTTAATAAATCTATAGATGTTTGAAATTTTGTCTCAGTGTGGAGCTGTGAGCGTTTAGTGCATTATTATATGAATTATGTGCTTGCTTTTCCCCTATCCTGAGTGTTTCATTCCCTAGATTTGAGTCAAGTGTTGCTTGGATTGATTGATGTCTTCTCCTTATGTCGATGATATTTAAAGATTTAATCTCCATCAATCTTTTGTGAAAAGTTTTCAATTTTCCCTTCATTGCCTCAATTTCCTCGTGCATGTGTACTATTCATACCCCATCACGCTCAATCTTTATCCTTTATCAACAACTTCCTCACATCCATCTTATATTCGCCAAGGAATTCAAGAATCTAAAGGTGTTTGCTTGATTACTGAGCTAACTAGATTATAGATCTCCATGGGACTTTGGTGTAATGCTAAAGGTTAATTGAAGATGGCTTTGCTTCCTTTGAATTTTTCCATCCATGCTTGCATAACCAATGCTCTATTTGGCTTTCTCTTAGGTAGTCTTTTAAACTCACTGTTTGTTTGACCATGTTTGGTAATTGCCCTCATATTTCAGATCCTCCACCACTATACTCCTTATAGAATTACTAAATTTAGTTCAAGTTGTTAGTGAGTTAAGTCCTGATTTTGAATTGTGTAAGATGCAATTGAAATCTCCAATCATTAAACATGATACCAATGAGTATGTAGATAGGTTCCTAATTTCTTCCCATAATGACTTCCTTTGAAAAGCAAGGTTAACAATATAAATAAAAATTTTTATAGTCTATGATCTAAAATTTTTAGTATGGCTGATAAGTGAATGGCCCGTGAAGTAGAGCTATTGTTGTATATCACATTAGTTGTGGGTTGTAGCAAACAAGGATCCTGCCTTTGTGATGGGAGCTATAGTTTGACAATGACTCCCAATTATTCTATAAAATCCATATCTTTTTGATGTTTTTCTCCTTTATATTTGTTTCTAAAAAGCCAAATATTGTTAAATTTATTCCCTTGAATTAGTTAAATACTAGTTAGAAAAGCCAAATATTATTGACTTTATTCCCTTGAATTAGTTAAATACTTCTTATTGTTTGTTAGGATAATTAAGACCTCTAATATTCCATGCTACAACTAACATTTTCAATACGTAAAAGACTTCCCCTTGATCTTTTTCCTATCATTCAAGATGTTATTTGATTGAAAATTATCCTTTAAAGGTGCATGTCCTACGTTAAGCTTCCAATAAGAAGAACATGGGATAGAATTGTGAGATCTTCAAACCCATTTTTGGCTTCTTTTATCATATATATGAGGTCAGAGTTTAAAATCTTAACATTAGAAGGTACTTCAAAACGTACTCTAATTTAAATTGAATCCTCAAATAACGAGTTATTTTGAAGTCAGACATGAAACAGGTAAACTAGCCCATGTCAACATCAAGTGGAGCTTGTTTCTTGAGGTTGCTCCTCAATGGGGTAGAGGTCGACCCTGAAGCTTTTTGGTTATTTCAGCAACATACTTTCCCTGATGAAAGGCATGTTGCAATTCCAATTCTGTCGGTTGACGGGTTCCATCAGCTGCATAAGTCCCGGCACCATAAGAAGATCCGCCTTTCACTTCATTCATCTCAAACATTCCACTTCCGAAGGTGTATCCCAGCGGAACAAACAGCATACCATGGTGTGCTAACTGAGTTATCGCCGTAAGTCTGCACATAGAAGAAGATATGTTAAAAGCCATGTTGTTGAAAATGTGATTCATAATCATGTTGTTATTTTTTTATTTTCATTTTGGTTAGCCAAATCAACTGTTGGAGATAACTAGATTTTCCATCAAACTGTAGACCAATATGAAACTTAAATCTGCTTTTCTTATTTGGAAGGGAAGCTATTATATATTTTTGGTGTATAAAAGGGTCCACCAGGATTTGAAAACTTTGGTGGGGGAGACTTTTGAGCTTCTTTCCGATTGTCCACTCCACAATGGGGGCACATAAATTTAGAAGATGGAGATGGAATTAGGCAGGCCATAGTTAAGAGAAAAAGGTCTCACGGTAAAGATCCAAAATTACTGGTGATAAAAGCAAAAGGACTGACGCAGTAAGTTCCTGGCCTCCCCCGTGGAAACCAGTGCTCCAGAAAATTCCAGCAGGCTTGCCAGCAAGTGCTTGTGATTCCCATAGCTCTTGTGTGGCATCGAAAAAGGCCTTGAATTGGGCTGCCATAACTCCAAAACGAGAAGGAAAACCGAAAAGAAAACCATCTGCCTCACACAGTTGATAGGGCTGAATCTCCGGAACATCATTTGCTTTAGGAGGGGCCTTCATTTTCTGTATTATCAAGCTGGAAAGGGTCTCGGGTACCTAATATAATAATTCCACTCCATCACATAAAAATTTGTGATTTTAATTTACATTGATTCTGTCAGACGAATCCAAGTAACTCGTTCCTTTTACATATAGGAACGACTTACTTGGATTCTCAGCTAAATTATGGATACATGATGCGTGCAAGTAACTTAACTCCTTTTCCATAACAATCTCATGATCTAAATTACCTGCCAGAGCGTTGCTTCCACGTCTTCAACTGCATTAGCTCCGCGCTGCACTTCTCTTGCCATTCTCTCCACGTGTCCATGTAGAGAGTAATATCTAGAAAATGGAAAAATAGTACACTGAGACCTTGAGAGGGTTATGGTGAACAGCAGTAGAGGAAGAAACACTCACATAATGTACACCTTAGTCTTAGACCTATCCATGTCCTCTCTTTTGCTTTTTTCAAAAAGCTGTGGTCGAACCTATTTTATCATACCGGTAATTATTACACGCCTCTTCCCTGGATCAATGCGACGGAATGTTAGCGTATGAGAAGAAGCTGTCAAACATCTCTTCATAATGACACAAATATATAGGTAAACAAGAGATCCTACTCCTTATGTTTTAACTCTAAACTCAAAGATGTTTCGCTTTGGCTTGTGTTACTCCAACATAAACTCAACTCGACCTGATTAGATTGCAGCTTACTGCTAATCAGTGACACAACGAGAACTCATTTGGGAGTTGAAATACAAAATTAATTACTAGTAGATATTAGACTTCGTGATTGAATCGGAAAAACTACGGCAACAGTAAAGATCCTGTCAAATGGGGCTCTGAAGAACTAATTCCATACATCAAAAATAACGTGAGTAACCAAACTTCAGCAAGCAAAGGCATCGAGAACAGATGAAACAGTAATCAATCCCTTGATCATCACATACATCAACATAAAACATATATTTTGAAACGGGGAATCAAATGCAAATTACTGGGGGCCCATATAGGTAATTATGTTTCCCAACTACATAAACAATTAGCTGTGGCAAATGTAAAACCAGAATTTTAATTTCCAAACAGAGACAACCGAAGAACTTAATTCTTGTTGAAAAAGCGGGAGTGACCGTACCTGCAAATCAAACCAACAATTTGGCAAGATACAAGCAAACAAGGACACTATTCGAGTACAGCAGAAACACTTGAAAGTGAAGAAAAAGAAAATGTGGGTCGAGGAGAGAGAAAGATAGGAATTTTTTCAAGAATATCGTTTATCGGAATAAAGCTATAATGTCATGATGATATGTCTTGCAAGAACAAAATTTGCTGCAGATAAACATGATTTTACGTGGCATAACATCATCGTTTTTGGATCTATGCAAAAGAACAAATTTTGATGCAGATAGACATGACTTTACGTGGCGTAACATATTATCTTTTCTGATCTATCCAAATGTCAATGCTTTAGTGGTCATCTCTCATTAATTAGAATAAAAATATGATATATAATATTTTACTTTCATGTCTTTTCAGTTTGAGAGTATCTAGGAGCTCCTTTTCCGGTTCAACTTCTATGCATAACTTTTTATAGCCAATTCGACCTATGAATGCAATGTTCTCATCCATGAATATTGCTTTACCTAGTTCAATCGCAAAATAGCTTAGGCTTATGGTAATCCAATATTTTAGAGGTATGTTATAGACTTCTACTGTGAGGTATTCGGGTGAAGTGAGGACAAACAGGGGAGTTATGGAATTAATGGGTATTATAAAAAAAGAAACAGACGACAATTTTTGAGACAGGAAGGTTGCAATAGAAATACAGAGGGATTAGGGAGAGCAAATAAGTCGGTCACTGGATAGTGCTCAGCCAAGAGAGGAAGACCAAATCAGTACAAGCAATAGTCTGACCTCACCTTCCTACCTCAAGGTTATTTATATTCTCTCGGTAACTAATTTCTAACAGAATTCTTATTATCCTAGCACGTAATCATCTAGGACAACTGCTCCCTTTCTTGTTCGTTGAGATCTTCGAAGGAATAACGGCTTCGCCTTCTCTCCAGTATCAGGACTCATAATGTTACTCCCTTCTGTAAAAATAACCTTGTCCTCAAGGTTCCAGTTAGAGTATTTGCTGCGAAACTCATCTGTCGGCATCCAGGTTGCAGCATCGGTTCCCATGCCTTCCCATTGTACTAATACTTGAGGCACTGACGTTCCTGCAATCTCCAACTCTCTAGTGGCCAAAATGTGAGATGGCGTATGCTACGGCACGTTATCGGGTTCAATGAGGGCTAAAGGAATACTATGAATTTGTGGATTACCGATGCATTTCTTTAACACTGAAACATGAAAAACAGGGTGGATTCGTGATGAGGGAGGCAGCTTCAATTTGTAGGCCACTGTTCCGATTTTCTTGAGGACTTTGAAAGGGCCAAAATAGTGCTGCCCCAGTTTCTGGTTGCAATGTAATTTTAAGGAGAGCTGGTAATAGGGTTGTAACTTGACAAAAAGCCAGTCTCCAACGTCATAGGAGACGTCCTGGCGATGCTTGTTGGCTTGGTTTGTCATGCGGTTTTGATCCTTAAGCAAATTCACCTTAAGTTGCGCCAAAATGTGGTCACGCGTGGACAGTTCTTGATCCACGACAGTGAGCTTGGCAGTGCCTGGAATGTATCGGATCAGGGTAGGTGGGTCGCGACCGTAAAGTGCACAGAATGGATTCATTCCTGCCGAGCTGTGGTGAGAAGTATTATACCAATACGCAGCCCATGGAAGTAAGGTGACCCAAGTGTTTGGAGTGTCAGCTACAAAACATCGTAAATACATTTCTAGGACCTTGTTTACCGCTTCGGTCTGGCCATCGGAGTCGAGATGATAAGCCGAGCTTAAAGCTCGGGTCGTGCCTTGCAGTTTGGTCAATTTCTCCCAAAATTTGCTCAAGAATAAGGGATCCCTGTCACTAACAATTTTCGCTGGTATACCATGCAATTTAACAGCCCCATTCAAGAAAACCGTTGCTAACTTCCTACTGTCGAAGGTGTTAGGTAAGGCAAAGAAATGTGCAAATTTGGACAAACGATCAACGACGACAAAAATGACTGTTTTGCCAAATGAGGGTCGAAGGCCGGTAATAAAGTCCATACTTACTTCTTCAAAGACTTGGTCTGGAAGGGGTAGAGGCTGGAGTAATCCAGCCAGAGATAATTGGGAATCTTTCATTGTTTGGCATGTCGTAAACTCCTGCACAAAACGTTGCACATCTCGCCATAAATAGGACCAATAAAAATTTGCTGCCACTCAGTGAAAGGTGCAGGTGATCCCAGCATGTCCCCCAATAACCGAACAGTGGAAGTCCTCAAGTATGGCTGTGCGTAATTGGGGATCATTAGGCACTACCAAATGCTTCCGGAAGAAAAGTAACCCATCGTGTATTAGGTACTGACGATAACGAGGATCATCGATCTCAACCTTCTGCCGTAGTTGAATGAGTTCAGGATTGGTTGCATTTAAAACCCGAATTCCTCAATCTGGCCATAGCTTTGTACCGATATAGCCATGAAACAGCTCATTGGAGCCCTAGACAGTGCATCCATTACTATATTCATTTTGCTCGGCCGATAAAGGATCTCATAATCATAGCCCATGAGTTTGTATAACCAGTGTTGTTGTTCGGGTGTCTGTATAGTTTGGGTCGTGAGGTTCTTAAGGGCCTTTTGATCCGTGATGATGGAGAATCTATGGCCTAATAGATATTGGCGCCATTTGTTGACAACCTGGGTGATTGCAAACATCTCACGGTGATACACCGGCGAGCGTTGCATTTGTGGAGATAACTTTTGACTGTAGAAAGCCACCGGGTGCCTATGCTGCACGAGAACAGCTCCGATACCCGTACTGGAAGCATTTGTTTCAACGGTAAAGGGAGAGGAGAAGTCAGGGAGCGCCAATAAAGGGGCATGGCTTAGAGAGTCCTTGAGTTGTTCAAAGGCCGACTGTGTGGCATCAGTCCAAAGGAAACCATTTTTTGTTAACAAATCCGATAGTGGAGAAGCAATCCGAGAGAATCCTCGAATGAATCGACAGTAATAACCGGTTAAACCAAGGAAGCCGCGAACCCCTTTGACATTAGTGGGAACAGACCAGTCGTTGATGGCGGATATCTTATCCGGGTCTACCTCCAAGCCATTTGCAGTGACAAGGTGTCCTAAGTATTCAATTTTCGATTGGCCAAAGATGTATTTACTTTCCTTGGCCACCAGACCATTCTCCAGTAAGGTGGTGAAGACAAGTTGCAAATGATGAAGGTGCTCAGCCAAACTATGACTGTAGACAAGGATTTCATCAAACAATATGAGCACAAATCAACGGAGAAAAGGCTTAAAGATACCGGTCATGGTTGCCTGAAAGGTGGAGGGAGCGTTCGTAAGTCCAAATGGCATTACGAGAAACTCGTAATGGCCCTCGTGAGTTCGAAATGTCGTCTTGTGCACATCCTCAGGACGGATCAATATTTGATGAAACCCAACAAGTAAATCAAGTTTAGAACATAATTTGGCACCGAAGAGCTCATCGAACAATTCATCCGCAGTAGGGATTGGGAATCTGTCCCAAATCGTCATTGCGTTAAGTGCCCGGTAATCGAAGCAAAAGCGCCATGTGCCGTCTTTTTTTTTAACTAGTAACACGGGAGAAGAAAAGGGGCTTGTATTGGGTCGAATAATCCCTTCAATGGCCCGAGAGGGTGGTAAACCACTGGGTTTGATGAAAACATCCCGGAATTGGTGGAGGAGGTTAGTAAAGGCAGAGGGATGTGGAGTCGGTGAGATGGAGGGTTGAAAGTGGATCTGAAGGCTATAGTAAGCGGCAACAACGCCCTTCTCATGGGTACGGCGCAAAGAATGTAGCTGAAGAGGTTGGGGGCTAGTAGAGGAAATGCCATTCCAAGAAATGGTGGAGGGCCCGAGGCAAAATTTGAAGGTGGAGGTGGAGTAATCGGTGACAATTGGTCCGAGGGTGGCGAGCCAAGCAACACCGAGAACAATATCGGAGCCATGTAGGGGGAGGACATAGAAATCAGCGTGAATATCAGTGCCTTGGATTTGCAATTTGACATTCCGAACCTTGCCCTCACTGTGAATGCATTCGCCATTACCAACCAGGACAGGGAAGGAAATGGAGGGATCAATGTCAAGCCCCAAATAATGAGCAATGCGGCTTTGGATGAAGTTATTTTTGTTGCCGCCATCTAAGAGGACTTGAACAGAATGGCTCTGGAGTTTACCCAAGAAGCGCAAGGTTGACGGGGACAAACAACCCGACATGGCATTGTAAGAGATAACTATGTGTGGAGAGGTGGTAGAAGGAGGGTCGAGGGCTACAGTAGAATGGAGTAAGTCAGGAATTATTGGGTCTGGGGTGGGTGGAGAATCAGGTGGTGGGGAATTGGGGTCGTCGACGTATTCTTCATCCAAAAGGAGGAGGCACCTTTTTAATTGTTGCTTCAGCACTCTACACAAATGTCACACATAAAGAGAGGAAGACACGTTGCTGC
>JANJEY010000234.1:35765300-35776948 GCA_024703695.1 Erythroxylum cataractarum | reverse complement strand
TCATGCATAAGTTACCACCTTAATTCAATTTAAATCCATGTCATAAGGTCTTACTCACATTAACATGCTAATAAACTTCCATTAACATGCTAATTAATTCCAAAAAATACTCTATTATGACCTCAAAATTTATTTAAATCATGGTTAACTCCTTCTTAAAATCAACACCTTTTTTTTTATTCATGCAATTGAAGGAATTTGCTTGCACTTCCTTCTAAAGAAATGTTCCTAATTGTCTCAATTTTCTAATGACATGAAAATCATTCAATTTGGTTTAGTAATCTGAAAGTTATATCCAAACATTTCCAAACTGTTCTTATGTTGAAACAATATGTTATGCACAAATTCCACCCAAAAATTGACTTTTTTAGAGACTGAATAAGAACTCAATTTCATCAGACAATTTGTAGCCTTATCTCTCTAATTTAATCCAAATTAAGAATCATCTGATTTGGATAACTAGAGAAAAAGTTATGACTAAAACATCGAAGCATACTCAATGATCGTGTTTCAACTTACAACTTTCACTATTTCACATATAACCCATCTTGCACATAACTATCTTTTTTACTTCATTTCAAATTCAAGAATTCTTCTATTATTTACACATGAATAATCACCAAAATTTCTCATTTCATATTTCTAAATTTCAAGAAAAGTTCAGGGTCCAACAATACAAGGATATATTTGCCAAGGATCGAGAATTATATATCAAGGTCTACAGCAGTTATCCAATTTTTGAAGCAGCTGAAGCAAAAGATGCTATAAAAGCAGCGATCAAAGTATCAAGGTTGTTTTTCTCCAGATCGGAGTTAGTAATCTATAATATCCACTAGTAGATGAACCACCTCACTATGAATTCAATTGGGATTTGGTTAACAAACTCAATTTGAATTGTATTGAAGGAGTATACAACCAATGCACCAGAATTACAGCCGAGTCTACTACCAAGATTAATTATCGAGGAAATCAAATCATCATGACATCAGCATACAAGAATCCAATCACAGCTAATGAATTACAGATTCTTGAAAAATTCAAAACACCATTTGATCATCTCAGTGATTATTTTACTTCATTAAGTCCGGCATTGAAAGAAACAATATGCAAGCAGATACAGGAGTATCCACATCATCAGTGTATGATGTGTCCATCGAGTTCAAAAGCACCACATACCAGAAGCACAACCAATGACGATTGCCACGTCATTATAGAAGACTAAATTGTTGGCATAAGACGACAAGAACAAGAATCGAATAAAGCATATAGGTCTTTTGGACCATCCACCTATAAATTATCTGTCTTTTCTTTTCTTTTTAGTACAGCGAATCTTTTGCTTTACTTTTTCTTTATGCCACTTTAAGTTTCACTTTCTTTTCTTTTGATGGCCGCTCCTTTGTCCTTGTTCCCCTTTTGTTTGTATAAATAGGCTACTTGTATGCCTTCACAAGGCACAACTAGAGTTTATAAATAAAATCTCTCTTCCTTGAAGCCTCTCTCTTCGCATATAGTCAAGTTTGACATTCAAGCGAGTTCAAAAGAAGGTTAGGTAAGAGATTATTTATGTTTTCTTTTTGTCATACTATTTGATTATATGATCATTATCTTCATTAACATCGTTGTTTTCATCATGACATTTTCCTATTTCAATCATAAGTAATATTTGACTACCTAGATTCGTCAAACTGACGAAAACATAGCAGAGTATGAAGAACTACTCATAAACTATATAGTTCGCAATAAGCATGCCCATAATATCTATCAATATCCCAAATTCCAAGTTTCAAAGGATCATCCACTCTATCAAGATGCTCAAGACGTTAAGAATACAGCCTCAGCACTCATGCAACAATATGCAGATATGATAGAATTTGTAAAACATAGGTTAGACAATTTTATGTAAACCAAGCTCTACAACTTATGGATTAATGGCTTATTTTGATTATAAACGATAACTTAAGAAACAGATTCAATTTTACCAAGAATTATAAGAAGAACAACTCAAATTTATTACCCTTTATAAATCTCTTATTAGTTTAGCAAAAGAATATCAATGTTTTAGATTATTAACCGAAGCAAGAATTTTATTAGATCAAACTCTTTATATATATCACTCTGTTAAGAAAGAATTTTATTTTGATGTTAGTTTATATTATATTGTGATTTGTTTAGATTATTTATGGAGACAAATATTTCAATTAAATACTGATATAGTCACCATAGATCACGATAATGATGATATCAACTTTTAGTATATGCACTCACTATCCTAGAATTGCAACCATTATTCTTATTTTTAGCACTTAGCATTATGTTTATTCCTTCTAATCAATTATTATTTTATTTTGATGTTAGTTTAGATTATATTATGATTTGTTTAGATTATTTATGGAGACAAATATTTCAATTAAATACTGATATAGGACATTAAGAGGGATAGTGAAGATGATGCTCTCGGTTAGTATGATAAGAGGGATACAAATCAGGGTTTTTCTTTTAAAAAAGAGCCAACAACTATGATACTATGTAAAATAATAGCAAAGAAGAATACTTTCATTCTCAATCATCTGTAGGTTACACCCATAGTATATATATACAATTATCTATATTAAATATACAGCAAACTTCTAAGATATATGAAAATTTGTATCTTATCATAATCCCTAAAAATTAGGGATTTATATGAATCCTATACAATCTTCTAGATACTCCTAGATAATCGAATAGAATACAAATCGTAAAGTGATTGTTGTAAGAAAGTTCACAGCTTGTCAGTTGCAATCCAATTCGTTTGATTGTTGAGCCGTGAAGGTGGATCGAGGCCAATAGAGTTTAGAAGAAATAAAATATCGTCAACTGTCCCACCTGCACCGCTGTCTCTTTGTCTGAAATAGTTGGAGACTTTTTTTTTTCGGTTACAATATAGCTGGAGACTTTAGTTAACTTGCTTGCCTATACAAAATGGGAACTTCAATGAATAGGTAAAATTAACTGACACGTGTGAACAAAGAAACCTGAATGGTCGGCGACGTCACGCTTTGGAAATCAAGTGACATGAACTGACGTAGTCGGTGAGAACACGTGGCATATTAATAACGTCCAGATTGTCCGTGAAACCAGCCGCGTAGGACTCAAAAATCAACTTGCTCCTGCTTCGCAATGTGCCAGCTGACCCGGATCCAATTCGAGCCCCATAAGCCAGCTATATACAGTGACTGATTACCTGTGGTCCCCGTTATATACAACGCCTGGCTGGCGTTAGTCGGTTAGATTTTGTAATAAGTTTAGTTTGACCAAACTGCTACATGCTTATTACTTCTGCTCATGTTTTAAATCGATGTAGCGAAGCTCTCTCTCAATTGTCGCGAAGCTGCGGTTGGTAGTTGGTACTAGGCTTTGCTTCTTCTTTCTGATTGCCGGCGTTTAACCGTAAATTCTTAGCTTGTCATGCAGTTTACTGATCTCCGAGATCCATGAAGTAATGATTAGCGGTTTATGATTTGATATTTAGTGTTCCCAGTTAGGATTTACCTTTTCTTTTTTCTTTAATAATGCTTCTGTATCGAGCTGTTACAGTGAGTGGTTTCATTTTCTGTGAAATTATTTGACTTTTTATGGTTGATAAATTTCAGATCGGAGTGAATTGGAAGAAAGAAGAAAAGTTAAAGCTTTTAAAGGATCAGTTGAATTCCAACTTTGAGTATTTTTTTTCAATGTTGAGCTTTTGCTCTGAAAATGGGAGTGAAAGTGGCTGTCTCTACCCGTTTTCAGTGGTCGCTGCCAATTTTACCTCACCCTACAGCAGCATATCAATCCCTAACTTCCTCAGCTGTCTCTTCATTCTCTTCATGCTGTCGTTCCGGCGGAGTCTACCTACAGAGACCCTCTCTGCTTCTCCGGACTTGCTCTTTTGAGCATCCGAAGCCAAGAGCTAGGCATCGGCGTGGCGTTGGACGAGCTTGTAGTGCGAGCTTAGACGCCTTCTCAGACGAAGAATTCTCTGAGAAAATCCAAGAGTTGGCACTCAGATTCCAGGTCTCTGATCAAGATACCAGTAACGCGTTAGATTCCAAATCCGAGATGCTCTGTGAGGATTCCAGTGACAGTGATGGTGCATTTAGCTGTAGCAGTATCAGTGGAGAATCTTCTAGACGGTTCCATATGGATTATGTTGTACAGCCTCCGTGGATCGACCTCCATCAAGACCCAACGGATGATATTGTTATTCCGGCGAGTATTGAACGGAAAGCCAATAGCGTCGAACTTCCGTTATCTCTTCGAATTATAAAGAGGAAAATGCAGTGGCAAGAAGGATTTATTGAAGCAGGAGAATCTGCTTACTGCTCTGTTAAAAAGGCGTTTTCTTCTATGGTGTTTATAGTCAGAGAACTCCACAGCTTCACCTTGCAGATGAGGGAGGTATTGTTAACTGAAGATTTGAAGGATATTCTTGTTCGAGTACACAATGAAATGCACGCCTCTTTTGTGTGGTTGTTTCAACAAGTTTTCTCCCATACACCCACTCTTATGGTATATGTTATGATTCTACTTGCAAATTTCACTGTGTATTCCGTGGGGAGTAAGGCTGCTATTGCAGCTACGCCACATGGGTCTCACGCCGCAAGAGCAGAGATCGTGTCAGCTGTTGAAATTCAGGACCAGAGGAGTCCAAAGTTCGATTCTTCCACGGAGAAGACGTTCTTAGTGTCGGGTTCTAGTGATAAATCGGCTTCTGTTGGTGGTTTTAATGGCGGTGGTGGAAAGGTTCGACCGTTGGCCGGTGGCACAGAAGGCGACTGGTGGTTTGTTGGGTCAGACGAATTCAGAACGATTGATCTCGATGCTGCTTCCCATTTGTCATCTTTAGGCACTGAGAGAGAGGCAGAGTCTGTGTCAGGGCAGGTGAGTGAAGAAGAGTTAACAAAATGGAACTCACTTCTTGAAGAAGCTTCTCTCATGCTAGCTTCAATGAGAGACGAATCTGTGGATCAAGAGACCATGCAAAGATTAGTTTCACCAATTACAGCCACGATCGAATCAGATGATTATGAAGATTATTTTAGAACAGAACTACTATACCAAACGGGATTATCCCAAGAGCCTGGTAATCCCCTCCTACTTGCCAATTATGCTCAGTTTCTCTACCTCGTCGGCCATGATTACGACAGGTATATATTTATTTCCTCGCTTCATCAATTTCAAATCACCAGATTTAGCTTAAAGGTTCGAGAATATTTTCCTTTCCTAAGTTTCCAGTCGTTGAAGTTTATGGTCCTGTGTCTGGGTGTTGACAATATTGCATCGCCTTCATTCCTTTCAAAAGCCTAAATTAAAAACAAAAGCCTTTCTGATTCCTATCACCTTCTACGCGTGAACCCTCCACACCCGTTGGCTTGAAATATCTTCTTGAAGTCGGCATCCTCGGAGTAGTTGTTGACCGTGTTAAAAGCTCTTAATCTGGTATCATTGACTTGAGTTTTTCGTTTTTTGTTTTATGTGAAAACAGAGCGGAAGATTACTTTAAGAGAGCAGTAGGAGTAGAGACACGAGACGCAGAGGCATACAACAAATACGCAACTTTTCTATGGAGGATTAGAAAGGACTTGTGGGCAGCTGAGGAAACTTTCTTGGAAGCCATAGCCAGCGATCCTTCCAATACATACCATGCAGCTAATTACGCTCATTTTCTGTGGAACACCGGCGGCGAAGACACCTGTTTCCCTCTCAGCTCACCAGATACTGCTCAAGAAGTCTAAATTCTTCCAAAACACACCCAAAGATAATAATAAAAAAACGAAGATCACAGAAGATGCAAAACCCCACGTGCTCCAATTTCAAGTTTATATATTCCCAAGAAATTCCAAAGTTTTTTTCATTTTTCTTTCTCACGAGTACAAATTTGTCCGATTTCTTTAGTTGGAGTGGGATTTTTCCTCGGGGTTGAGGGTAACAAGGATATTTGGGTCGAAAGCTAGGATGCATGTGACCGAGTGAATAAAATTCTTGATGTGAATGTTCGAAGGTGTGGACGTTTGCCATTTGATTGGCCAGCCTTGGCTTGATCCCCGGACATTACAATAGGCTTGGACTTTCATCAACGCTCGTTCCTCATTTAAGTACGCTTTCGATCCTAAGTCAACCTTTTACACAAAACACTTTGTTGAAGAGAAAAAGGAACGTGAAAGAATGCAAGATACTTCTATTAGAGACCTCTGTTAAAAATGCTACAATGCTTATGATGTTCTCTATAGTCTTTTATGTTAAAAATAAGGCACCTTTAAAGGGTATGTATACTATTTCATTTCTAGAATAGATGGTCAAGATTTATTTGATTTAATGGTCTACATTGTTGTAGAATTCTGTACATTACTCTACATAATTCATGTACAATATTTACCTTTATAAAACATTCTACAAGCTTTTGCAATGTTCTATATTATTCCACAATGTTCTATAAGCTTTCATAGGCTTCTACCAAATTCCATAAGCTTCCAAAGTCTTCCATAAGCTTATAACATCTTTCAGAAGCAATCAGTCTGTCATAAGATTGTAACATGATCTAGAAGACTTTTTTGAGCCAAACTTCAGCTTGTGAGCTTTAAAACATGCAAAACGTAACATTCTTCCCTACCTAATTCAGTGATGTCCCCATCGTATCCTAGTGGAACTCTTAGATTTTATCTTTGTATTGCCAAAGAGAAAGCTTATGCTCCCAACTAACTTGACTTTTCAGCTATCCCTTCCATATGATCAAGTATTCATCATAGGGTGGATGTGAGCCTCTTCCTGGTATAGTCCAATGTGTCAAGATCTCTTCCACCTGACATTCGTGCATCATGATCATAGTGGTGGGTGGGCACCTTGATTCACCCCTACTTGGATCTTTCTTATCATCATGATAAGGTTTTAAGAAACTTACATGAAATATATGATGAATCTCCAAATGTGAGAGTATCTTGACTCGGTACACCAACTTTTCCACCCTTTTCTCCACTAGAAATGGTCATTCGTACATTTGAATCAAGCCCTTATGAACACCTCTTCCAGCATGTCTATGAAAAAGGAGATTGACCATCACCAAATGTCCTTCGTCAAACTCCAAATGGTGCCTTCTCTTATTAGCCTATTTTTCCATCTTCTTGGCTGCTCAATTTAAATATGCCCTTGCCATATCGAACTTCTCATGCCAACTTTTGGCGAATAAGTATGCTCCAAGGATTTTACCATTATAACCGACAACAAGAGTGTGTAGAGTTAAAGGCTATTGTCTAGTAGCTAACTGGAAAGGACTAACTCAGTAGACTCACTTCGCTGCAAATTATATGAGAATTGGGCAACAACAATCAATTTCACCCAATTTTTCTAGTTGGAACTCACATAGTACCTCAAATATAACTCCAATAAGGCATTCAACCACTTCATTTGTCCATCAGTTTGTGGACGAAAGCTTATAGAAAAGTTTAACTTTGACCCCAAGAGCTTGAACAATTCTGTCCAAAATCGACCTGTAAAGCGAATGGTTTTATCACTAATGATAGTTTGTGGAATGACCCAATACTTGACTATATAGCTAAAGAACATATGAGCAGCATCCTCTGTAGTAAATTTTATTGGCATAGGTATCAATACTCCATACTCGTTGAAACGATCCACAATAACCATTATGTTGCCTTATCCATCTACTTTCGGCAACCTGATGATGAAATCCATTGAGATATTCCCGTGGTCTCTAAAGAATTGGCAATGGCTGCAATAATCCGCTTGATGCTTTAAGCTCCACCTTATTTTGTTGGCTCACAAGATAAGTCTTCACATAGGCCTCAATGTCATCTATCATTTAGGGCTAATAGTAGGCACGCTCCATAAGTGCCAAGGTTCAATTCATCCCTTGATGACGAGCTCGTAAGGAGTTATAACACTCCTTGATGATCTCCTTTCTCAATCCATTCTACTTGGGCACATAAATCTAGCTTCCTTTAGTGATGAGCAACCCATATCCAAGCCAAAACTTGCGATTCTTTCCCTCCTCGACATGCTTCAACACTTTTTTTGGCTTGGTGATCACATTACAATCCCTCTTTCAGTCGGTCGTGTAAAGGAGAGCTAGGATTTGACATATTTGCCAACTCTATCTTATGGTCTACCTCTTTTCTTGGGGGTAAATCCTTTGGCAACTCGAGTGGCCCAAAATCCTTGTACTCCTCAAGGACGCAAACAATCTCTTTAGGCAGTTCTTCAAGAGTAATGCCACTTTCCTTCTTGAGTGCCACTAAGAACATCAACTCTTTCTTCTCCATTCCTTCGAAGGGTTGCACGATTGAAAAGTAGTAGTCTTCATTGGTACCTTGCAAGAAAAAAGTACCTATTTGTTGTTTCCCTTCTCTACAATGCATATGGTATTTGCAAACGGAATTGGAGTAGTTTTCACTTTATCTATGAACTCTATACCCACCACCACCTGCAAATCATCAATGGGAACAATAGAAAAATCTATATAACCATGCCACTTACCTATACGGATCTATATGTTCTTTTCCACTCCACACACATGCTTGTAGGCACCAAGTTCACTACCTTTATCGAACCATCAGTGGGTATGTACTTGATGTTCAACCACTTGGCTTCTTCTTCCTTCATAAAGTTGTTCGTAGAACCGGTATCCACGAAAACTCTTTTACTTTGTCCACCAATCTTCATTTCTAATAACAATCGCCCTTTCTTTTTGATTTTTGGCATCTCCACTTTGGCATTGATGACATGAAGAACTTCTAAGGATCCACTCCTTTCCTCAGCCAATTTTGAGGTTTCTTCTTTGAGGCAGCAAGATTGCTCTTCTTAGGAAAGTCTCTAATTTGATGAGGTTTGTCGCAAAAGTAACATTTTAAAGTGGGACTCCACTCTTGTCTTCCTTGTGGACCTTGCTTGAACCTTCCTTTAGCTTGCCACTCTTCAAAGCTCCATCCTTGCTTTGTTTCTTCTCTCCCCCACCCTTGCCCTTATCACTATTTTGGGACTTATGGTGGACATCCCTTCTTACTTCATAAAGGGGTTCATCTACCGCAATAACATTAACAAGATCTTGCACACCTCACCTCTCTAACTCCATCTTAGTCCACAAGTTTAAGCCATCATAGAAGGCAAAGAATGCTACTTTGATTGGATAATTGAGAATTTCTAGCAATACCTCTTGAAACTCCCTAACTTGTTCAAAATACTAATGGGAGAGAAATTAAGTAAATTTTTACCAATAAAACTATCACTAAGGCTCCTAAGGATCAATTGCGCCATTTCTAAGGCTAGATGCTTAGGTGAAGGTCTTGATGACCTATTGGCTGAATCCTTGTCTCAAGTGGATGTTTATTGATGTGTAATTGGCATTGGAAGTGATAGAATATAAGTTTAGGAGCAAAGCTGGAAAATGCAAATTGATCATGGTTTCATGTTTTTGCCATAACTAATTGTGTGGTTAAGCAAATGAGGTGAGGTTTGTTCTAAATTAAACTTTAGATGTTTGGCTTCAATTTCTTGTGAAATAAGTGTTGTCTAATTGTAACTTTAAGAGGTTGAATTTCTGCCTTGAAAGTGAACTATACTGGCTGTGTAAACAGTAATCGAATTAGATGACCTGAAATTTTGATAATTTTTGTAGATTGATTTAGGAGGACTTGGTGAAAATGGTCTTAATGAAAGTTGAATCCTATCTTGTTAACTTTCCATTTCCACTGATTCTGCAATTTTCCGATATGTACGTTGGGAGTTATGAATTGTTAACTATTGACTGGTTATGTGAATTTTGGGTGAAACCTAGCTATAAGTGTAGGTTTTGTGAGTATTGTGATTTGAAGCACATTTAGAGATTTTTTTGATTTGAATTGGCTCAAGTGATCTTCTGGAAAGTTGTAGAGGAATCAATTCTCTTGAAAATGGGATATACTATACTATTTTTGGATATTATAATTGGGAGTTATGAATTTTCAAAGATTGGACTTAAGTTGGGTCATTGACTAGTGATCAGGGCAGCCACCTGCATGACAGTTTTGAGTTGTTAGAGATGGAATTGGCTACTAAGCCCTTCATAAGAAGTGTATTATTATTTTTAAGCTTTTCATGGGTATAAAGTATGCAAATTTTTGACATTTTTACAAGGAGTTATGCTTTTTATAAAATTGCTGTTCAGTTTAGGTGATTTCAGTGGGCAGAATCGTTCATTGAATTGTTTGACCTACTTAGAAATTGAATTTGATTTCATTTTGTTCATGAAATTTGTAGGTCACATTCTTATCTTTCATTTGGCATAAATCTTGTAATTTTTATCAAAGTTAATGAGAAGTTATGGATTTTATAAAATGTTGCCCTGTTTTGAGAAAATGTTGCACTGTTTTGAGAGGCATTGTGAAGGCAGTAACTTTGAGTGTATTTTTTACACCCTTAGAGGTGAAGTTAGTTTTTGATTCCTTCATGAAACTTGTAGATCTCTCTTTTCTATATAAAATAGATACCAAGTTTGTTCAATTTGAAGTTCGGAGTAGGGAGTATGACCTATGGAAGTTGTTATGTCAGAGAAAGTTGTGCAGATCTGGCATTGTAGTAGTGTAAGTCGACTTGGATAAGTCGACTAACACATGCACTGTTGGACCCCAAATTTTTGTTTTCTTGAAGTTATTAAGTATGAATTTATTTGATTTATGATTTATGGTATAGTTTGATTTTATTGAGAATATTCATGGAAAATTTGGATTTAATTGAGTTTAGTATGAAATATGGTTATGAAAGAATAAAAAGGTTTAAGGGGCAAAATGGTCAAGGTGTTTAAGTTATGAAATTTTAGACTAAGTAAGGAGGTGCATTTGAGTCTTTGGCCTATCATGTAGGTTTAAGGAATTAAAGTAAGGAAAAGAAGAGAAATAGAAAAGAGGAGAAAGAACGAAGAGAAAAGAGAGTCGGCGGCCGTGTGAGAGGAGAAGAGAAGAGAAAAAGAGGGAAAGCTTCCGTTTGAGGTTTTTCGACAGGTTTCAAGCATTCCTAAGGTACGTTACACTCTTCTATACTTGTTTAGGTTGAATCTAACTTTTGATTTGCTGGAAATGGGGATGAATCGGTAAAGTTAGGGTTTGAGATGAACTTAGGTAGATTTGTTGTTTTGATTGTGTTTTTTTGTGGTTGTTGTTGGGTTAGATAAGTGTAGAAATGGAGTAGGATGCATGATGTAGAGTTTAAGAGTGTTAAATGAGCTAGTTTGATTCTGCAGAAATCTGGAAATTCTGGGTTCGGAAGAGTTTCTGCAACTCGCACGCCGCGGTGTGTTCATGAGCACGACGCGACGTGGGAGGAAGGCTATCGCACGCCATGGCGTGCATTTATTTTTGGTGAAATGCGAGTATATGTGGTGAGACGCGGCATGTTGTAAGCCGCGGCATGTAAATTTGAGGTTGGCGAGACGCGGCGTGTAAGCGGGTTAGGAGACGCGGCGCGCGCGAAGAGACGGGTGCACGCCGCGGCATGCGGGCCTCTCGCCGCGGTGAGACGGCCTTTGCCGCGGAGCGCACGCTACTCAGCCGCGGCGAAATTTCCAATTTTTGTAAGAATTGGGTCCAAACTTATATCTTTTACTACAGAAGTCCTTTTGGGGTGATTGTAGAGGCGTTGTG
>JANJEY010000234.1:35678294-35689028 GCA_024703695.1 Erythroxylum cataractarum | reverse complement strand
CCAACAGTTGGGGTCCGGATCTACGGGTCGGGTCCCGACATCTATGGTATTAGAGAGGTCGGAATCCGGTCCCCGGAGTGGGTCCCAACACCTTTATCATCCCACATTCCCACCTATAACCCCACTACTAGCCCCACTCTCAATGCTCCAAACATACCATCATCTTCGACAACTCCTATCTAGAAATCTTGGGAATAAGTAATTGGGGAATAAACTCTGTTTAAGGCCTATTCACCACTCATGGAAAAGAATGACAAATTAGTTGATTGCCCTAATGTTGAGGTCTTGAAGGAAGGAACACGAAACTAGGAATCCACCATTGTGGGTTTCTTCTTTAAAAAAAGGCCACCTTTTCCTTTATTATCGAAATAGGCCAACAAGCTCTACAAAACCCAAGGACTGATGGAGGTCCTTCTCTCTAAAGATAACTTGATCCTTTTCACCTTCTTTTCCACTTCTGAAGCTCAAAAACATCTTGGAAGAAGGTTCATGGCACCTTGGTAATCACTCTATCTTCCTATAAACTTGGTAGTCGAGCTTAATACTTGACTCTTAAGATCCAAAACATCCCAATTTGGATTAACTTCTATAGTGTCCCCCTTGAATACTGGGTTAAGTTCATTAGCAAGCTACATTGGTTGACCATTGTGTATGGATGAACACACTACTAAGAATAAGCATATAGGCTATGCTAGGATCTGCATTAGTGTGGATCTTTTGAAAGAGCTTCCTGATGAAATCTCGATCAAGAGACTAGAGGAAGATGACAATTTATGGGTAGACACTATAACCATTTCTTACCACTAGAAGTCGCCTTCCAACACTTAAGGAAAAACTTGGAAACCCATGGGGAAAGCATTTAAAAATGTAAGCTATCAAGAACTCATAGGGATAGCAGATGAGTCTCAACCTCTAGAATCTATGGAGAATCTCAATCCTTCGATCTCAAATACAAAAATGATAGCCACAGAGTAAATAACTGATGTATTGCCAATCCCTGAGCTTCCACCATATTTGTCAACATTGATGTTCAAAACAATAAGATACAGAAAGAATTCAATGAAGCACACAGTCACGTACTCAAGGATCAAAATACAATACATAATGTAGAAATATAAATTTTAGGAAAAATCTGATGAAACATATGCAAATATACTAAATGCACAATGTAGCCACGAATGTTACTTCAAAAAGATTGAATAATCCTAAAGAAGACTCGACAATTGTGAACACCAATATTCCTAATACCTCTGATATCCTTACAACCCCCATTGGTACTAAAGGAATCAAAGATGCTAAAGAAAAAATCAAATTCCAAATAGTGGAGAGAAGGAGATCCAAAAAGTGCTAAGGGAGAGATTCTACAAACCAAACCCTTTAAAAATATGTCTATCATCACATGGAATATTAGGGATAGATTGTTCCACTAAACTCTTAGATTTAGGGGACTTTGTTTTGCGGGAGAAACCTATCATCATTGGCTTGCTTAAAACCAAAATCAAACTAGAAAATCTGGTAAAGTTGGAGATTTTTATTCCTATTGCAACATGCTTACAAATCACAATCACCATGCTCTTGGTAGAATTATTATCTGCTATAGGAAGGATGAACTCAATGTAGACTTATTAGACTCCACTGAGCAAGCTATGCATCTTAATCTCTATTTCATGTAAGAGCACTTCAATTTGAACTTATCATTTATATACGCACGCAATTTTAGATTTCAAAGAAGATGCTTATAGAAAAATCTTAAAACTATTAGCAATAACATCTCCAATCTTTGGCTTATCTGTGGAGACTTCAATTCGGTTTTATACACATAAAACGCACAAAGACATTGCAATTTAAAAAACTACATAGCTGATTTGAAAGAATATGTGGAGGAATTATGAGTGACTAATCTTAAATTTGTTGGACACAGTTTCACCTGGTCCAACAAACATAAATCTTATTAGTATATTAGGAAGAAATTAGATTGTTCCCTAGTCAATGACATTTGGCTTAGACACTTTCCCAACAATATTGCTACATTCAAAGATTCTCTCTTATCTGTAGCGTTCCCTTATCTTAGGATACATATCGGGACACCCAGAGGTCATTCCAGTACATAACCTAAGACAATAGTAAGCTACATTATCGAATCACACCCTAATTGTTATTAATAATTTGTTCCAAAAATGTATAAAACATCATCCTTTCCGATTTAACAGTTTCCTAGTGAATGTATCAAGGTTCTCTGAAGCATGTAGAAAAGGGACATAACACTATTGTCAAGGGACCAGATAATTCAGTTATGTTCAAAAATCGAAGATCATTAAGCAAGAACTGAAAGTGATAAATTCCTTTTAAGGATCCGCAACTTCTGTTATTAAATCTTATAAACTTGAACTTCAAGACATATAATCTAGACTTGCTTCAAATCCAACAAATCAAATGCTATTGGACGAAGAAAATTTGTTGCTCTCTCAGTTTATGTAGGCCACATACAGTCATACTTCTCTCTTACAACAATGAGCTAGAGTGAGCAGGTTAAAGGATGGGGATAATTGTACTAGCTTCTTTTTCATCTCAATTCTTGCAAAGAAGGCTTGGTACTTCAGACAAATTAAAAAATCCAAGAGGAAACATTCAGATACTTTGAAGACCTACTTGGTACCATTAGTCCCCTACTATTTTTCTTGAAGATCTCAGGACACTCTAGCTTAAACAAATCTCAGCTCAGGATTCAGATTCTCTTATCAAACCTGTGGATAACGTTGGAATAAAAATGCAGTATTTGGAATGGATGACATAAAAACCCTAGGACTTGATGGTCTTAATGGCTATTTTTTTTTCAAAAATTCTAGAACACCATTGGAAAAATTTTTACACAGGCAGTCCAGAAGCTCTTCTCCAAGGGGATTCTTCTAAAGGAGATCAATAGAACCTATGTTTGTTTGATTCCTAAATGCTTTAACCCTATAAATTTTGGTTAGTTCAGACCTATAGCTTGTACACATTTCCCTTACAAAGTTATCTCCAAAATTCTAGCAACTATATTGAAGAAAGCACTAACCACACTAATTAGTGACAATCAAGGTGGCTTATTGAATGATAGACACATAGGGGATAACATCCTCATAGTATAAGAGCTCTTAAAGGGTTACTTTAGATCCAATTCTTCTCCAAATTGCACAATTAAGATAGACTTCCACAAAGCCTTTGACATTGTGAGTTGGGACATCCTATGGACAATTTTGAAGGCCTATGGGTTTCCAAACATATTCACTCAATAGTTAAGAGAATGCATATCATCTGCATCCTTGTCAGTATTGATCAATAGAAATCCTTCCAAATTCTTTAAAGCAATAAGAGGTCTCAGATAGGGGGATCCCCTACCCCTTATCTCTTCATTCTTTACATGGAGACTCTTAACTCAATCATCAAGCATGAAGTGCTTAATAACTCCAATTTCAAGCATCATGCAAAATGCAAGAAAATTAGATTAACTAACCTTTGGTTTGCACATGATCTCCTTTTATTTTGCATGGCAAAGATGGACTCTATAAAAAGTTACATAAAGGCTCTCGAAAATTTCAAAATCTTTTTAGGTATGCAATTTAACCCAACAAGAGTCACTTCCTCCTATCCAAAAGTTCCACTGCTTTGCGAACTCTCATCTCTCAAACCACTGGAATGCAATTCAAAAACACCCTTGTTGTACTTGGGCTTACCTATTTCTACCAAAAAGCTTAACTTTATGGAGTGCAAACCACTTTTAGAGAAAATACAGAAAAGATTCAAACTCATGAGTTAACAAATTCGCTCTTGTGTTGGGAAGGTGCAGCTTATCAAATCGATGCTAAACTCCCCACATGTTTATTGGATCTCCCACATCTTTTCATCAGAATGAATAATTAAAAAATAGAAAGGCTACTAAAAAAATTCTTATGGAGTCATCCAAATGGAGAAAAAGGGCCTGTTAAAGTGAAATGGTCAAAATATGTCTTCCTAAAGATGAAGGTGGATTAAACATTACTTCGATCAAGACCACCAATCAAGCTTTGATTCTCAAAAGGCTATGGTGGATTCTAACAGATAAATCTTCACTTTGGATAAAATGGCTTCATTCTTACTTCCTCAAAGATAGAAGCATATAGGGAATTATGCAATCTGCCTCATACTCTCACTTTCTTAACCAACTTCTAAAGTTAAAAGACAAGGTAAAAAATGGTGTCTCATGCTTAATTGGGAATGGTAACTTAATAACTCTTTGGTATGACAAGTGGTCAGTTATGGGACAACTCATACAACATTTAAACAACCTAAATAGTCTACAATCTCATCCCTCAACATTAGACTCAACTCCAAGATTAATAATGGTTCATGGAACTTTTCTTACAACCTAAGGCATTTACAACTTGTTTATTCACCTAACCCACCCTGTCTTGATACATTCTACTGGAATCACCAACCAATCTATAAACTTACCAACGAAACCACCAAAGATCTATTAAGAAGTAGAAAACTAAAGGTAGCATGGCACAGGATCATATAGAGCAAGGCCTTGACTCCAAGAATATCCTTTATTTTATGGATAGCAGTCCAAAGCATAACCAATATAGCAGATAGAATGACATATCTGCAAGTGGATAAAACATGCCTAATGTGTTGATTCCATGTGGAAACAAGAGATCATCTTTTCTTTACATGTCCTTATAATAACACTATATGGGATCACATAGATAGGAAATGCTTCTAGGAGTACCTTCACTGAGATTACACAAAAATTGATCAACCTATCAACTGACCTCAAATCTAAACAAATTGATTCATATTCTATCATTGGGGCTTTGTGTATATGTATTGTGGAAAGAAAAAAAAAACTAAGATGGTTTACTAATAACAACTCTTCTAAAGAGTCTATTATCACAGAAATCCACAGGGAAATCAGAGAGCTAATACTACTAACAAAAACCTAAATCTGGCCTGCAACGTAAGCACCCTATCCTCTCTAAATATCTAACTCATTGATATACTTCCGCATGAGTGAGTATCTTAGTATATACTTCCCCAATTTTTAGATCTTGCTCCCTACACATGGTAATCTACGGAAGTAACAAGATATAGAAAAAAATAAGTAGGGCTCAGCATTTACCTGGTCTATCAACACTTCTACACACCTTGATTTTGAAAGCTTTTTAAGTGTATCCACCTTCTATAAGTCTCCCTCGAAATCTCAAAGTCTCGAAGTCTCTAAAGAAATTAGCCCCAGTTAGCAGAATCTAAGGACATGATGATCGAATGAAGACATGTTTTACCCCTTTTACAAAAACATCACCACTTGGTTGGATACTCTTCCATTGCCATTATGTTGTTGTTTCCTTGTTTTAGTAATATTAAAACACTGTCATTTGGGTAGTTGGTTTAGGATAGTCCACTCTCCATCTTTTGTACCATTAAACCTTCTTTATCATTAATGAGTTTTTTAAAATTTCTTAAAAAATATATTTATTGTCTTTGTTCTCTTTTTGTTTTTGTTATAAACAAGTCTCATATTTGTTGTTCTCCCTTTGGATATCCAAATTGCAATCTTATTATGGGAAAACCAAAGCATTGTGAGATAAAATACCAAGATTTGATATTTCCTAATTTTCATAATTTTTCAACTATTTCAAACAAAAGTGTTATAGACATGCATTTCGATGTCAAGAAATTCTACAACTATGCAATGATCTCTAAACTAACCCCACAAGTAAACAATCCTAACTTAAGTTATTCTCCAACACATATAGCTCATGTTCTCTGTGAAAACTTAGAGTAATTTATTTACAATCCCAAACTACGTAAGTCCTCAATAAATAAATTAGTAGATAAAGAAGTTAAAAAGGGGACAGAAAAAAAAAACACTTCGAGTGAACTTGCAAAAGAGTACAATCATAGTGAGAGAAAGTTGGGAAGATAATGGCACTGGAGGATTTAGGAATAACTAATTGCTTTGAGTTGATGAAATATGAATGCTCCATTTGTCTTCACGCAGTCTTATATTACAGCCACTTTGTCTCTCAAACCCCATTTCTCCTCTTCTAACCCTAATGCTTCATCTAGAAGCTTTGAATTTTAATAGTTCATTTTCCCAAAAATTATTGTAACATAATAATTTGTGTAGAGTGTTTTCTTAATTTATTTTTAGTTTTTCATTTTTTACTTGAATGTTTAGCTTCTGATTTTAATTTTGGTTCTTTCCAAAATTTAAAACTTATTAAATTATAAAAAATAATTTATATTTTGTTTTTTCTTTGTCTGAGAAAGCTTTCAACAAAATTGTTACTCTTTACAAAGACAAGGTCACCTTGACCACACAAAGCCAGTTCTTTAAAGAAGTTGAAAACTGTTGAGCAAATTTTCTTAGTTCCACTTCTCATGCTTAATCTTTAGCCTCATCGATTAAAAAAATCATCTAAGACCATTTGTCCCTTTAGAAAATTGAGTTATTATCGAGAATTTTTACCGCCGTAGAAGTTAAGAACATAATGAAATCCCCAAGTCCTTTCAAATGTCCAAGATGGTTTCAATGTCAGATTTTCCTTAAATATTGGTCACTAACAAAAAATACAATTTTGGATGTAGTTCTTGAATTTTTCAAAGAGATAAATAAGACCTTCATTAGCTTCATTCCCAAAGGAAATGAGCAAAAATCAATGAAGGATTTTTTTTCCCTATTACTTGATGCATTCAATTTGTAAAGTTATGTCAAAGTTAATTGCAAATAGAATAAAAGTGGTGCTTCAAGCTGACATTGATCACTCACAAGGAGCATGCATACTAGGCAAGTAAATTGGGGATAACATTATTTTAGTTCAAAAACTTTTCAAACACTATACCAGGAGAAGCTGTAGAAATTGTGCCCTTAAAATGGATTCTTAAAAAACATATGACATAGTGGATTGGTCTTTTATCCTCAATACACTTAAAACCTAAGGATTCCTTGATATTTTTGTTGAGTGGATTGAGCAGTGACTCACAACAATCTCTTTTAATGTTTTAGTAAATGAGAAACTTATAAGAATAATCAAGGGCACCAAAATGCTTAGACAGAGGGATCACATCTCCCCCTATCTATTCTCAATGTTGATGCAAGTATTTATCAAGTTGCTAAGAAGAGTTTTGAAAAGGAGGAACAATTTCAAAAACCATTCTAAGTAGAAAAAACTCAAAATCTTAAGCTTGGAGTTTGATAATGATTTATTTGATTTTTCAAAGGCTAATGATAATCCCGTATCATTAGTCAACATTGCTCTAAACATATTCAATAAGTTATTGGAGTTGAATGCAAACAAAGCCACAAATGGCATATACCTCTCTAAAAGTGCCACCTACTAAGCCCTATGGTTTTCCTCTCTTAATGGCTTTAAACTTGTTCAACTCCCTATAATTTATCTTGGTATAACAATTTCATCTACTAAACCTTCATATGCAAATTTTAAACCTTTACTTGACAAAAAAAATTCAAAATCAATATATGGAGCTCTAAAGCCTTATCTTTGGTGAAGGGCTCGATTGATCAACTAAATACTCATCTCTATTAATGTATATTAGACATTACACCTAGTATTCCCTAAAGAAATAATCAAATCCATAGAGAAGTTACTCAAAAGATCCTTATGGTTTGGATGCAAGGAGAATGAAACAAAAACAAAATCAAATGGTTAGATATAAGTCAGCCACAATTTTAAGGTGTCTTAGGAATTACTTAACTCAATCTTACCAATATGGTGATGCTAACTAAAGGATTTGGAGATTGTTCCAATACAAACATGCTTTATGGGCAAAATGGGTGCATGCTTATTACATCAAGAAGCACAACTTTTAGAATTCCAAACCCCCTCTAAATGCATCCTTAATAATGAAGTTTCCATTCAGGTTAAGGATAAAATAAAGATGCAGTTCTTCAAGGTGATTAGTAATAGAAACTATTCTTTCTTTCTTTTTTTTTTCTTCTGATAACTACTTACCATTTGTACCTTTGGAAAACATTGATTTCTTGTCCCCTCTTTGGGCTTTCTTCCATCAAAATGTACCAGTATCACAGGTACTTGTTAATTATAATGTTATCATCAACATTAGTATCATAGGTACTTGTTAATCATAATATTATCATCAACATTCTCCCAGCATCAGACATAGCATCATTCCTTTCCAGCTTTGCACTTAGTTTTGACATTAAAGACAAACTTACCTAAAAAGCTACAACCTCAAGAGATTTTACCAATAACATAATTTAAGAAACTATTCAATGTTTCTACACTAAGAGTGCCCTCATACAAGTTAGTATGGATAAAAAAATTCACTGCCTAGAGCTACTCACACCATAAGGTTGGCTATTAGAGGTGTACTTCCTATAATGGACAGGTTAGCAAGCTTAATAGTCACTCCCAACTGGTTTAATCTCTATAGATCCTCTCAAGAAACACTCAATCATGTGTTATTCCAATATATTTACTCCAAAATAGCCTAGATTAAAGTTATAAACCTATATAATCTAGATAATGCACCTAGAACTTGGCATTATATAGTGGATTAGAGCTCAAAAAAGTAATTCACAAATTATCGACTAGCTCTATCCTATCTAATCACTTCTGTATGGGATGAAAGAAATAAGAGAATATTCCCCGATCAAAGTCAAAGCAATGAGAGGATGGTAATTGACAAGATAAATGACCGAAAACAACTTAAAAGCAAATATCCCAACCAAACAGTACAAACAATTAAAAACAAAATCCCCACATTTATTCTACAACATACAATAGACCAAATTTTAGATTTCCAGAGTTTACGGTTGATTGTTTTTTATTTGATTAAAATTAATCATTTAATAATTATAGCAATTATAAATTATATTTTAAATAAATGTTAAATTTAAGAAAATTCACGTGATGCCTCAAATTACTTGGCATCATGTCAGAAGCGTCTAATAACGAAGATGAAACTATTTAATTTTAGAATGGAAATAATACTATTTTATATATACAAAATGATATTGGAAATAATGAAAAATTTTAAATTAATTTTTTTATGAGAAGCTCAGTAGAGATTTGCCTTCTTTTCGTAAAATTAAATTTTGTAGCTTGAAGATCCTTTTCTTAAAACAAAGATTTAACTTCCAAATTTTCACTTTTGAGATTCAAGTTATGAGAGATTCATGCATCCTATAAATAGTTTACATTAATCGATTAACATCCACATGAGGGAGTTCTATCCAGTTAAAGCAAGTTATTGAAGATGCGAAAAGCTTAGTCACAGGAGTAGCTAACGACTTTTAATAATACAAAACAAACAAAACAGAAAAAAGATGGGAAAGGCAGGCCACGGAACAGTAGTAGCTACCAGTCAACTTGGTACCTTGACAAAATTTGCAAAAGTAGCGACCTTGAACTCTTTATCTTCCTTCCTCAATTCTCATCAACCATCTCCTCCATACCCCTAATAACTCCTCTCTCACTAGCAGGCTCTCATGGAGGTTTCATGGGAACAAAGTGTCACAGACTCTATCAATGTCATTTATCTTCTATTCTCAGCCTACTTAGTCTTTGTGATTGCAACTTGACTTTGTCATGTGCGCTGGCTCTGTGAGGGCCAAAAATGCTATGAACATAATGCTTACTAATGTTGTTGATGCGGTTGTTGGATGTATTTCTTATAATCTCTTTGGGGTCGCTTTAGCATTTGGAGATGGCTCCAATGCCAATCCTTCACCAGGTTTTTTGCTCTCAAAGGCATCCCCAACAGTATTTACGACTATAGTTACTTTCTTTACAATGGGCTTTCGCTATTGCTGTTGCTGGAATCACCTGTGGGTCAATTGCAGAGAGAACCCAGTTTAGTGCATACCTTGTATTCTCATTTTTCCTCACTGGTTTTGTGTATCCAATTGTGGCTCATTGGGTTTGGTCATCAAGTGGCCGGCTAAGTCCTACTTCGAGCAATTTGTTGTTCGGTTCACGTTGGATATTGGGGAATGATTCCAAGCTCTGGCCCTTACGAGTCCATTTAAAGTCACAAATATCTTCCCAGCCATTCATACCCTCGGTCACAAACAGAGACAAATCTTTCTTAGCCAACCAAACTAAGCCCTCAACAACTCCTCATGTTATTTCTAGCTAAATGCAGAGGCCACTTATAACTCATTCTCAAGTCATTTCCCTTAAAACTTTGAATTCTTTAGGCAGTTGGGGCCTTAAATTCACAGCTGCAAAAAGACAAATCCTGTTTTTTTTTTTTTTGAAAATTTAAGATATATGTAATTATAATAAAAAGAGAAAAACAATGTACAAGTACCGCAAACTACAAGATGCGGACAAAAAGAGGAAAAAGCCGTTCAAGCCACCAACACTAGAAAACTAGAAAACCCCTATTACAAAAGAGCAAACCACAAAAAGTCCAATATCCAGCTACGTCTACATACTCCAACGCTGTCGCATAGCCAAACCTGGCTGCTCTTACATACCATGCCCAATGATGACCTCCCTGATCAGGTTAATAATACAGTCCCCCAACTCATATTTGTGCCTCTCCGTTTGTTTGTAAAGACGCCTGTTTCTCTCCCGCCAAATATGATAGATAACCATATAAAAGGAGGTTCTAATCATGAGAGAATCACGCTGCCCATTATTGACTACGCGAATAATCTCATTAAGGACCTCAGGCCATTCATAAGAAGAATACAAGATACCTGTCATATACAATATGCGATTC
>JANJEY010000234.1:35664926-35675024 GCA_024703695.1 Erythroxylum cataractarum | reverse complement strand
TGTTAAGGCCTACTACAACCAAGAAATTAAGAAAGGAAATTAAGCAACAAAAGCTACAGATTCAGGCATAGAATCTCGGGAGTTACATACCATAAAACTCTCGAATGCAGGCTCTCTTCTCATAAGTAGAAGTAGTAATCTTGCCGTCCGAGTAGGTCTGCATTATTATTACAATTTTGAAATTCATGGAGTACAGAATAATCTTAACAAATTAGTTAATGAATCAACACGAACTGAACTGTGAAATTTTGAATGGGAACAGAAAGACAAGGCAAGCAAAACAAAATAATAACAGACTAAAGCAAGAACTACAACCAAGTGAAATCAGGAAGTAGCCTCGACAGATACGCACCAGACAAACTAAAATTCTAAGCAAACCAAGGGCACCAGCAAGATGACAATCGGTCCACTGAACAAGAAAGAGGAAAAATTGTGCCGCTGGAGTGTTGAACAGTCTCATCTGAAGTCGGGCACCATCCCTTTCCCTTGGAAAATCTAAGGAGAGATTTGCCTTCTTTTGGTAAACCAAATTTTATAGCTCGAAGATCCTTTTCTTAAAACAAAAAAAAAAAATCTTTAACTTCCAAAATTTCACTTTTGAGATTTAAGTTATGAAAGATTAATGCATCCTATAAATAGTTTACATTAATCGATTAACATCCACATTAGGGAGTTCTATCCAGTTAAAGCAAGTTATTGAAGATGCGAAAAGCTTGGCCACAGGAGTAGCTAACGACTTTTAATAATACAAAACAAAGAAAACAGAAAAAAAGATGTGAAAGGTAGGCCACAGAACAGGAGTAGCTACCAGTCAACTTGGTACCTTGACAAAATTTGCAAAAGTAGCGACCTCTGATTCTTTATCTTCCTTCCTCAATTCTCATCAACCATCTCCTCTATACCCCTAATAACTCCTCTCTGACTAACAGGCTCTCATGGAGATTTCATGGGAACAAAGTGTCACAGACTCTATCAATGCCATTTATCTTCTATTCTCAGCTTACTTAGTCTTTGTGATGCAACTTGGCTTTGCCATGTTGTGCGCTGGCTCTGTGAGGGCCAAAAATGCTATGAACATAATGCTTACTAATGTTGTTGATGCGGTTGTTGGAAGTATTTCTTATTATCTCTTCGGGTTCGCTTTTGCATTTGGAGATGGCTCCAATGCCAATCCTTTCATCGGCACAGGGTTTTTTGCTCTCAAAGGCATCCCCGACAGTACTTACGACTATAGTTACTTTCTTTACCAATGGGCTTTCGCTATAGCTGTTGCTGGAATCACCAGTGGATCAATTGCGGAGAGAACCCAGTTTAGTGCATACCTTGTATTCTCCTTTTTTCTCACTGGTTTTGTGTATCCAATTGTGGCTCATTGGGTTTGGTCATCAAGTGGCTGGCTAAGTCCTACTTCGAGTAATTTGTTGTTCGGTTCGGGTGCCATTGACTTTGCCGGTAGCGGCGTTGTTCACCTGGTTGGTGGGGTTGCTGGGCTTTGGGGTTCTCTTATTGAAGGTCCTCGGGTGGGGCGGTTTGATGCTTTTGGCAAGCCGGTGCCTTTGCGTGGACACAATGCAACCCTAGTAGTACTCGGGACCTTTCTGCTTTGGTTTGGATGGTTTGGATTTAACCCGGGCTCCTACGACAAGATTCTCGTCGCCTATCCAAATACAACCGATCAGGGAAACTGGACCGGAGTGGGCCGGACTGCAGTAACTACTACTTTAGCCGGATCAACGGCAGGAATCGTAATGTTATTTAGCCGGAGATTGCTAGTGGGTCATTGGGATGCACTGGACGTTTGCAACGGTGTTCTTGGGGGGTTTGTAGCAATTACTTCGGGCTGCTCAGTTGTTGAGCCATGGGCTGCAATTGTGTGCGGTTTTTGGGCTGCTTGGGTCTTGATTGGGCTCAATATGTTGGCCCTAAAGCTGCAGTTCGACGACCCGTTAGAGGCAACCCAGTTGCATGGCGGATGCGGTGCTTGGGGGTTAATATTCACAGGTTTGTTTGCGAAAGAGGAGTTTGTGATTGAAGCCTATAATTCAGGCGTGGGTGTGAGGCCTTATGGCGTGTTATTGGGTGGAGGGTGGGGTCTTATTGGATCCCAGTTGATTGAGGTGTTGGTGATATTCGGGTGGGTGAGTGTGACAATGGGACCCCTGTTCTATTGTCTTCACAAGCTCAGGATATTGAGAATTTCCATTGAAGAAGAGATTGCAGGGTTGGATATCTCTAGACACGGTGGTTATGCCTACGTTGCCCATCCAGAAGAGAACCATCCCCGTTTCTACGCAGATTACATGCGTGCTCAAGACCAAGATGGGGATGGTCACTGATCAGTTCAGTTGGCTCGATTCAACTACTAGGCATTCCTTTCCTATTCCATTGTATTTTAGCATTCCTTTCCTTTTCCATTGTATTCCTTCACTGCCCTTTTCTTTTTGGCATAATTATTCAAGTACATTTCCCAAACATCAAGAGCTTTCACGTTGGGTATTGGGGAATGATTCCAAGCTCTGCTCCTTACGAGTCCATTTAAAGTCACAAATATCTTCCCAGCGATTCATACCCTCTGTCATGAACAGAAACAAATCTCTCTTAGCCAACCAAACTAAGCCCTAACAACTCATGTTATTTCCAGCTAAACCCAGAGGCCACTTGTATTGTAACTCATTCTCAAGTCATTTCCCTTAAAACTTTAAATTCTTTAGGCAGTTAGAGCCATAAATGCACAGCTGCAAAGAGACATATTCTGTTTTGCAAGCTGGAGAGAACCAAATATATATGTACTTCTCTTACTTGCCTGTACACCAAAGAGTTTCTGGTAATATCAAGTCGTACGATGTAAAAGTTCAATCATTGCATCAACCCTCACCCTTAAAATTACAGTTGAAAGGATCTGCCTCTACATTGGTCAAATATCACCACAAAAAAAAAAAAACTATGGACTTCAAGCTGCATGAATTTCATTGGGGGCACCCGAGCATCTGGCATCACATTGTCAAACATATGTATCAGTACTAGTTTGCTGCTGTTTCAAACAAATATAAGTGGATGATAAAGCTGTTTGTTAATGGAAGTTCAATGCAAGAATGCCAGGCAATAGGCAATTTGTAAAAATGCAGAAACAGGTTAAGATTAACATAAGAATTCTCAAAATTAATCTTTTGAGTCAGATCCATAACTAAAATGAAATTTACACTTTAAACATGCTAGTGTTAACACCAAATATACAACATTTCGTATCATATACAAGCAGCTCCTAAAGCCGAGGATTAATCCTCACCTAGTATGGGGATGATCATAGGGAACAATTGAATGGTCCGGAACATTACTAGGCAACTTATCAATGTAAATGAACAGCCTCATGCAGTTCTCCTTCGAAATTATGGACAAATCAACAACATCAGACTTCTCTGTGAATATCCAAAGATCGCCAGAATTGACCCTCTTAAGACTATCTCTACAAAAGGGGCAAGATTGAGACCGCCCACGCCTGCCATGAACAAGAACAGCAGAACATCATATCACATCCAAAGGCAAAAAATGTCAATAAGAAAATAAGGAATCATAAAATGGGAAGTAAGTAAAAGCAGCCTTCTAGGCATTGTCATTTTGCAAATTTCTAAGAATCATATTCGGTTGAGGATTTACACTTTCCAAGGTGGAGGATAGTCAGAAAAACTTGCCAGCATAAAAATGAAAGAGATTATTAAACACAGGACTAAAAGTGATTGAAATGTGTTTGTTTTTTTTAGATGCCAAAAGGTGAACTAGTTGGCACTATCAAAAGAAATAAGAAGAGTGTATAGAAAATTTTATCCAATTACGTTATCTTTTATAATCATGCAACAAGATGGAGGATATCCGTAGGCTTGTTTTTCTATACCTATCCTTCCTCATTTGATGATCTTGGTAGTTTCGGAGTAATTTAAGTCCTCCGACAAAGACTAGAGAAGCATGAAAAAATCAAGAACACTAGTGATGGAAGTAACACTAAAAGATAAGAAAATGTATCCCTACTCAATCCTAGTTAAGAAATCCATTTAAGTATCTTCAACTGTCGCCACAAAGAAGGTAGAAACCTTACCAATCTCGAAAGCACTTTAAACACAAAGAATGGTTGCAATTAGGTAAAACAACTTTATTGTTGATCTCCATGCAAATTCCACACTCTTCTTCTCTTTCAACATCAATCTTTGAGAGTTTACCCCTATACAAATCATCTTTTCTTCTGTACAAGAGAGTACACTGTTCTTTCTGTTTCTTATCATCCAAATCTGATATTCCTCTTTGTAGTTGTAGCAGAGAAGGAAATATTACAGCTGTTCATGGACGGGGGACTTGTTAAAAGATTTGTGTCTATTAATACTTTTTTCTCCAAAAATATGTTGTTAAGGCCTACTACAACCAAGAAATTAAGAAAGGAAATTAAGCAACAAAAGCTACAGATTCAGGCATAGAATCTCAGGACTTACATACCATAAAACTCTCGAATGCTGGCTCTCTTCTCATAAGCAGAAGTAGTAGTCTTGCCGTCCGAGTAGGTCTGCATCAATACCAATTTTCATATCCCATCCCCAACATTATAATTACAATTTTAAAATTTATGGAGTGCAGAATAATCTTAATAAATTAGTTAATGAATCAACGCGAACTGAACTGTGAAATTTTGAATGGGAACAGAAAGACAAGGCAAGCATAACAAAATAATAACAGACTAAAGCAAGAACTACAACCAAGTGAAATCAGGAAGTAGCCTCGAGAGATACGCACCAGACAAACTAAAATTCTAAGCAAGCCAAGGGCAGCAGCAAGACGACAATCGGTCCACTGAACAAGAAAAAGGAAAAATTGTGCCGCTGGAGTGTAGAACAGTCTCATCTGAAGTCGGGCACCATCACTTCCCCTTGGAAAATCTAAGGCACTGCATTCAAGGGAGGGCAGGGAAAAAAAAGGAAGCAAAACAGGATTAAGATACACCCACCAACTACCACGTCATTCTGATAATACACTCATTGCAACTAAATGATGGCGGACTAGAAAGTGACGGTAAAAGGCGTGGGAAACATATATGAAAAATTGGAATCTATTATTTCCACAAAAATACCCTAAAGGAGCGGAGCTGGAGTAGCATAAATTTGTACGCATTACCAGGACCTCACCAATGAATTACACGAAAACTAAAAGAAAAAGACAGCTTTTCTCATGCTTTTATGAAAAGTAAACGTTAAGATGCGTTGCAACTTAATGAATTTCTCCTCTTGTGTGAACAAGTCACTCTCTTGATGCATCTAAGAGGAAAAGCACAAATTAACCAAGACGGAAAAGTATAAGAATAAGAAGATTCAAGCTGAAGTATCAGTTTACAAATTCGCATCATATGTTAAGACTAACCCTTCTTGTATTGTTCCTCTAAGCCATAACCAAGAAAACTCCGACCATAGTACATCATAACACTAACTCTTCTACTCTGTTTCGAAAAACAGCAATTTAATTGAAGGGATTTTTATGGGTGAAGGATAAAATACTATAATCGGTCACCAATAACCAAAGAACCAGCTAGAACATTCGAAAGCATGGTACTTTTAAAACCGACATAAACTCCAAAACGATCGTCAACATAGCTGTAAAAATTTGCTAACAACAAAACGCAAAATGGGTACCAGGTTTTCACCAATAGATCAAACAAAGAGAAAGCCCAAAAGGTTTGTGATGACAGAAATATAGAGACAAGTGGTATATTACAGAGTATTGGCATGCTGGATATCAGCTTCGAGAGCTTTTAGAGAGTCCTTGAAAGACAACTTTCCCATGAGCGGGTTTTTCCCATCAAACACACACAAACTCCGCAAACACGAATACGACTATGAACCCCTAAAACAAAATTTCTCTTCGCCGGAGATCAGTTCGACGGTGATGGCGTTTTCGTAATTCTCGTCGCTTACGTGTTGAAGCCAGAGACAAAGACAACACTTCTATTACTCACTCACTGTCAGTTGATCTATATAAACAAAGCAATTCGAAAATATGAATTTACGAAGTTACCCCTAATGTGGCTAGGCATCATGATCTATATGCGTGTGGCACGCACAGTCGTATATTTTCTTAATTATGACGGTGATCGATGAGGGGTATTTGCGTAAAGGAATGAATAGGTTTGTGGATAAGAGTGCTGTCGAGATGATGATTTGGATGCGTGGCAGAAGAGGTTGACTTGGCCAAAAGCCAAAAGCAGAAATCCCGGGGGCGCCGCCGTAGCGTTACATTCCAGGAACCGGGTTGGTATCAGCACTATTGAGTTTTGGAAATTTGTTAATAATTATAAATGATTAGAAATTAAACATAACTTTTAACAAAGTCTTGATTCTTTACTTTTCATATAGTTTGGTTTGATAGCTTTTAGTATAAGTATTTCATCCCAAAATATAATGACCTTAAAAAATCTTAATATTTAGAAATATAAAAATTAATTATGTATCAATAGATATTAATATTTAATAAATATTTTGTTTCAGTTGTATTTTTAAGGAACAGTGATTAAATGTTTATTTTTTTTTATTTTTTAAATATTGATAATTATAAATTATGTAGATGTCGATAATCTAGGAAATGATCCACCTGCTAACTTATCGGATAAGGGCAGGGGAGGTGTGAGTGTCAGTCTCAATCTCAATCATCATCACAGAAGCATTACCGTGTCCTCCCCACTGAAGTTGTTAAGAGTGCACATTCTGATCTAGATATTTGTTTTCATACCCTTTTGTTCCGTCAATCTAATTCTTGAAAGCTTCGACTTCTTGGCTGTCTATGTTAATATCGCTTTTCCCAGGTAAATCTCAAGTGGTAACATTTTCTATATTTAAATTTTATTTTTTATGAACATTCTTCAATAATGATATATTAATTGATGTTATCTCTTTTATTTAGAATATATTTTGATGCTTAAATAAAAAAAATTAATATTTATTTTATCTTAAGAGGTGAAAAATAAAGATTTCATCAATGAATGATAATCACAACTTTTGGATAAATTGAAAAGATGACTGCAATGGATAAGGAGAAATAAAGACAAATGCTAGATTTACTTGAAGAGTTAAGTTTAAATAAGTAAACATCTTTACAAGATAGGTTAAGATTAAGTGTAAAGTAGAAACACACTATAAAAAGGGATGTTCTCTACCCCTTAAGAATCAATGAATCCTCCTCTTCTTACTTTTCTCTCAATAATTCTTCTTTTTTCTATTTTTAGCATTGACACTCAAATCATATGTGATGTTACGGAAATAACCCCAGATCTAATTCCGGTTTAATATAATAGCTCAAATAGATAATAACGAAAAATAAATAAAGCCAAAATAAATAGGACAGAACACAAAGATTTACGTGGTTCGGTCAATGTGACCTACGTCCACAGCCGGAGGGTGAGCACTTTTACTAATATGTGGAGAATGTTTACAAAGGCTGGAACAAAAGGCTTACAACAATTCAAAAGTATATAGAGCAGAGGATGATTAGTAGGTAGGTTTTTGTGTGTCTGTTACAAGACTCAAGTTCTCCTCTATTTATAGCAAACTTGAGCACATCCGTCCAAGCTCATCTTTCTCCAAATTTCAAACCTTCCGTGATTTTTTTGCACAGCCAAAATCCATCCAAGCCATGCGTGAAGATCAAAGTAGAAGAAGAGCCAAAGCAGAAATCGGTGCTTCTTTTGCTGACTGATAACAAACAACCAAAGCCTCCATACTTGACTTTGGAGGGGCCAAGCATGCATGCAACAGAAACAAATAATGGAAAATTTCAGGATAATGCTATTCTGAATTGGTCATCTAAAGACACACAGAGATCTTGTGGGAAATGGGAATCTGCATTAACTGTATAGTATGAATCTGGGAAGAATATCAACGAATATAAGGTTCTACATGAGATTTGATCATGAAAAAAACGGTACAGGAAAAGAGAAATTGAAGTGTTCTGAGATGGCTTTGAAGGGTTAACTTGCTTGTACAATGAAAAGAACAACTGCCTATGAATCTAACTTAACAGCTTTTCACGCTAATAGCTTGTCAAATATATGTTATTGAACTCAAAATACGTGAAGAACTCCAAGAATGCAACCATTGGTACTGCAGTGTATCCACAGAGTTCAACTGGTACTCTGTCTGGCACACCCAAAAACATGAACCTAGTTTTTCCCTGTACTTCAACTCTTGATAATATAAACTATAATTACATATAACAAAAGACGTTTTTACCTCTAAGATGTTCTCATCACACCAAAGACTGATAAAAGTAGATTATGCAGACAGGTTGATCTTTTCTATCATGACTCATACTTGGGGGGGAAAAGGAAATACCAATTTCTTCATAACAAATACAACTTTTGGCTTGACTCTTGAGTAAACTTAATTATACCACCATTAAGCCTTCATGAACAACATGGAAGATTTGCAAAAAGATCCTGAACTACTCACTGCACTAGCCAGATGCTGCAAATACAAGAAGTCTAATAGATGATTGTTTGATGCCACTAACGGGAAGAATATGGCCCCTTCACAATTTGAAGCTTCACTATAAAGAGACATGAGATCACTTGGGCAAAAGCATCAAAAAATAGGTTAATTAGGTAGGAGGAACGGGAGATTATCATTCAATTACCCCGTAGCATCAAAATTTGACTATGTACAGAAAGCAAACCAATAGGAAGACGGAGTGACATTATTGATATATCACGTTTACTGCAACATAAGACTCACCATATCTGAGCCATCTCACTGTTTGGCACGTGCTTATACAATGTCTCATAGAAAATCCTCAACGGGTCTCTCTGCAATCACAGAAATGCTACAAAACACTTCACATATAATTGGAGTTAAAGGGCAATTTCAATGCAGAATTGGCCAATCACATTACCTCCTCTGGAGTGTCTCGTTTCTGTCCTGGCAAATCACAGACCTTCTTTTCCCTTTTTCTATTATCCTTGCCATTCAGCTCAGTTTCCACCATAGACACCTTCTTCTTCTCTTCCTCCTTTTGCTTCTTCTTCTTCCTATTCAATTCCTTCCAACTCAAACCAATCCATGAAACCAAAACGAATATATGAGAAGAAAAAAAAGAAAAATTAACACCAATCGTCTCTATGTCGAGTTCGAAAAACATCCCATCAGAAAATACCTTACTATCTTCAGTAGCAGAGCTTCTTTTGGTCAGTCTTATGTCATCATCGCCTCTTCATCACCAACATTCTTTTCTTTCTTGACCTTCCTGGGTTGGGCTTGGTTCGAGTCTGTTGATAATACCGCACGTGAATCTCCTATCGGAAAAAAAAAGGGAAAAAAGATTAATATATAAATTTAATAAGCTGTTTTATCTATTATTAATTAATTTTATAATGAAATCTTTTTTAAGTTCATGCGTAATCTAACTTTCTTTTATTTATGGACCCATAAATTCATTATAAATTTTATACGGTATTAAAGCAGGTTTAAGTTAGATTATTAATTTTGTAATGGTTTACCTAGATGTCTAATTTCAACGACCGGTTCGATTATTACTATATTTATTTTAAGTAATAATTGAATGTTCGATTCTAATTGTACTTAAAAGAACTCTTAAAAATAATCACATATAATTATTCCATATTTAAAAATTAAAAAATTAATATATAAATTTAATAAACTACTTCACTTATTATCAATTAATTTTAAAATAAAACCTTACTAAAATTTATATATATCAAACTTTTCTTTTCGTATAGATTGGCCTGTCACAAATTTCACAAATAACCCTTACCCTTAACTGGAACGTTAAAGAATTGATGTGAATATCGTACCATATCGACCGAAAACCGGTACCTGTACGGGTGCATATGGTATTGAAAATAAATTTCGGTCATATTGGTTGGTATTTAAAATATCGGTTAAATACCGATAGGTATAGGAAATTTTTAAAAATTGGGGAGCTTTTTTGCAAAATTTTCAAAAATTTCCTTCCCTCCCTTCTACCTACCTACCTCATTTCCCTCCTTTTTTTCAAAGTTTTTAAAATAATATTAAATATTTTATTATTAATAATAATTATAAATTAAATAAAACATAA
>JANJEY010000234.1:35539189-35559621 GCA_024703695.1 Erythroxylum cataractarum | reverse complement strand
GCGATGCCATGTGGATATTATTGGGAAATGTTCTGGTGGTGCACCTTCATCGTGGGATACGTATCGGAGCGACCTTCAGGTTTCCCGATGTGTACCCTACGGTGAGGGGGCGCTACAACTTGGGGGTCAAAAGCATTGTCTGTAACATTTTGGAGACCAGTTTTTACTAGCCTTACTTGTTTAAGGAGACATATATCTTTTATAAGTTATATGACAGGTGCCAATAATTAGGTAACTTGTCCTATAGAAATTAAATGCTACAAACCCTTATTTTTTATGTTTTAGGCATTGATTTCATATGATCGTTTCCTCTATTTTTTAGATTTCATTATATCTTACTTGTAGTTGATTATGTCTCCAAATGGGTTGAAGCTAAAGCCTAAAAAAATAATGATGCTAAAGTTGTTGCAATTTTTGTCAAGTTTAATATCTTTTCTAGGTTTATGCCAAGAGCCGTCAAAAGTGATAAGAGAACAAACTTTTTGCAATATAATGATGGAAACTTTGTTTTAAAAATATTATATCATACATAAGGTTTCCACCTCCAACCTCCCCAAACTAGTGGCTAAAATAAGGTATCCAATAAAGAAATCAAGTTGATCCAGGACAAAACAATTCAACCTAATAGGAAGGAATGGAGCTTGAGGTTGGAAGATGCACTATGGGCATATAGGACAACCAATAAAACCTCAGTTGGTATGTCCCCATATTGATTGTTGTTTGGGAGATCATGTCATATTCTTATGAAGCTGCAACACAAGGCATATTGGGATATCAAGAGTTGTAACAAAAACAATGATGAGAAGACTCCATAGAAAGCTACCATTACAAAAGCTTAAAGAGATGTAGAACCACTCTTATGAGAATGCAAGGATAACTAAAGAAAATACCATAAAATATCAAACAAGAATATATTTAATATGAGATAAACTTATGATTAATTATGTATCTATTAGTATCCTTATGGTATCTATTCATACTTTTAAAGAAAATTTAGGTATGGTTATTAATAAAAACAAAAGTCATATGATCATTTTTGCTAGTGCACATCATCTAGGTTAGTGCCTTTCATCCATCTTTGGACTTTAAGTTAAACATCCCCCTTTCACATATATTAGTTTACCCATATCCATCAATACAAAAGTTATCTCCCTTTGATTAAGAAGATTAAAAAAAGACTTAATAACTAGTGTAATAAAGTATTATCTTATAAGGAAGGTTACAATTTATCAATTTTGTTCTAAACTCTCTCTACATCTATTAGTCTTCACACTTTTTCCTCTGGGTTAGACTCAAAAAATAAAGAAGTTATTAAGAAGGTTCCTACATTATAGGGATCATAATGGAAAATAACGCTAAAGTTAATTGGAAGAAAGTTTGTAAACCAATAAAAGAAGGGGGGTCAGGAATCGCCCTAATCAATTTGAGCAATAGTCTTTATAAGAAGGAAACCATAGAAGCTACTAGAGAATAAGGGCTCAATTTAGGTTAGGTAGATTCAAAATTACTTTTTATAATGGAAAAGTTTGTAGGAGATCAACAACAAATCTTTTCTCTCTTGTTTTTTTTCAATTATTGAAATTTGAAGGGATTTTGTCCAAGAACATCAAGAGTAACACGGGAAATAATGAATTGACTTCTTTTTTACTTTGATAACTGGAACAATGTTAGACCATTACATAACCCTTAAGTAATGCCTACAATGTTGAGCCAATAAATGATGGAAAGAAGCAATGTTTTAAGCAATACTTCTTTTTTTGTTCTAGGAACTATTACAGGTTTCAGTTGATTCAACAATTAGACCAATAGTTTCACAAGTTATTTTAAGGAGAAAGTGTGGACCAATTCCAGCCAATAAAAAAAAGTTCCTATTAAACTCAAACATATATTAACAAAATATGATCTTAACTCTAAGAGCGATAACTCTTACATTTTTCTTAGAATTTATTTAAAAAAAATTTAAAAATTCTTATAAAGTAATCCTTAAAGGTAGGGGAGAAAATCTAGATTGGTGTAAAGCTGTCTGGAATAAGAATCCGTTGCCTAATGTTTCTTTTCTTATATGGTTGGTTGCTATGAATAGAGTAGTCATTGTAGATAGTTTAAGCTTTCACAACCTCACTAGTAATTGTTACCTATGTAAAAGAGTCATGGAACAAATTGTAAATTCTCCTATGATATTTGAAGATATGTGTCATCTTAATAACCCCATTCTTAACTACTTAGAGTTCCTGATATGGTTGCATTTGAATAGAAACATTTTCAAAGGGAATATGGTGAATTTTATGATAACTTTTGGCTTATACCTTTACAAAATTAGGAAGGAAAGCAATGTTAGAGATCTATGAAAAAAAAATCAAACTAAACTCCCTCAATAGATCAAGGAATAACTTATATTAAATAAGGAAGTTAAAAGGTGCAATGGTATGGTTGCTTCCTCATATAGATTGGATTTAACTTTGGATTAAATGATACTCAGGTTCGGTGATTCCATTTCTTGTTTTAAGAAAGCATTAGGAGGGATTATGCTTGAATAATATGAATGTTTGGTGAGAAATTGTTTAGGCTGGTGGGTATAAAAGTCCTTATATTCTAAAGAATGGTGTCTAGTATATGTATGATGGTCATATGTTGCAACTTGAAGAATATATTAGGAGTATGCCTTTATGCTTACTGAATGACTGGTGAGGTTTCAATGTTTGATGTACATCTTCTTAGTTGCCTTTTTGTATAACAACTATGTAATGTTTCCTTAATGAGTTATTCTTTACTTTTCCAAAAAAAAAAATGATCTTTGACAATTAAATGTTATTGGGTGGAATTCATTATAAAACATAAGAGTATATCATTTATTTTGTTAAGAAGACATCCAATCTTGTTGTAAAGTTAATCATGGGTATAATCATTAAAGAAACGGTAATATAGAATGTTAATCTCTAGTTTGAAAGGAGTGCTGTGAGATAAGTGAAGAAAATTATTATTAAACATTTTTGAAGTGAAAAGGATTAATTTAAGAGATATGAATATAGTTGCTTATCTGTCTAATGATATCACAAGATAATAAATCTATCAACGTAACATTTCTTTATTACTTAACACTTAAACGTAATATTTATATTGTCAATAATGATTCACAATAAGTTTTAGTGTACTATGTTTTATTAAAAATATATGTAGGATAGAATGTGTAAAATCCTAAATCATATAAAGATTGGAATGACTAATATAGTCGTCTCTTAAATTATATTATGTAGTCTTATGATAACTATAAATTGGAGAATGATGATTATGTAATATAATATAAATAAGTATATTCACATTATAAAGCTCTAAAGCTTCTTTTAAAAACTTCTATGTTTTATATTAAAAGATTTAATTACTGTTATTATATAATATCAATTTTATATGGCAACCACAAAGTAATATTGTTGATTATGTATAATAGCTATAAACAAAAAGAATAAGATTCAAGCGATAGCTTTTATCATAAAAGGATAAGATTTGTGAGTGAGGATGAAAGTAGCCAAAACTAGTTTTGTATATATTCACAATTCTAATATAATGAAATAAAGTGGGTCTTTCTTTTTTTTAATGACCATTTGAGTTGGAAATTTTTGTCATTTTTATTATTTATTATATAAAAGAAAATAAAAACCATTTTAAAGAATGATTAAATTTAAAATGTCTTACACAAAGTCTCATTTCAATAGTAAATAAAACAATGATTTTATTTTATAAGTTATTGACTCAATGCTTTTATCTTGCCAAATATGTATAATTTTAAAATTTTTGATTGGTTTGTGTTTGAAATTAAGGGATATAAATATGAAATAGTAAAAACAATAAAAATGATGATGATGAATAATTAGAACACGTATTTTAATTGTTTAAATAAATTAATTAAAAATATAAAAACAAAAATAAGATAAATGGGGTTTAGATAACATTAAAATAGTGGAGGGAGTTTGATGGAAGAGAAAAGAAGATAGAGTAGTGGTAACTAGAACTTTTAAAAAGAAGATAAGAGCACCTTATTTTAGTTTGATAATTGGCATAATGAAGCGCCATTATACAAGCTCTCTAACTTCCAAGCTATTAGGAACATCCTTCCTTAAGAAACAAGAGTCATCATAGTGATGATACTATAATATGATTAAGACGCAAATCAAGGTCCTTTGTTAATAAATCTTGCATGGAACCATTCACCATCAAAGTCTCACGGCAAAAATCAGTTAATTCAAATGTCTTCATTTGTGTTATGATCTTCCATTCATCAAAAGCTTAACACAATAGATAAAATTGAAAGGAACCATTCTCATGACTGAGCCTGTAGGTTATACAATCGAGAAGAAGAGACGAGACCCTAAACCATCTACTTTTTAATTGCTCCTTCATTAAGTAATTGTAATATATATGTAATTGAAGATAGTCAAATAGTACAGGAAAGTAACTTACAATAGCAAAGAAGACTGAAGACCTCATCATGAGAATACTTGAGACGGAAACTAAAGACTTGCAAGTACACTCTATTGTATTAGCATATTTTGGCTATTAATTCTCACCTTAATACTGTTGTTTCTTTCAATCTTTTGAAAGCACAAAATAAAGGAACCATTGAATATGATAAACCCATACGATTTTTTAATGTATATTGAGATCAAAAGTATGATTATATTAAAATCATAACTAAATTAATATAAACAAATAAATTAGGGTAAAAGATACCTAATTTAAGAAACTTTAGAAAAATTTCCTTATCTTTAAAATTGTTCAAAAAAAACTCATTTTAATTAATGACAAAACATACACAATAAAATTATCAAATGTAATTAATATGGTAACGTAACTTAGCTCTTAAATATGATTGAACTAATTGTTTTAACTTAAATTAATAATTTAAGAAGATTTAAAGAAATTATTAGTATGAGTTAGATTTAGATTGAGTTTAAAAATCACGGCGTAAACAACATTTGTGTGTTATTTTTTAACCAAAGTCTAAAAGAAGAGATTTTTTTGAAAAAATTAAAAATTAAAAGGAATTTTCAAAAAAAATTGAAACTAGGAACCAATAAATTATTAAAAACCCATGAATGATATGATAGTTAAATAAGATATTATAATTAGATATTTTTATCATAATAGAGAACAGAGAATACCAAAAAAGTAATTATATTTCCTCAATTTGGCATTTTTGTGGACAAAAACAAATAAAGAAGTAAATTATGAAATAAACAAAAATAACATATAATTGCTAATTGTACAAAACAAGAAGGTAAAGAAAACTGGGAGGATTAGTGATTTGGCTAAAGTTTAGAATGGCATCGTAAATTGCGTGTGTTTTTAGTGATGTATGAAGTCTTTGAAAATTCTACCTTTTTTCAATCGTTGTAGCCTCCTCAATTGACCCTCCTTAGATAGAAAATTTTGAGGTCAGAAAATTGAAAAAACACAATTGTCTCCATGAAGGCAAACTTGTGGTGAGGTCAGGTCTCAGGAGCTTTCGTGGTGAAAAGCGACTGCAATCCATTCTTATCAAGCCCATCACTATCCATTCTTACTCCCACTGCCTACCCTCTACTTACTCCCACGACCTACCTTGTGCCTACTCTCGGACGTCCTCTATCTCCCTTCTCTTGTATAATTGAATTTCAGTCATTTATTTATGTGGGTTAGAAAAAGGGGGATAAAAAATTTGAGGGCGCTTACCCTCTACTTACTTTTCCAACCAGTCACCTCGCACTTTTCTAGTTGAAAGAGCTTGAGCCAAAGATACTTTTTAATAATTTAATTAAAATATATTTCTAATTTTAATTAACATTTTAATTAGATTTAATTTTAATCAGATATCCATTAGGATTGAATTAGATTTAGTATCTAATTTAATTCAAATATCTAATATTTGATTATAAAGTTTATCAAACTTTACGATTAAACTTGTCTATTCTTTGTGTGTGACCTATTTATTACATTCATAAATATATTGACAATGAATGTAAATTATAATCCTAAATCTATTTAGCGTTAAATAAATTTAAATCATTTAATTTATCATTAATTATCTAGTTAAATAATTTATATCTATATATTGACATTTAATAATGCATTATAATCACCTAAATATTATGAATGTCAAATTAATTTTTACTAAACTTTTTGTATATGATTTTTTCTTACAATTCAATCATGTCATCATATGATATTCTAATTAGATATAAAGCATAAAGTTAGTGTGAACTATATTTGACTCCCATCATATTAGTTCTTCTTATTAGTATTTAGCTTTATTAATGACATTTGAGAATTATTTTCAAATTGGCTAAGAATTTCTCAAGTTAATACTAATCAAGAATAACAAAATATTTTCCTAATTACTTTAACTTGATGAATCCTATATTAATTACTTAATTACCTCAATATAGTTCATCTTGTATCTAATGACTACCAACTGAACGACCATTGACTACAATGTTCCATAATTAGTATCAAAATATAACAATACTTAAATGAAATGCTTTTAAAAGAAAAACTAAGTAATAAATTCATTCAAAAGGTGAAAATTACAAAATGTATGAAGTTACATCTCTTGATAATGGAGTCTAAAGTAATGAAAAAGGTAAATAGTTGGATATATCCAACAACATCATACCATAGATGTTCAATTGCATTTTAATAGAATTGGATATAAGTAGATGATTAGCATTGATCATGATAGTCATCCTTAGTTTAAGTCATAAATGGTTCCAACTATATTCCTTGAACTCTTCAACCTTACCAAATATTTTGGTATTTCTCATCCTCCAAATATAGTGCACTAATATACCAAAACCAGTTTTGAAGATCCTTTAATCTTCTCTATTAGCCATCTCAGTTTGATACCTAAAGCCAATCTATTCATCTAGGTAAGATCCTTGTCTTGCAATTTAAAGATATTGATAAAAGCACTCCATAGTTGTTTGGTTTGGGAACATTTGAAGAATATATGATCTAAAGTTTCAGCTTCTCTAGAGAAAAGAGAGAAATTTATATCCAGAATTTGGAACTTGATACTATCCCTAATTCCAAATTTATGTAGAGCAGCTAATCATGAGATGAAAGAGTGAGTTGGAGCAATACCTAATCCCTATATCAATCTAGACAGTGGAAATTTGACCATAGGTCTTAGCAACAATTCTTTACATGATTGAGCTGTAAATTTGTGAGACTTGTGGAGATCCCATTTGATTTCATCTTAAGGCCATTGTTCAATAATAGAACTGACTCCTCTGCATATATGAAATGGATAATGCCAACTATTATCCCATATTAAAGCTTAGACTTCAGTATCTCCTATGGTAGATCCTCTTAAAGCTGTAAAGAGGTTAGTGTTACATAAAGATCCTAAGAAATGCCAATTATCAAACCATTAAGTTGTGTTCTTCCCATTTTTAACATGATGCTTGATAAGAGGATGCACAAAGGACCTCATATGTAAGATGTGTTGAAAAGTGTAAGATTGCAAAGAAGTTTGAAAGATAGACTAGATGCTTTGGAGATCTTAAGTCAAGCGATCATTTATGCAATTATTACAATAAACATTTCCATATATGTGCTAATAATGTTCCAAATATAATTCTTATATCGAGTTAATTTAGTAAACTTGTTCTCTATCAAACACCCATGCATTTGTTTTAAGTATCTCCATACTTATTTTTATAAAATTTACTATTTTTTCATAAGGAAGAAACAAAATATATGCTAATTTTTATGCTTTATTAATATGCACTTTTACTAGAACAACGAATAAGAATAATTTAAAGATAACACATAAATGTAATATGAATGTCATAGTTATGATCTTATCATAATTTTATTTACAATGAACTTTATCTTTTATATTAGTTAATTAAATAAATATTCTTAATATAAAGGATGCTTTTAAATAATTATGTTATAAGAACTAGGACCAACTGATTGGCTATGTAGGCTATAAACCATCAATATCTCACTTACACAAAACCAATCATTTAAGTATCTTATATCATATCTCTATATGAAGATCATACTACTATTGAAACATTGGTTTAATAAGAGAATTCTATAATACTTTCTACAGTAATCACTAACTTAATTCTTACATTTTTATCTCAGTTATCATTATAATAAACAGGAATTGCCTAAATATATATCTAGAATAAATATATATGTAGATCTTTGTTGAAATCTTAACTCCATTTGCATTCACAATGGCTTTAAATATTATATAGTACATTATTGTTTTAACAATTGAAGTAACCATACCAAATTTATTAAAAAAAACTTCCTTGATCCAAATAGTTATTTCTACTAAATGAAAATTATAGTATAGCTTGATTAGCAGTTGGTGCTATTTTGGATCATTTCAAGCTCAAAATAATATTATTCTAAACAAAGTATACCTTAGAACCTTTCAAACTCAAAATAATATTATTCTAAACAAAGTATACATTAACTAGGGCTTATTTTTGTCTAACTAAAGTTAATATTAATATGATCTTGTATACAAAAATTATTCTTTATGCAGATATAATTTAATGATATTTTACTTTTTATATACAATGCTTCATATTTTCAGTTATTTTTGTACAATTTATTTGTATAATAAATTTACAATAAAAAATATATCAATACATTATATACAATAATATTGATTAAAAATGTAATAAATAATTTATTTCAAAATTGTATAATATTTGGTTAAAACGTAGTTAAAAATATTTATCTACATTTTTAAAAACATAGCTAAAAACATTTACCTACATTTCTAAAAATGTAACTAAAAACTTTTAGCTGCGATTACAAAAACATAACTAATAGTATTTAACTAAAAAAAAGCATAACTAAAAATTATAGGTGCAATTTCTTAAAATGTCACCTATAATTTTCAATTATGGGGATTTGTCGATGTTTTGGACAATAAATTGAAAACGTGGCTAAAAATTATGAGCAACATTTTTTACATTTTTAGGTAGTATTATTTTCGTTGCCAAATGTTAATTTTGTTGTATTGATTATAGAATAATTAAATTTATTTAAGTGAAAAGTGATTGCCATGATTCTCGATTGATATTTGATAGTTAGTTATGTAATCGTTGCCTTTTGATATTTAATATCTACGGTCCACAATTCTTACAAGTGCCAATACAACTGAACTACGTTCTAAGAAATTTTGATCCCATAATATAAAAACGGAAGAATGAATACTTGTAAGAATCCAACAACATGATGTCAATGGAAAGTTCATACAAAAAGGAATCGCATAAGAAGCCTTACTGAGTTGTATTTCTCTCCCTTGCGACTAAAAAGAGGAACAGCTCGAATGCCTTGTCTTAGTTCCGAGACAGGCAAACATGTTTGTCCACCAAAATCATCTGAGTCAGTTATGTCGTACTCGTGAACTTCGATTCTAAGTAAAGCCAGCTCCGGAACTGACAGTGGAAACGTGAACTCTTCATCCCATACAGGTGTCCAGTTGTCCTCTATTACCCTTGTCTTCATCTTTTTTACATCACCACCGACTCCTGCTATGGCTACCTGCCATGTGAAGGTGACCTTCTTTGAGTTCATGCAAATGCCACCGACTACTAAAACAATGAAAAGAACACAATCCACAACAAAGCCCAGTTTTACCTTGGTGTAGAAATCTGGTGGGGAACACAAGTCAAAATGTGTTCTTTTAAAATCCAAATTCCATCCGTCTCCCATGTATACTTTGACCTGTCCAGAAAGCGTATTTAGTGCTGTCTAAACCTGAAAAGAGAAGAGGAGAACAATTGGTGGTGGACAAGATTACCTTTAAAGTTGTCCTCACTGGAAAATTGTCTTTAGGATTATATGTTTCGTCATTCATCAGAAAGTCAGGTTTCCTCACGTACCCGCAACCGCCATTGGCCCTAAACATTCCATGCATCAACCAAAGAGATCTTCCATATCCCTGCAGATGATATTACGACAGAAGAAGGCCTCAAAAGTGGTTGATCCACTGCATTTATTTTGTTACTCCACGACTTCAGTATGCCATTATTTACAGGAAAGAAGCAAGATTAAGCATGCATATTTCCAGTAGCAGCCCTTAACAGAGCACCGACTCCCGCTATGGCATCAGTGTCTTAAACTTAGTCGCTTAATTAGCTTGCATATACTACGCTAGCTCTTGCACGATGGTAATACAAACCAATATAGGGTGTAGAGCAGTGAAGTGAGAGTATCCAAGAAAGTCAAAAGTGTGAGTGAATGTGTGCGAGAAGCGGGTGGACACTAATGTTTTGTCCAACTGGTGTACTAAAGTTTGCTGTCCGAAGAATTTTGACAAGTGGTGGATTCAGATACTATAGCAATAATTGGATTATTATAATAAAAAGGAAAATAACATTTTTAGATTTTTTGTACAAATATATTTAATGCTTCAATCTTTAAGTTTTATTTAATAATAAAAATACCATTTAAACCTATGAATATATTAAAAATTTTGTAAAAACTATTTTGATACAAGTTCATTAGACTACAGGATTTTGGGGAAAAAGTCTAATTAATTAAACTCATACTGCATTTGCAAATTTAAAACTTAGAATATCTTTAACTAAAAATTGCAAGTTTAATGTTTAAATTAAAGTTTAAGAGTGCTTAGTGTACTTATAGTAGAACTAAATTGGCCTTAAACATTAAGATCTTCAACCCATTGGCCTTTTTTTCTGAATTAAAAAAACATCTTTCAAGCCATGAAAGTGCCTCTATATCAATGTAAGATGCAGTAATTCATACGTCTTTCCAAACTTAAGTTTGACAACTATAGTCTACCAACTGACTTACAAAATTCCATCTCTTTAAGCTAACAAACCGAAATGTGGTGAAGATAACCTTTCTCCTATTTCTCTAAGACAAGTTATACAAAAACAAACTGAGCATTCAATCCCTGTCCAGCGAGTTAGTGAATGAAAGACAAAAGCAAATTATCCTTTATGATTAATTTTCAGAAAAAGAAGAATCCTAACCTGCATATTGAAAGCGACCATTTGAGCTCCATGCATCCAGCCAAGCTGAGGCTTGTAGTTAGAAGAGTCAAACCGAATACCTTTAGGATACACTCTTAAAAGATTTTTCCGGGTAAATCTGCAGACGGAAATTGGAAGCAAGCCTTTTTTTTATGTCAAGAAAATATGGGACGATATTGCATTCGAAGTTGGTGATATGGCTATATAAATATATATATGTATGTATGATGATATGGCTCTTTACTTGATAACTTCTTTCCCATGATGCTCTGTTGCCTTTTCTAGTGCTAATTCATTCAAACTGAGGCGTCTAACTTTATTGGGTTCAACTTTAAGTGCTTCCTTTAACCCACCCTTGGGTTTTCCAGCATGAATGGTGATTAGACGCTTATACTGTGATTCTCGCGGCTCTTCATCGCTCTCTTCATGTGTATCACTACTGCTCTGCAAGGAATAGAAGCAAAAATTTTGGAAATCAACACCTTGGCCGTTACATTATGAGTTTGCATAAATTAACCGACCAAATTATCAATATATTGATCGCCTGTGATATCCAATGGCTCCTGATCCTTTTCCCAGGAATCAAAGTCGGAATCTTTTTCTGATTTACTTCCTTTGCCTTTAGCTCCTTCAGCCTTCTTATACTCTTTTGGAGGCTTGGTAGAAATAATTATCCTATACTTCAAATCTTCTGGTGAAGGTAAATCTTTCAAACATTCACCTTCAGGACGATACAGCTTGTTTCCAAATGTTTCGGTGATCATCTAACAAGAAAAACGACATTTCGGTCAGTGTAAAACGATTGCAGGAGTAAAAAGTGTTGGCTTTCGTTCGTTGATGTAAAATTAAATATCACCTCAGCTACTTTAGCTTGAAGTTCTGGGGTAAGGTGGTCTTCAAGAGTTATTATGACAGGATATGGCGATGAAGAGAAGGCATATTGGTCTATGGTTTTCAAGCATGTAAGGAGTTCCACAGGAGTTGTCAAGGTCCTGAAGTTGAAAGAGCGCGTCTCGCGTATTTCAGGTTAGGAACAGAGAAAAGTGTAATATTAAAACGCAAGAAATTTGAAATGAACAGGGCATATATATGGCAAAAGAGGATGAAATCTGCACTCCTTCACATATCCTACTCCAAGAATCTAGAGTCGTTATAGAAGAACAAAATTGGCGTACCTTCCATGTTTTACATGTACCTCGTCTGAGTTGGGCCATAAATCAAGTTCTATCACTCTTACACCTCTCTTCAGCGAATTCATAATTGGACTGTCACTACAGTCACTGTTGAGTTGGTTTCCTGTTAGGTATGAATTGTGACCTGTATATATGAAATAATGGCACAAAGGCTTTGTCATATCGTGGTGAACCTGAAAGGAAAACAACTTCAATGTTGGAAACCACTTGGATACATCCAGAGAATATGACTGCTACAGTCATCAGAGTTTGGCCACTTTTCAAGGTAATAATCTTCACAGATGCGGAGGGTGAAGGATTGTATATAATTTTGAGAATCCTCGACGGGAATGTTTTAAATCAATAAGCATCTAAGGAACTCATAAACTGATTAAATGGTTAATTCCTTGATTGCTGAAGCCGCTGTCAAACTCAAATGTGCTAGTTATTCCAGCAAGTTTATGGGGACTATCAGTTCATCGACTTGTAATATGCTAGAGATCACTCCAACGCCAAAACTTGGGAATGCTGTTGATCCTTTGAGTGAAAGATAAAAGCAGTGAGCTCTGCTTCACCCGTTTACTATCACAATATTCACTCTAAAATTGCTGACAAGTACGACCGAAACCAACAGTATCAAGAACAATATACCAAATTGAAACGCGGAAACATCATTAAGGGTTAAAAAGATCCATTTACTATTTACTTTCACAATCAATACCTTCTAATGGGGCCCAAATCCCCTGAAGCGTGCTTTAGTAAGGAAACTTAAGCCCAAAGTTTACTGGTTCAGTCTTCCGCTTATAAAAGAGCACAAAATTACCACTGATGCCTAGCAGAGTGACTAATCTCACAGAAGGCAACAGCTACTACAATATAATGTTAAAAATAACAAATCCAGGAGTCGATCAAGCTAGAAAGTCAACTACCTGGTTATGAAGAGGAGGGTTGAGATCTGCAGAGAACAAATAAAAATAGAAATCATCAAGACTAAGACCGTTCCTAGCAAACTTAGTGACATGATGTCTCTTCCGCAGAATCTGTTCAACGATCCTCTCGGCATCAGTCCCGGCGTCACCCTGCTTCTCCAGTAAGAATCGACGGAGCTGCTCGGCCGTCATGATGGGAGCACCATTAGCATAGTCGTTGAACGCTTCTCTGACGTCCGGCGGAGGACCCGCCTCCAAAACTTTGAACCTTCGGATGAAACAGGCGCACATTCTATAGTTGCCCATTAGTCTTGCGATGTCTAAATGATGGACAAGGCTTTGTAGGACTTTTAGACCGGAAAGACTCTGCTAAATATAAACTATGAAGCTATAGAGAGGGAGCGTTTAGAAGTTGGACAGGCGTATAATAGTTTTGGCATCTGTATTTTTGTCTCTGTATAATATATATATATATATACTGTGTTTTTTTCTTTAACGCTTTACCTTCCCGCCATTTTTTTATTAAGAATAAGGAAATGTACCTTATTTTATATTTTGAACAATATAATATGGCATGGTGGAGTTTTCTTTTCAATAAATTAAATTATTATGTTAGGAATAACTTGCGAAATGGTTTTCAATTTTTAGAAGATTAACAATGTCTTTTTAATGAATAAAATAAACTTTTTGATGGTTAATTGTTGTTTTAAGTATTAATTAATTAAAATAAAAAGAAAAGAAGAACTGGAAATAATTTATAATTGTAACTAAAGATTTTGTTTTCCGCGTACAATAATATGACTATCTTGTACATCTCGTTGAAATTGAATAGCATTTGTAATTTAATTCTTTTTTAAATCTAAGTCATGTAAAGTAAGTTTATAAAAGTGAATATAATATATTGTGCTTCTCAACATTTATATTAATATAATAGTAATTTTCTCTTTTCTCTTCAAAATTCGTGAATTTTATTAATTTAAATGTAAGTTATTATAAGGAAATAATGATATTTTTACAATAAATGTTAACAAATAATTTCACTAATTTAAGATCTGGATTTCCTCTATTATCATTTATGCACTGATTAATTAATAATTTAATCAAATTGTATTTCTTATAAAATAATTTAACCCTTTTTATATAGTTTAATCTTTTTTTAAAAGTAAATAAATGGATTGATGAAACAAATATAAAAGGAAAAGAAAATAAGAGTTAGAGAGTGATTAACTCAAAACATTTTTAATAGTTGACTCCATCGAAAGAAGTAAAAAGAAACTAGATACCAAAATAAAGCATTACAATGACTACAATTTTAGTGTAAGAGAAAAGGTGTGAATTATTAATATTCAAATCATTTATACAAAAGTGTAAATTAAACTTATGAGAATCCTAGAGTTAGAATATTATTAAAATGTTCTAATATTGGATCAATAAATACAAATCCTTATAATTTTAATAAAGACTATTCTTATAATTGAAATGCTTTTAACAACTATTAAAATATGATAATGTTATCCAACATTAATGTTTTAATGATTATTAATCTTTTAAATAATTTGTCTTTTCTTAGTTACATTTTAAGATGGTAAAAATTAAGAGTTGACTTCTAATGTCCTTTGAAATCACTTTTTTTTATCTCAGTCAATATTTTGCTCTTCCTTTCTTCCTTAACTTCTCTTTATAAGGACTCCTAATTCTATTAAGGCCTTTTCACTCTCTTATTCCACTCCTCCGACTTCAGAAAAATTTCGTCAAATCTTAGCTCCACTTCATCACTCATTAGCTTCCTTGCCCCATCTAAACCTTACCTCCTTTAATCTTTTTCATTTTTTGTATTGACCTAATAAAACTTTCTTCCCCTTTTTTTCTGTCAAAAATTATATCAACAACCTCATTGCACTACTTCTAAGACTTTTACCCCTTTACACCTAAACTCTTGGCTATTATGAGCTTGCTCAGCTTAAGACCCCTTCAAGCCCTTCTTCCATTAACTCTAAGCAAGGCACTCCTTACCTGAATGGTGTAAGAGCTAACCGGCAAGATCTCCCCTTAGGAAAACATGGTCTTTAGGGGATTTTTTTTCTTCTAAATCTCTAGTCTTAAATATTGGCCTTTAATGTCGTTCGAGGGGAGGATAATAGTTACCTCCCCTCCCTAAGTACTGCAAGAGGGAGCTCCACCCTTGTTGGATTCTTTACTGGTAGAATACTAGCATTCTTACATTTAACGCATGATTTTGGAGCTTAATTGAGGGGTTATGGACTCCAAAGAGTCCTGGTTATTAAGAAGGATTTTTTGTTCATATTTAAGTCCTTAAACTAAGCTCAAAAATTAATGGAAGCAAGTCCCTAGCATTATAACTCCAAGCCTTTATTCCTGTAAAAGTGGAACCTTAGGTTATAACTTGAGAATTTGAATCAAAAGCCTATTCATATATAGATAAACATACAAAATATTCCCCTTGAGCATTGGACTATAAATGGTTTGAATTACTTTCCAAGTTATGTAAGGAAACTATTATTTTTAGATTAGGGCACTGCATCAATGTTTAGAGTTCAGTATGCCAGAGTATGTGTTATATTCAAATTAGAGAGAAATATCCCTAAAGGTGTGCCTATAATGAGATTAAATAAAGAGGGTAACATGTTTGAGGATCAGGTAAGGGTTTCCTACACTTGGAGACCAAAAGGTAGTATTAATAAAATGAAAAATTAGAAACCAAATGGTCAAAGGTTTGAGACATGTAATTATAAGGAATTAATGTAGGCTAACTCAATTAGGATGGTGTCACTCAAGCAACCTAGGAAAAAGTCCAATAGAAAGAGCATGACATCCTAACAGAGGAAGGGAACAAGGAAAGGGGTGATAAACTACCTAATAAGGACAATTGTGAGACTCACCTTCTAGTATTAAGTCTTAAATCTCACTAGAGGCTAAAGCAAATGTAAGTTTTAGTAATAACAATGATGAGCAAAAGGAATGCCTTGAATAAATACAAATGAAAAACTTAAGAATGAATGGTTGTTTAATCACTTAGTTGAATAAACAACAAAGAAATTGGTCTATTAAAAAAAAGTGAATATGGCTATTGTTTATGCATTCTGACTATCTAAATTCCAGAATAGTCTAGCAAAATTTTCCAATGTTTTACTTAGATTAATCCCCTATTTTGGTCAAGCTTATATAGGAAGGGATAAAGAAGCACTCTCTTTTTATATTCAACAATCTTTTCGTGGAATGTGGGGGATTTGAGGAAACCATACAAACTAGTCTTAAAGGAAAGTTCCAGGGTTATAAAATGTACACATATTAGAAAGAGATGAAGCAAATAAAGGAGGAGTTAAATAAGCTAAACAAGATGTAGTATAGTTGCACTTTGACAGTTGTCAAGGCAAAAGGCAACTAGGGAGGAGCTTTTAAGGATTCAAGATCTACTATATACTAGTATATAAGATAACATATTCAAGGAACTAGAAATTAAAGCATTCAAATCTTACAATGAAATAGTATAGATCAATTATTCACTTTTCAAGCAAATATCAAGGAAATTGTGGCTAAAGGATGGGAAAGATGCACAAACTTCTACTTTAGGATTGTCCTAATAAAAAATAATAGAAATAGAATAAGCTCACCCACTAAGGCTGATGGTGTTAAGATAAATGATTATGAAGAAATGAAGGAGGAAGCTTACAATTATTTTTTAGCGGCTTATGCTTCTCTAAATAGAGTGTCTTCTTCTTTTTCTATATTTTAGGATATTGTTAAAGTGGAGTTATCCCTTTAAGAAAAGGAGTTCTTTAGCTCTCCCTTCACTACCTTTAAAGTTAAGAGCGCCCTGGTTCTATTTGACTTACACCTTAACTAGGCACCTAGTCTAGATGGACTAAATGCCTATGTTTACTATAAGACTTGGCCATTAATCAAAGACTTGGTAATTGAGGAAATATTATAGTTCTTCAATCATATAAAGCTCCTAAAAGAGATCAACAAGACATTCATATGCCTTATCCCTATGGAACCTTCCTCTAACTTCTTTAATGACTTTAGGCCTATCTTATGATGTAACACCTTTTCTAAAATCATTTCCAAACTCATCTTTAATAGGTTCAAGAATGTCCTTTCTAAATACATTGACACTTTTGAATAAAGCATTTATAAAATGGAGCCAAATTGGGGACCACATTTTACTTGCTTAATATTTTTAAAAAATTATATTAGGAAAATTATAAAAAAGATTTTTGTCTAAAAAAAGGTATTTTAGACTAGGAAAAATATTGAAATAAGGGATAAATAGAAGTGTGACAATTGTATTAAAAATTAATTGACAAATGGACAAATATTAGAGTGACAAATGGATCAAATGATATGTGACATGTGGACCTAAAGCTATGAGACAAATGGTAGCTTATCTAGTGGACAAGTGGAAGACATGCATTGGAGACATGTGTTGAAGCACTAATAAAACACCCAGGTAAAAAAAAGAAAAAGAAAGGTTTTTGCATCCATTTTACTTGGGTTCACCGAAACCTTCTTTCTTCATCTTCCCTCCTATTTGCTCTCCCCATTTCTGAAATTTTGCTGAAGTATAAACAAGTAAGTTACATTAATGTTTTAATGTTTTAATAGATGCATGTATGAATAGTATATATTTTCATAGTTGTAAATAAATGCTTGCATGAGTTGTTGTAAGAGGAAGCATTTTGGTGATGAGAGCACGGAGGTTGAAGTTTGAATTTTGAATCTTGGATTCTTGGTTTGTTGTAAGTTGTTGAGTTGAAAAGAGGATAGGAAAGTTGGTTTATGCAATGGATGCAGTAGTTAGAAGGTGAAAAAGTGGGAAAAATCTGGGTTTTCGGTGAAGAAGATGAAGTTTTGCATGTTAGAGAGAGAAAAGGGTTATGGTTGCATGTATGGGTTAAAAACTAGAGTTTTTCATTAAACAACCTTCAGTCTTTTGCCTATAACTTTTTCATACGAACTCCAAATGACTTGAAACTTAGACCAATAGATTCCTAAGACATTTTTCTTTCTCTCCATAAAAATTTAGAATTATCTGAATTGATTTGAAAGTGATTGATAGGATGAAATTGTGGAAGTCTGCTGGAATGTTATGAACTGGAAATTTTCATGATCATGCTTCGGTTTTCAAATTATAACTTGAGATGTAGATTTCTGAATGAGTTAGTTTTTGATTCATATTAAACTAGAGATGTATTTCTATAATTTTTGTGAAGAGGTCAAATTTTAATTCTGTCTCTATGATTTTCAAAATTGGCATGTAAATGAGTTGTAGCTTAAGCTGAAGCACTGTCAGTAACAGAAATTATATCCTGTGATTATTGAATAAACTGTATTGATGTGGGCCGAATTAGGCTGAGTTGTCTTCATCAAAGTTATAGTTTATTCCCTTAGCTTTCAATTGGTATAAATTTTGTAATTTTTGGATATTTGAACTGAAAGATATGAGTTGTACAATTAGAGGGTATGATCATGTACTAGCCAAAAATTCAAATATGCATAGTTTGTGGTATTTTGTGCATAACTCATTGAATGCTAAATCAAATTGAATGATCTAGGAGGAGTTAGAAACTTAAGACACAGTAGAAAAACTGTCCAGAAGGAAGTGTTGATTAATTTTGTCATTTACCCTATTAGATTAATTATGTAAAGTTGACTCGAAATCATATGGGTAAAAAATTTGAAGTGTCCAATTAAGTTTGTAATGGATTTCACATTTACTTTATTATGGTCCAATTTACAAATAACAATGACATTAATGAGGGCTTTGATACCCGAATGATTTGTTAATAAGGATCGCAATAGAGTACCCTGGAATTATCATTGAACATGCATTGTGCATACTTTCTATACTTTGATATGCATAAAAGAACACTTGTACATTTGTGCAAAAAAGTGATATTTGTGAATGTATTTTGTATATTTTAGAGGAGCATATCGGATGCCAGTCGGACATTGCCAGACCATCCAGGCAATAGCTTATTGGAGCATACTGTGAGTCAACCTAGATGAATTTCCTAGGATTGATTTAATTTGATTTGTTAAGTTTCTAATTATTGAATTGTTACGATTGTTTCTGAATTCCGGACTTAAAATCCGAGGTGTATATAGTTGGGTATGTATTGGGAGTGTTTGATTGCCTTGAGGTTCTGAAGGATTAATTTGATTTGATTTTGTCAAATATTGAATTGTTGTGATTGTTTATAAATTTTGGACTCAAAGTTCGAGGAGTTAAATAGTTGGGTATGTATTGGAAGTGCTTGATTGCCTTGAGGTTCTGAAGGATTAATTTGATTTGATTTTTCCAAATATTGAATTGTTGAGATTGTTTATGAATTCCGTACTCAAAGTCCGAGGAGTTAAATAGTTGGGTATGTATTGGAAGTGCTTGATTACCTTGAGATTTTGAAGGGTTAATTTGATTTGATTTTGCCAAATATTGAATTGTTGCGATTGTTTATGAATTCTGGAATCAAAGTTCGAGAAGTTAAATAGCTAGGTATATATATTGGAAGTGCTTGATTGCCTTAAGATTCTGAATGCTATGTGAATTCTCAATGAAAGTTGAATGCCGAACTTAGGTCCGATGATTATAAAATTCTGACTGTGCTTTATAAATGATTGTGACATATGTAAATTTTGAATTGATGCATTTCATAAAATGCATGCTCAGATAAAGGCATTGTGATCGGATTAGCTAGTATCAAGCGCTTGCACGTAGATCTTTGCTCTGTGGTATATGATTCTGCACGTAGAGCTATGCTTCGTGATATATATTTCTGGCTGAGCCCATTGGACTAATGTTTGTATATATGATATGTGATAGCCACTCGGTCACAACAATAAGGATATGTACATATGGATTTTGTTTTAATTTTCGGTTCAAATCTTCTTTTGCGAATAACTTTTCCGTCTGACGTCTGATTGACCTGATTCTCGAGGCATCGAACTCAGGAAATATTTAATTTCATTTATTTGTAAAATTGGGAATTTTTAGAACCGAAATTGACTGGAATTGGTTAGGTCGAAGTGAGGGGTCCAAGTAAGGATTTTCCTAAGCCGTATTTTATTTATAATTGGACCTATAGAGGTCTGAATTGAGTGATTTCGGTGTCAATGGGTTTCTAATTTTTAGAGGAAAATTTGGTGATGGAAAATTGTGTAATAGTGCCGAGAATGTCACGAACATGCATTGTACACATTTAATTACTACATGTGCATTATTAAATATTTCTGATTGCCAATTTGGTAATGTTGGATATTTGGACTGTTTTAGAGACGCATTTGGAACGTCAATTCACAGACGT
>JANJEY010000234.1:35233416-35268989 GCA_024703695.1 Erythroxylum cataractarum | reverse complement strand
CCTCAAACTGATGACATCGAAACTCCTTAGTAAACACAAATTTAGGGGTATACTTACTAAGTCGATTGAATTCTCGATCGTACTTAGCAACTGATAAGTTTCTCTGCTTTAAACTCAAAAATTGCCTCCACTTATCCTTTCTGTAAGCCTCTGTAATATATTTTGCTTTGAATTCTTGCGTAAAAAAATCCTAAGTCAAAGGCACCAGTAGTTGAGGACTTCTCAGAACGAACTTCCACCATTCATAGCTGCTCCCTGAAGAAGAGAGACAGGACAATGCACCATCTGCTTGGATGGATAGCTGATCTCATCCAATACCCTCTTCACCTTCTCAATCTAGAATTTAGCTCTTTTTGATTCCTCCAAAGACATCCCAGTAAATTCCTCAGCTCCATACTATCTCACTTGATCAATTGGAGCCTCAGGTACAATGCAGTAGCATCATCATATCCTGAGACAACTTAAACAAAGCCTCTCCCAAAGTTATAGGAGGAAGTGACATCTCAGCTTTTTCTCGATTGTCTCCAGAAGGTCCAGACATCGCTGAACGAGATCGCTCAGGATTATTACTCTCAGTGACCTTGTCAACGATTTCATGAGATCCATCCATCTTTAATTCTATGCACAAAACATGGGACATCGCATTAGGCCAAAACACAACTTGTACACTCATATAAAAGCAATAGTTAAGTGCTGGTTAAACCAAAATCACCTAAACCATGCTCTTATACTAAACAATGTGATGCACGAATACCCTCCCCCTGAGAGGATATGTAGGTGTCACACAGAACACAATCAGAACAGAACTAAATTGAACAGAACAGACCAACTGAAGCAAACAAAGCATTTTAAATCTTCCATAAACCAATTCAAGCAAACATACATTATATCATATGAACTTAATACAAATTTGTTCCGAAAATCGAAACCAGCTTGAAATATAGTTATTACAAAAACTTACAATAATTCAAAATTATACACTTTATACACAAGCCAAAATAAACTCAAAATATGTTTTTATCAAAATAAGACTCAGACTCTATTGGCCATAACGGTTGACTCGTCCCAGTCTTTATAGTCCTCACTTTGAACCTACACGGGGCAAATCCACCGTGCTAAGCATATAGCTTAGTGAGTAATAACTAATCTATATATAAAGTGATAACTTATCATGCTGAATAATGTAATAGCATAAGCATGCATTAACAAATTATTTTAACAATAAATAAGACATAATACATTTCAAAACAGATTTTATAGTTAACAAAGTTGAATATCAAGAGAGGGTATAAACCCTTTAGAATCAGAACACAATTTTGTTTATGTCAGAATCAAACATATATCATAACACAAAATCAGATGACTACTAAGTCATTTACAGAAGAGGGTAACGGGACTTATACAAGATAGACCGAAGTCTGTGTCACAGGAGAGACTAAAGTCTTGATACCGAAGTGTCACAGGACCAGCTGCAGACCCTTCTAGGCATGCTTATTTACCCACAACTAGGACTCAATAGTTTTAAAATAAAACAAAGTCATTTAAGACATTTCATGTGCAAAGCAAGTAGTCAATCATATTCACATGCAAGTAGCACTTCCAATGATATAAACAAACATCAAATGCCTCGGACAATCATTGTCCGAAATTCAGAACATAATCAACATAAATCAAATTCAACAAGCAGAACAAAGTAATGTGTGACCATCTAAGATTACTCACAAAAGCTCCCTTATTGCTTATTGCCTCGAAGTCCTAGCAATATTTAAAAGTGGTCGCTCTATGCGTTCCTCTATAACATTTAACACATATACAAATCACTATTATACATGATTACGAATTCATTTATGTATACTAAATATGAAAGATGTATGTTCATGACAAATTCTTGGGTATATTGTTCTTACTAAACTGATGTAAATATCAATTGTACTTTAAAAATTCCAAAATTCATACATTCAATTACTATTCCAGCTTTTGTTGGAAGCACCTCATTCGGGTCAACTTTGCATAATCAATAAGATCAAGAAAATGATGTATTTCTGTAACACTCTCTTTTAGACAGTTGTTCCACTATGTCTTAAGTTTCTAAAGATACCAAGATCATACAATTTAGTTTATTATTCAATGAGTTATGCTCAGAATACCACAGACCGTGTACATTTGAAATTTTGGCTCGAGCATGATCATGCATTCAAGTTTTACAACCAATATATATCAATTCCAATATCCAAAAATTACAAAATTTATACCAATTTAAAGCTAAGAGAATAAGATATAAAGTTGGTGAAGACATCTTAGCCTAATTTGGCCTATATCGATATAGTTTATTCAATAAAAATAGGATATGATTTCTATCCCTTGTAGTACTGTAGCCTAAGACAAGATTCAATTTCATGCCACTTTTGAAAGTCTTAGAGACAAAATTAAAATTTGACTTCTTCAAGAAAGTTGTATACATATATATCAAGTTTAATATAAATTAAGAATCATATCATTTGGAAACCTATAGATCAAAATATAATGAAAATACCAAAGCATGTTCAATGTACATTCTCCAATTCATAACATTCCAACACATTTTCTCACTTTCATCCAATCAATCTTTTTTCAAATCAATTCAGAAAGCCACCAATTTTATCCCTAATTCATATTCTCTTCATTTTTACACCCATGCAACTTATCCTATGCTAAAACAACTCAAAATGCAAGATTAGTTACTGTTGGACCCAATCCTAGGCAGTGGATACTTATTCTTCACTGTCACCCGATTCAACTGCCTATAATTAATGCACAGTCTCAGTGTCTCGTCCTTCTTCTTCACAAATAGTACCGAAGGTCCCCATGGCGAAACACTCGGTCTAATGAACCCCTTATCCAGTAGCTCCTACAATTGAGCCTTAAGCTCTCTCAGTTTCACCGGTGCCATCCTATATGGAGGGATCGATATAGGGGTTGTACCGGGAACTAAATCGATCTCAAACTCTGTCTCCCACTCTGGTGGCAATCCCGGTAACTCCTCAGGAAACACATCCAGAAATTCCCTGACTACGGGAACATCCTGCAATCTCTGCTCTACTCAGGAATCCACTACGTGAGCCAGATAGGCCTCACAACCTCCCTGCATCAATCTCAGGGCACTCAAGAAAGATATCATCCTCGCAGGCACAACCTGACTAACTCCTCGAAACACAGCTCTGGGCTGACCAGGAGACTCCAATACGACCTCCTTGGTATAACAGTCCATGATAGCCCTATGCACAGTCAACCAATCCATCCCCAATATCACGTCAATCTCCCTCAGAGCCAAAACGATCTGATCGGCACTCAAAACTGCTCGATCGATCTGAATCTGACACCTCATACAGATCTCTCCCAATATAGTCGTACTACCTAGAGGTGTACTCACCTCTAACCCATACTGTAACCTCTGCCTATTCCTATGCAGTCTACATGCTAAATGCGATGCAATGAAGGAATGAGTGGATCCAGGATCCAACAATGCATATGCTTCAAAACCAGAAATCAGAAACATACCCGCAACAACATCTGGGAAATCCTGGGCCTCCTGCCGAGTCATGGCATAGACCCTAGCCTGCAACTAATGTCTGCCACTCGGTCCCTCTGACCTCACTGCGGACCCCGCTGCTTGGCCTCGGCCTCTCCATCCCGATCCACCACTACGACTCTGTTGCACCGTAGTATTGCTGCCTGATCTTCCAGTCATAGTAGACTGGGCTCCCAAAGTCTCTGGGCAGCTCTTCACTAGGTGGTCCATCGATCCAATTGAGTATTATAATAATTCAATTGTGGTCTTGTGGAAGAGTTGAATAGGAGGTTTTGTAATTATAATTATTGTATAGAAAATTAGCAGAAAAGCATCTACATCTCTAAGTTTTCTTTAATCTTTTTCCGCAAATTAGTCCATCTTATCAAGTCTTTTGCATATTCAAAATCTTATTTTCTTATTATTCCATTTTTATCTCATTTATAGTACCTTGGCATTATATTTTCGGATAAGTGTGAAAGTTTAAGGTTTTGCATTCCATTTCATTACATTTATTAAAAACAAAGATCTATGAAGATATGTCGATAGCAATAATCATATTACTGAAAAACAATAATAAAGATGAATATGCTAAATAAAGTTAAGGATGTTTAAGTAATGACTTGAATTTTCAGATTCGTTGAGCCATCATCTTAAATCTTTAAACCTTCAAGACTACAAAACATAACATTGTACTTCGATTTTAAATTTAGCATGAATTTACTACTCTCTAATAGGAAAGTCTATCTATTGCTGAATTTTACTCTAGTTTCATGAATCTTAACTTCTTTAGGCTTAATATAACGAGTTAAAGACATTTTTTATGTTGCATTGCCTCATGAAGGACTTAGCACTGCTAATTTTGTTAATGAAACTACTAGATGATTAGTTTCTTACAAAACTAATTTCTTCATTTATTATTAAAAATAAATGAAAAAAAGTTCAAGTACTCCTGATCAAACTGTTTCAGGGAGATATAATGATTTAGCTTGGGCTCATGCTATATTAGTCCCAAGTATGAAGAATCGTACAATTTGCTTATTTTGTAACAAGCATTTAAAAGGTAAAAGAATCATTTGATTGAAAAAGCATTTAGCTGCTGTTAATGGGTATGTAGAACCCTATAAAAAAGTTAGTCATCATGTGAAGTGACAAATGAAAACATTGTTTGAAGAATATCAACATGAGAAAGATAGAAAGGAAAGGTTGAATTTTGAAATTAGTAGTAGAAGTTCGTTTATTGGTTTCCATGGTGATTGTGAAAATGTTGAAGGTGGTAGTGGTAGTGGTACTAGTACTAGTACTGGTAGTGTTCCGTCCTAGGCCCGGGAATAAGTGAATGTTACACATAGACTTGATATGAGGAAAAGAAGAAGACATCTGACTAATTTTTTTTTAACCAAGAACAACTCTTAGAGCCTAACTTTAATTCGTAGTGCAATGCAATCAAGAGATACGCTCATAATGTCGATATGGCAGTAGCTAGATGGTGGATGCAATAGTTACTTACAGTCTGGGATACAAAGCTCCTTCGATTGATAAATAAGAGGTAAACTTTTAAATTGTTTAGTTTCTAAAATTAGATGTTATTTGACATAAAGAAGAGTGAATTGGGCTACTTTTGGGTGTTCAATCATATGTGATGGTTGGACAAATAAGAGACAAGAACCAATTATTAATTTTTTAGTTTATTATGTTAATGGATCAATTTTTTTTGAAGTCTATCAATGCATATGGCCTAATTAGAAATACTGATACTTTATTTGAGATATTTGATGAAGTTGTAAATAAAGTAGGGTCATAAAATATTGTTCAGTTCATTATTGACAATCATTATCATCATCATCATCATCATCATCACCAGGTCTGAAATCCCGCAATGAAGCAGGGTCTGGGGGAGGTCCAATAGTTCATTATTGACAATGAAATCGTTTATAAAGCGACAGGAAGAAGGTTACATAATAAGTATAATTCTTTTTTTTTGGACTCCTTGTGCTACACATTGCATTAACCTAATGTTGGAGAAATAGGAGATCCTAAGTATTTTCTTATTATCGATGAGACTATGCAGAAAGTTAAAAAGGTGACCAAATTCATCTATAATCATGTGTGGGTGTTGAATTTAATGAGACAGGAATTTAACAATTGTAGGAATTTTGTTGTTCTGCTGTGATAAGATTTGCAACAAATTTCTTATTACTTCAATCTTTTGTTACCATGAAGAAAGAGTTAAGACTTGTGATAAGTGGGTTGCATCTCAGCATGCTAGATCTAATGTTGGAGTGGAGGTTTCCAGAATTATACTAGAAGATAGAGAAGTTTAGTCTCAATGTCAATTTGTTATTCGTATTTGTGAGCCTTTAGTAAGGGTACTTCACTTAGCTGATAGTGAAGCAAAGGCAACACTGGGATATTTTATGATGTCATGGAAAGGTCCAAGGAAGAAATTAAGGCTAATATGAAACCTAGCCTTTCTTTGTACACACTGTATCTTCCAATCATTAATGAGAGATGGGAAAGACAACTTTCTTCTTCGTTGTTTGCAACTGGGGCATTTTTGAATCCTGATGTATATTTCAGACCGGAGTTTACAAAAAAAGTTGAAGTTAGTAGAGGAACATTATTCATTATTACAATAATTGTTGGTCATGAAATGATGCAAGAACTTTTAAGCTCACAAATAGAGCTTTATAAACTATCTTTCGGAAATTTTTGACTGCCAATTGCTATTCGACAAATAGCAAAACTTTCTCCAAGTATTAATTATTTCTTTTTCTTATTTGTTAGTAATTAATTATCACTTTATTTTATTTTTAACACTAATTTGTTATCTTACAATTTACAGTTTATTGATGAGATCAATTTGTAAGTAATACTCCAGAATTACAAAGGTTTACAATTTGAATTTTAAGTCAATATATGAGTGCAATAGGCTATGAATAGAACTGGAGCACATTTGAATTCATCCATTCCAAGAAAATGAATAGATTGGAACATAAGAGACTGGATGACTTGGTATTCATTCGTTACAATTTAAAATTTTGAGAGAGGTATGTTATTATCATTATTAATTTTGATATAATTTCTTATAATTTTCTAATAATTAAATGTTATTTTTTAGTAGGAGTCTTAATAGCACAAGTCGTTCAACAAATCCAATTTCTATTAATAATATCGATCTTTTGGTGGATTAGGTTTTTAAGGAACCAGATTTAATAGATGTAAATGACTTGGAAGATAATCTTGGTTAAGAAAGCATTAATATGTCATTTGGTGCATTAAATTTGAATGATGATGATGAGATCCCTCTCAATTATGAAGATTTTATACTAAATGATAACTCGGGTTAGTGTAGTTATAGCCGGTATCCTCTCGTAGATGATTGAATGAAGTTCCATATTTCTGTTTTTCCTCTTCTTTAAATTTTACTTATATTTGATGTATATGTTAAATTATATATATGTAATGTAATTGTAAATGTTTTTGTTACAGGTTTCACTTTTAGTTGATTGGTTCCTCATCACAAACTTTTTTCATAAATTGTAATAGTTTGAGAGTTTTCAGAGTTAAGGATATTTATTATTATTCTTTTTATTAGATATTTTGATGTAATTATTATTTATTATATAATGAATTTGTAATATTTTAAATACTTCTATTATTATTAAATTTATATTTATATGATGATAATTGTCTTTTACCATATTAATTATGATTATTCTTTATATGTGAAATATCTGAAAATTATTGTCATTTCATATTAATTGTAGTTATTATTTATTATTATGATTTTTAGAAACAAGGTTGATATAAACTTATAAAGTATATAGTACAACAGTTTTTTTTTTTTAAAGGTGGGATCGGTGCCCATATGATTGTTAATTTGGAATAAAAAGATACATAGGAAAGCAGGGCATGTGGCCATACCTCCCCAGAAAGGTTTTGGCTAAGGTGGTTTACAATAATCAGTTTGGATGCCGACCTCAAGCTTTAACAAGACAACTTAAAGGAGGAAGAAGAAATTAAGTAGTTATTATTCTAGATTTTACACGAACTGAAGGAAAACCAAGCTGATCTAGTCTGATTAATCCTTGAAGCATCCGCGGCATGGAAGGAAAAGAGAATGTGGTTGATTGTCGCGTGGTGGTTGCATTACGTGCAAGATAATCTGCCACTGAGTTGGCCTCTCTGTAAATATGCAAAAAGGAAATCGAAACACAGGGCAATAATGATTGTATCGTTGATAAGATTGCGAATAAAGTCCATGGCCAAGAAGTGCGATTTTTAAGCAGTAACAGAAGAGTCTTAGAATCTGTTTCAACCACTACATTGGTTAATCCATTACTGATGCACGATCGCAATCCATGAAGTAAAGCCAGTGCTTCTGCCTGCAAACTAGTGCCTTTGCCGAAAAAAATAGCCTTAGCCAGAAAAATATGACCAGATTCATTTCTGATGACTAGCCCACCTCCAATGAGTCCTGAAGTACCCAAAGCACTACCATCGACATTTAATTTCCAGCATGCAGGTGGGGGTTTAGTCCAATGAATAGTTAAGAAAGTATGAATTCGTCGACGCATAGGCAAGGTTGGGTACAATTGGGTGAAAGTGAAGGCAGTTGAAGAAATTACCGGAGGATCCAAAGCCATGAAGGATTGTAAGTGAAACAGAGCCATAGACTGCTGCGATTGTGAACAAGTTGATTTCCCTTCAAATAGCCAATCATTGCGAGTTTTCCAAGTAAGCCAACAAACCACAGCAGGGATGAATTTTAAAATTGGTTGCAAAGGACCTGAATCAAACCATAGCCAGGACAGGAGCTCTTGAAAGCTGAACGTGTGAATTCTGAAATGAAAAATAGATGCAAAAAACAGCCACAAAGGTTGAGCCATGGAACAGTCAAAGAAGCAGTGTTCTATTGTATCAGAATATGGGCAGAAAGGACATTTGGAGACCATGTTAAAACCCATTCTGATCAGTATCGAATCGAATGGAAGTAAACCATTTAACAACCTCCAAAGGAAGAAGGAGGCCTTTAGGGGAATACCCTTGCTCCAAACCTGCTGGAGTATGTTGGAAGTTGGCGTCACTTGTTGTCTACGCAGAGCACCATAAGCTGAGGAGACAGAAAATATACCTGAAGTGGTGAGATCCCAAATAGGTACATCGGGATCTTCTGAGAAGAGAATAGGTGTCTCAGTAATTTGCTGAACCACCATAGGTGGCAATTCTGGACTGAATAGGTCCAAGTGACAGGTTTGATTAGAAAAAACCTGCTTCACAGTGAGGGCAGGGTTGGCAGGATTTGGATTGTGCAACAGTAATCTCCCTAGGCCCGACCAGTTTGAAGACCAGAAGCTACAGTCACCAGCCCCCAATCGTATCCGGATGTGGCTATCAAAAAAATCCTTCACAGATTCCAATCGAGAACGATAAAAGGATTTCTGCCAAGATACACCCGCAATGTAGGAAGACCATATGCCTAAGTGGTTTGTGATTTTCCACCATAATTTACAAGAAAAAGCATCAAGTTGATCTGATAACTTTCGCACACCAAGGCCATTTTCAGAGATAGGAAGAGCTAGTTTATCCCATGCACGCCATACCCGCTTTGGGCTGGCTTCTGTGGAACCCCAAAGGAATTTAGAGAAGAGTCGTTCTAATTGAGCAAGAACTGATCGGGGAGGACACATTGCTGCCAAAGTGTGAATTGGCAAGGCTTGTAACACATGGCGAACTAAAACCAGTCTACCTCCTGAGGATAATAGTCGTCCCTTCCATCCATTTAATTTTGAATTCACCTTTTCTATCAATGGTTGGAAGTAGACACCTTTCTTGCGACCATGGAAAAGGGTACATCCTAAATAGCTCAGAGGGAGTTCAGAGCGGTTAATCCCTAGTAAGCCCATTAGTACTCGCCCTTGAGAGACAGGACATCGTTTGGAGAGAAAAAGAAAACTTTTATCTCTATTAATCTTTTGGCCTGAGACTTGTTCGAATTGCTCCAGGAAAAGACTTAATGCCTTGATAGTCTTACATGTCCCACTGGTAAAACCCACTAAGTCATCAGCAAAACATAAGTGGGAAATTAAAGGTGCCCCTCTGCCTAAAAAGTAAGGCTCGATACGATTGGATTGAACCAGGAATTTAAAGCTCCTACTGAAAGCCTCGGTAAGCAAAATAAAAAGAATAGGAGATAAGGGGTCACCCTGTTTCAGGCCCTGTGATGCTTGGATGAAACCAGCAGAGATACCATTCACCAATATTGAAAAATGACTAGCCCGAAGGTTATTCATAATCAATTCAACAAATAACCGGTGGAAGCCAAACTGAAGTAGCAAGGATCGGAGGAAGGCCCATGAGACACGATCAAAAGCTTTCATCATGTCCAGCTTCAGGATTAGATTGTGACCACGTACGCGCTTATGCAAATGTTGGATCATCTCCTGAGCAAGCATAATATTATCTGCAATGTCACGGCCTTTGAGAAAAGCCGATTGTTCCTCTAAGATCAATAAGGGCAAAAGAGAACTCATTCTGTCACAGATTATCCATGTGAACACCTTATTCAAGAATGTACATAAACTTATCGGACGGAAATCTGCAAAAGAGTGGGGACTTTATTTCTTTGGCAATAATATGATCTGAGTACTACTGATAATACGGGGTAAAGGCACCCCTGCAAAGAATTCTTGCACCACAAGTAATAAGTCAGGGGCTATAATATCCCAACAGGTTCTATAAAATAGTCCAGGATAACCATCTACCCCAGGTGCACTGTCTGCATCAAGCCCAAAAATAGCTAAGCAGACATCCTCTATAGTTATTGGCGCCATCAATCCAGCGTTGTCCTCAGTAGATACTAAAGTAGGAATCGGTTGTAAAAAGAAATCAACAACTTCTCCCCTAGGCTGCATCCCCTCGTCAGATGATAAAGTTTGAAAAAAATCCACGGCATGTTCTCGAATAGCAGTTTGGTCCTCAATCCATAAACCTACACCATTCTTAATACGTGATATATGTAGCCTCGTTCGTTTTTCCAATGTAATTGCTTGAAAAAATTTGGAATTCCTGTCCCCATCAGCTAACCACTTTACTCTAGCTCGTTGCTTCCAGAAAGATTCCTCATCCGCTAGAGCTCGTAAATAATGAGCTTGGCCCTGATGCTGCCCCAGTTTGTTCAAACTGTGCCTCAAGGATTTTAAGTCTGCTCTCGGCCTGTTGAAGATTAACGAAGATATTTCCCACAGTTGTCTTATTCCATTTCTTGAGAGCCCCTTTAAGACGCTTGAGCTTCCATGCAAAAGGATATGGGCCATGAAAATCAACTGAGGTCCTAATTGGATTTTACCAGTGTCATGAAATCAGGTTTTCCAATCCAAAAAGCCTGAAATTTAAAAGATCTTGGAACATTGGAGAATGACCATTCCACTTTTAAGAGCAAAGGATTGTGATCCGATGTAGTGCGTGGAAGAATATCTACAGATGTCTGCCAAGGACATGAAAGCCATACCTGGTTTACCAGAAGACAATCCAATCTCTTCATACCCGACCTTGTCGCCTCACTCCAGTCCAAGTGAAAGGTCCCCCCGTTGTTGGCAAATCAACTAAAGTCGAATCATTAATAAATGAACTAAAATCGTGCATGGATCCTAGGTGAGGAGTGGCCCGACCAGAATACTCTTCAAGAGAAGAGATGACATTGTAATCACCCCCAAGGACCCATGGTTTGTTCTCTTGAGCAATTACTTCTGCTTTGTCATGCAAGGAATTCCAGAGACTCCTATGGCCCTATCTAGAGCACTGTGCATAGATGGCAGTGAGATAGCTTAACAAAACCCCAGCAAAATCCCGGATAGCAAAATGAATAAACTGATCAGAAAGCTCTATACAGTTTAACTGTAGGTGGCCACGCCAGAGAACCCACATTTTATTAAATGACATAGAATGTTCAAAGTGCAGTGCTTGCTGAGTATCAATTATTCGATCATTAGAAATTAAAGGCTCAAATAGAGCAATGATAGATATGTTGTATAAACGTGATAAGCATTGTAAACGACGCAAAGAAACAATATTACCAACTCCATGTATATTCCATAAAAGACCGCTAATCATTTAAACTTGGTTGGGGAGCTTGTGATCTGGTCACCATATTCGACTGACCAAAAGAACATTTCTGATATGACTTTCGAGACTTTTTCACCGTCCAAAGGCCATCACCATCCTACACTAGTTCCGGGTCGGGCTATGAAAAACTACTTTGCTGAGGAAAACTGCATTCCTGAGAAGGGTTTGTTGTGAAGCATGGGGCAGAAAACTAGATAAAGAGGCTGATTTTGATAAGGCTGCATAATCAGGTGGGTCAAGGCCAATGATGAAACCTTCATCTTCATCGGATGAGAGTTCTTCGTTGTTAACAAAAAAAGCTGCAATACCCTGTAAAGCAGTTGTCGTAGGGGAACTGGTCAGCTGAGCAGGACGTAGTGCATCAGAATTCATAGGTATTGCAATCATAGGATTTATTGTCTCAGTATGTCCAAGAGGTCGAACTACTGGTTCGACTGGCTTTGGTGGATCAACAACTGAAGGTGGATTAACTACTGGAGGCATGTGAGCAGAAACATCTGGGATAGCATCTAGGGTAACATCTGTAGGAGGCTTATCTTGTCTAGGCACTGGTTCCAGAGTTGTATCCGCGGACACATCCGTCGGTATAATGGCTTTATTAGCATGGGATAGTCCAGATCCTGATGGCTGATCAGATTGAATATCTTTTGGCCTCTATATCTTTTCAAGATGAGTATTCTTGGATAAACGAGCAGGATGTTCTGAAGCCGAACACTTTCCCGTGGCATGACCAAGACGTGAACAATCAGTACAATACAAGGGCAATTCATCATAGGTTACCAATTGCCAAAAACCTGAATCCCCATTACCAATCCAGATACGTTTAGGTAGATTCTGTAAGAGATTAATTTCGATACAAACCCGCGCCACTGATGGACGTGAAAGATTGCGAGTCGCTGCATCAATACGGAGAGGACGACCAATTAAAGAAGCGAGAGACATCAAGGGACCCTTCTGAAAGAGATGTATGGGGAGATGATGAAAAGAAACCCAAAATGGGGCAACTGGTGGCAACATGAATAGAGGGACATCTGGCGTCCACTTGATTACTTTCATCACATGTTTTTTGAAGTTCCATGAACCCCGCATCCAATAGCGATAATAATCCTCATGTAATGAAAAACAGATTAGAACATGGTAGCAATCAAGTAAACCTAGGGAAACATCACCTTTGAAGCCAATCATTTGAAACCCTTTTCTTAAGAAGGTCATATTAGGGCGTATATCAGCAAATTGACCCACCAGAGCCATATCAAACGGAGCGGCAAGCTTGGTAAATTCCTCTGGAGAATATAGCAGGGCAGGTTCCCCTTTGTAAGAGCTGCCCTGTTTCAATTCAGTACTCTCAACGACGGGGACAGTTGGATGGGAAATCACATCTTTAAATGATGGGGGGGGGGGTTGTCCATCAGGCAGAGGCCGTGGATCGGCCATTAACCGGCAAAGATTCCAGTGTTCTCTCGGCGGCAGAGATTTTAGCTAGGTTAAGATAATTCCATTAATTTTAGATAATAATTTCAACACATTAAAGATAATTAAGTATCAAATAAGTGCAAATTGATGACTTAACAAATTCCCCCACACCAAAACTTTCCTCGCCCTCTAGCAAACTTGTCAAACCACTACAATTAATCAATTCATCCTTCACAAGATCAAGTGCACACAATCCATTAACTTGGGCCAAAGAGACTTAAGTTACAACACATATCATAATCGCTTTTCACCAATGCAAATAAACACAGTCAAAATAAGACATCTTCATTCAAATGCAAACATGAAATCAAAATGAATTCTTCTCACGCATTTCACTCTTACACTCAAGTGTTTAAGGGAAAAGTATTTCTCTCAAATCTCTCTCTAACATGTTGCACTACCATAGGCTTGCAATTTCACCGGTTATCATTCATTCAGATCACATGAGTTAATAGATCAAAAGGACTTTATTCAGGGTTGTAATAGAACTAGGTTCACAGGTTAGGTAAAAAAACATGACAATGGGTTAATCACAAGCATTCACAAAGCATCAAGTAAAAGGGACATGCAAACTAAAATTCTGAGATAAACATGAATGAAAAGGACTAAAACTACTAATTACTAACTAGTACCACTATACTTTATTCTTTTTTCTTTTTTCTTCTTTTTCTGATTTTTCTTCTTGTCTTGTTCTTTTCTTTTTTTCTTTTTTTTGAATAACGCTAAGAATAAGGGAAATTCAAGAGAAAATAATAAACACAGGAGTAAAAGTACCTATAAAAATATCTCACAACATAATATAGAACAAAAATCCCAAATTACTCAATGCTTCATTCAACTTGTGATAGGGTAAGACTAATGGGGTTTTGGGTTTTAAAAATAAGGCGATTGATTGAAAAATAAGGATAAAGGCTCAAAAATGTTTGCAAAGGGAAAATAAATAGGTGGGTCAATTTTAAGCTAAGGCCTTAATCATTTCTATATCCCATATGATTAAACAAATTCAAACCGATTCCATACAAGTTCTGAAGGCAAACATGAATAGAGGGGCATCACACCATTCAAAGAAATAGCATAATATAAAAGTGTTGTCATTTAGGCTCAAACTTTGCTCACAGGTTTAATTCAAGAATTCACCTTAATTTCACAATTTACCTCATCACTCAAATGTCAAAATTTTGACTAAGCCTATAAGATCAATTAGTGCAATCAATCAACATGCTTCACCTTAAAACTCACTTAACCCAATTTAATGTCATGTATATACCCAATCTCATCCAAACTACTATGACAAAGCTTCATGTCTTAACATGCACAACTACACGCAAAAATCAATAAAACCACACAAAAACTTAAAAATATTCACACACCTAAAATTTCAATTCTTTCCCTCATACCTAGGCCAACATTGTCCTCAATGTTAAAGAAGCATAAAAATAAAGAAACAAGTTAAAGAAAGATTCTCTATTATGGAAGTGTCGAAATGTAGGTGTTACAATGTGGATTGTCGTAGGAGGTGCTTCGGTGGTTGAAGTGAGCAAACCATATTAGAGTGGCTAGCCTGGGAAAGTCGCTCGTGGTCCTTAGCATTGTGTGTAATGTGTGAAACAAACCTACAATGGGACAAGACAACATGCAATCAACAAAATCGCAAGTTAGGAGTGGTGGTTGGGTTGTCGATGAAGACTAGGATAGAAAACATTTAATGCATGGTAAGTGTGATTGAATGCCCAAGAGATGATTATGGATGTGCGGCAACTGTAGTTGAACATAATAAGAGACAAGTGCAATGAAAGAAGAAAGGGGAAAAAAGAGGGGAAATAAGGGTGGGACGATGGGAACAACTAAAAGTTTTGTTCGTTTTTTTTCATTTTTTTATTTTTAAAAAGAAAAGATGAAAAATAAAAATAACAGAAATTAAAATGTGAATTTAAATTCCTAACTAATGAAACAACATAATGAAATAAAAATAAAAACTATTAAATAAATAACATAGACAAACCTAAAAAATTTACAAGTTTCCCCGAATATGCTTCTTTAAAGTCATTAGCTAGACATGTTTCGTTACTTACCTGGTTAGAAATAGGTTGGGGTTACCAACTCTACTTCTTCCACTCGCTCGATCGAAAAATTTTCATAATACGATTTCAGGTGATGCCTATTAACTTTAAATATCTTAGAGGTATCTAAACTCTAAATTTCTATCACACCATGATAAAAAACTTTAGTAACAATAAACAATCCAAGCCAACGAGATCGTAATTTTCCTAGAAATAACTTAAGCTTTGAATGATAAAGAAGAACTTTTTGTCCGTTGGAAAAATGTTTCCTAGATATCATTTTATCATGAAAAGCCTTAGTTTTTCCTTGTAAATTTTTGCATTTCCATACACCTCATTACGAATCTCCTTTAATTATTACAGTTGCAACTTCCTACTGTTACTAACCTCCAATTTATCCATATTCAATTGCTTCACAACCTAATAAGCTCTATGCTCAATTTCGACGAGTAAATGACAAGGCTTACTGAAAACTAACTTGTAAGGTGACATGTCGATAGGAGTTTTGTATGCAGTTCGATATGCCCACAAAACATCGTTCAATCGTAGACTCCAATCCTTTCAGTTCGGATTCACCACTTTTTCCAGTATGGACTTGATTTCTCTGTTGGATACCTCAGCTTGCCCACTTATCTGCGGATGGTAGGTGGTAGAGAATCGGTGTGTGATACCACATCTTTTCATCAAAGCTTCAAAAATCTTGCTGCAGAAATGAGTTCCTTGATCGCTAATAATAGCTCGAGGCATTCTGAACTTGAAAATAATATTTGATTTAACAAAATCAACAACAATTTTAGCATCATCAAATATAGTAGCCTTAGTTTCGATCCATTTCGAAACGTAATCTACTACTAACAAAATGTAATTGTTAACGAAAGATGAAGGGAAAGGACCTATAAAATCTATTCCCCACACATCAAAAATCTCACATACCAGAATATGCGTAGGTGACATTTGACTCCTTGATCCCAAGTAACCTGTTCTTTGACAACGATCGCAAGACTTGCAAAACATATAAGAGTCATAAAATAATTTAGGCCAAAACAGTCCACAATCTAAAATTTTTTGAGCAGTTATTTTAGGACCAAAATGTCCCCCACACAAATGAATGACAAAAATGTAAAATAGATGTAATTTCATCATCTGTGATGCATCTCCAAACAATCTGATCAGGAAAAAATTTTCAAAGGTGAGATTCATCCCAAACATAATATCTAGCTTCTGGCTTGATTTTATCTCTCTCAGCTCTAGATAAATCACTAGGTAAAGACTTAGTTACTAAAAAGTTCACTATGTCCACATACCATGGAATTACCAGTTGAATTGCGAAAAGACTCTCATCCAGAATTTGTCGTGAAGAACATCAGATAGGATACTTGGTGTGATCCTGCTTAAGTGGTCAGCCATCAAATTTTCAGCTCCTTTCTTGTCGTGGATTTCCAAATAAAATTCTTGGAGCAGTAATATGCATCGAATTAATCTTGGCTTGGCTTCTTTCTTGTTCACCAAATACTTCAAAGCTGCATGGTCTGAATAGATGATCACCTTCGTTCCCAACAAGTATAACCAAAACTTTTCCAATCCAAAGATGACCGTTAAAAACTCCTTCTCCATCGTAGAATAATTTTTCTGGGCATCATTAAGTGTCATAGAAGCATAATAAATAACATGAGATACCATGTCCACTTTTTGGCCCAACACGACGCCAACTGCATAATCTGAAGCATCGCACGTCAACTCGAAAGGCATGTCCCATTGTGGTGGCTGAATAATGAATGATGTAGTGAGTCTCTCCTTGAGTTCATCAAACGCAATTTTGCATGGCTCATCGAAATCAAATTTCACATCTTTTTGGAGCAATCTACACATGGGTTACACAATTTTGGAGAAGTCTTTGATAAATTGCCGATAAAATCCTGCATGACCAAGAAAAGAATGAACTTCCTACATATTCATGGCGTAAGATAAAGATCGAATAACATCTATCTTAGCCCTATCAACTTCAATTCCTTTCGAAGAAACAGTATGACCCAAAATAATGCCTTGATTAACCATAAAATGAAACTTTTCATAATTTGAAACCAAATTAGTTTTAATGCAACGTTTTAGTACTTTTTCGAGGTTGATAATGCATGTTTCAAAAGACTCCCCATATATCGTGAAATCATCCATAAAAATTTTCATGCAATTTTTCACAAGATTAGAGAAAATACTTACCATACACAGTTGAAATGTCACAGGTGCGTTGCACAATCCAAATGACATTCTTTGGTAAACAAAAGGTCCGAATGGACATGTGAAGGTTGTCTTCTCCAGATTCTTAGGTGCCACCAAAATCTGATGATATCCTAAATAACCATCTAAACAATAATAGTGAGATTTACCCGTAAGTCTTTCAAGCATTTGATCAATAGATGGAAGCGAAAAATGATCTTTTCTAGTAACTAAATTAAGGTTCCCATAATCTATGCATACCCTCCGACCATTTTGGACACGAGTCCATATTAACTCACCATTTCTATTTTTAATTACAGTCACACAAGTTTTCTTCAAAACTACTGGACCAGACTTACCCACTTACTACCCTAAATTGGATAAATGATGCCTGCGTCAAGAAGCTTCAAAATATCTTTCTTCACCACTTCCATCATGGGTGGGTTTAGACGACGTTGTGGTTGCCTCACCTCCTTCGCTTCATCTTCCATCAAGATTTTAACCAGTTAAATTTCCTGCACATCCGAAAGTCGATTAGAAATAATAAGAGGCAATGTATCTTTCTCACCTAAAAAGATGTATTTCAAATGACTAGGTAGGCTCTTTAATTCCAATATTGGTCGACTGGTCAACGACGGCAACAATTTATCCACCCTTTTAGACGTTTCTATGGTCGTGACTTGCTGGAGTAGTGATTCGGTCTCCTTCATTTGGTGAAATAACGTTTCCATTTTGTTATCAAGCCATACCGAATCCTTACTTCCATTCCACTGTGACATTTCTTCTATTTGTTCTCCAGATAATGTTCATTCCTCATTAAGGATTATTCCAAGCCCTTCTTTGTCTTGCAAAATCCAGTTTTCCTGCACCCATGTATCAATAAAATCCACAGAAACAATAGATTATTCATCATTCGGAATTTTCATGGTATTATAAATATTGAACTTAATTAAGTCACCATCAAATTCTATAGTTAAAGATCCATCATGAACATCTATTTTGGCTCTAGTCGTTTTAAAAAATGACCTTCTAAATAAGATCGGAGTGGAGGAAGATGTGTCATCAATGACCATCTGCAAAATGTAAAAATCAGCCAAAAAAAGCATGTTCCCTACTTGAACCAATATGTCTTCTAACACACCCTTCAGATAAGCATTTGAGCGATCCGCTAATTGAATCACTACGTTAGTTTCTTTAAGAGGTCCAACATTTAAATATTTATACACATCATAAGGCATAACATTTATGGGCGCACCTAAATCTAGCATAGCTCTTTCAATCTGCAAATCACTAATTTGGCATGGGATAGTAAACATGCCTGGATCTTGAAATTTCTGTAGAAGCTTTTTCTTTTGCAAAATCGCAGAAACGTTTTCTCTCAATTGCACTTTTTCATCAAATTTTAATTTCCTCTTTGACGTATAAAGCTCCTTAAGGAATTTAGCATATCGTTGAATTTGTTTAAATGCATCAAGGAGAGGAATATTTACCTGAACTTTTCATAAAGTCTCCAAAATCTGCTTCTCTTGTTCTTCCTTCTTTGTTTTTGCAAATCGACTCAGAAAAGGAGGCAGAATCACCTTATTTTGCACCCCTTTTTGCATCAATTCAGATTGGGAAGGTGCTATGTATGTAATTTCTTCCTCTACTTCTCTTCTGGAATTTTTCGGACGTGGTTCCTGTAGTTCCTTACCACTTTGCAATGTGATAGCCTTTGCACTTTGTCTTCGATTGATCTCCAGTTGTGTTGGAAAATTTCCAGAAGTTCTCGTTCCAATCGATTTATGGTAGTTGCCATTTGGCTTTTTTGATTTTCGATATTCCTTTGTTGATTCTCAATGTTTCAGATACTTGTTTTAGTACTCCGCTGAAACGTGAAAGTGCTAGTAGTTAAAGATTGAATTACATCTTCCAAAGAAGTCTTACCTTTGGCATTTGATGTTATATTTGGATTTTGTCGAGGCACGTATGGTTATCTAAATTGCTGGAAATTTGTGGTTGTTTGTTGCCCTTGAGGATTCCATATCGTAAATTCGGGTGATCGCACCACCCCGGATTGTAGGTGTTAGAAAATGGGTCATACTTCCTTTGACTTGGCCTAGTAAATCCTCCCACGGCATTCACTAGTTTTGTGTTTTCCTCCTGCAAAATCAGACATAAATCAGTAGAATGTCCTAACATTGAATATATGCCACATACCTTTGCTTCTTCTTTCTTCGTGACCGCCAATTGTCGCACCAAAGAAGTGAGGTCATCCAATCTCTTCTCCAACGTGGTCACATTCACTTCATTCATGCCTTTTGATCCATGCCCAGTATGTATTTCGAATTGTTGAGTGTTGGAGGCCATGTTAGCAATCAATTCCTTTGCGGTCGCCGGCGTTTTATCAACTAAAGCACCACCGCTTGTAGTGTCGATCATACTCCTATCTGAAAGTAAGAGCCCTTTGTAAAAATATTGAATTAATAGCTGTTTGGTTATTTGGTGGTGTGGACAACTAGCACAGAGTTCCTTAAATCTTTCCCAATACTCGTAGAGTGTTTCTCCTATATGTTGATGAATTCTGCAAATCTCTTTCCGAATATTAGCAGCTCTCGATGTTGGAAAATACTTTTCAAAGAAAAGCCTCTTCATTTCAGCCCACATTTGCACATTTCTCTAGTTGAATAGTATAGCCAATCTTGCGCATCATATTTAAGGGAGAATAGGAAGGCTCTCAGCATAATTTGCTCTTCCATCACATTCGTCAGCTTCATTCCCATACAAACCACGTCAAATTCTTTCAAGTGCTTGTACGGGTCTTCTCTCGTTAAACCCCTGAAAATAGGTAACAAATGAATCAACCCAGATTTTAATTCAAATGTATTGTTATCACCTAAATTCGGAAAGTTGATGCAATGAGGTTATTGTGGATTCGTGGCTGCAGCTAGTTTGGGAAGAGTGTGGTTTGCAGCTATTCTATCCATTCTGCATCTCTTTTTGATGTTTGGTCCGTTTATGCAGTCTCAGGATTGTACTACAAATTCTCTTATTGGTTTGAACACGTAACGTACATAAATCGTCAAAAATTTCCCAACAACGGCGCCAAAATTTGGTACTGTTATCGCCTGCAACCAAATTCAAAAGAAATCTCCTCCGTTAATACAATTTAATGTAGTAGTGGTATGTGGATATCGTCTCCATGAGGAATCTTAACGGTAAAGGAATTACAAATTAAAAAAAAAACAAAGTAACAAATTGGGGGAGATTTTAATTCTCAACAATATAAGAAAAATCACAAATCGGAAGAAATAATCGAAAGAAATAATTGGATCACCGATGTTATCACGCTAAAATGGATCCTCGATATAAAATTTCAATCGTTAACAAGCATTCATTGGGGATTTTTTTCTCTAAAGTGTAATGACTAGAAACATGTATCCTAGCATTCTTATTAAACAACAACCTAGATCCTATCATAGGTTTAATTGAATAATAGCTTTACGAATCAATAAACCAATGAGCAAGCAAAATACATGTATGACATGCAATCAATCAAGCGAATATCTCCTTAGAATTTTTGACTCTAACATAAAGAAGGTAATCCTAATTGCTACTTGTGATTAGCGAAACTGAACGTCATATTTCGTTAATCTAGCGATTGAGAAAATTAATCCCTAGTTGTGCATCTAGAAATCAACCAATTCAATTAGAAAGAGTAATTCGAAAGATATTCAATGTTCATCAACAACATAAACTTTATTCAAAACATCTCACACATAATAGCGGATAACACGGATTCCCTCAACTAAGAAAATAAGTTTGGCTACTCGTGACAGAATTGAAAACAAAAGAAATGACAAAACATATAGTCTCTATCCTTGGTCCTTTACTGAAAAATACGAAAAATACTGAAGGAAGAAGTGCAGAAAACATAAAAGACTCCAAAAGAAAATTGCAGAAAACAAAATTTGTCTAAGCTAGCTGTGTGAACAGTAATTCTCCCTCCTTTTATGCTTTTTTTCGATTTCCCTCCTACCTTTCCTTGATTCTCATCAAATAATGTATCCCCCAATTTCAGGTAGTCAACCCCTTGATAGATGGCAATATAATCTTTAAATATTGTGAAAATCTAGAATTTGAATCTTAAAAATTGATCTACAAATTTATTCCATCTTGAGACGTGCCCACGCTTAGTCACTAAATTGCTGTCAAACTTGGAATTTCATATTTTCTTCATTCTTTTGCATCTTTTTGATTCAATTTCATCTCTAAGATGTTGAAAATCTTCTGTAAACAATTATAAGATAATTCCATTAATTTTGGATAATAATTTCAACACATTAAAGATAATTAAGTATATAATCAGTGCAAATTGATGACCTAACAGGCATACACCCAAGACAGTGATAGAAGTGAGGAGTTTTTTAAGTTTGGCAGGATATTATAGGAGATTCATTAAAGGATTTCTATGATAGCTGCGCCGATGACTAAGTTATTGAGGAAGAATCAGAATTTTATCTAGAGTGAGGAATGTCAGAAAAGCTTTGAGGAGCTTAAGGGCAGATTAACAAGTGCTCCAGTTTTGATTTTGCCTACTGAAGATGAGGGTTATACAGTGTATAGTGATGCTACAAGAAAGGGTTTGGTTTGTGTGTTGATGCAGGGAGACAGGGTGATAGATTATGCTTCGCGGCAACTGAAGCCTTATGAGTTGAATTAACTGACTCACGATTTGGAATTGATAGCAGTGATTTTTTCCTTAAAGATTTGGAGACATTATCTATATGGAGTTCAGACGAGAATTTTTACAGATCATAAAAGTCTCAAGTATTTATTGAGTCAGAAAGATCTGAATTTGAGACAGAAAAGATGGTTAGAGCTAATTAAGGATTATGATTTGTTGATTGAGTATCATCTAAAAAACGCAAATTTAATGGTGGATGCCTTAAGTAGGAAATCATCAATATCCCATGTTCAGACAGTTTATCTGCCTCTATTGGAAGAGATGGACAAGTTTAGGAGAATTTTAAAACAGGAGAAACCTGAGTGTTTGTTGTTTTTTCAGAGTGAGACCGATACTCAGAGAGAAGGTTAGGGATTTACAAGCACAGGATGCAGAATTAAGCAAGCTCCGAGAAGAAATTCAAAAGGGCAAGAAGTCTGAAGTGGTAGTGAGGGATGATGGACTCATGGTTATAGGAAGAAGACTTTGTATTCCAAATGTCAAGGAGGTAAAGGATGAGATACTGGATGAGGAACACAATGCGTCTTATGCCATGCACCCTGGTAGTACCAGGATGTATAGGAATTTGAGAGAGCATTTCTGGTGGAAAGGCATGAAAAAGGATGTAGTAGAATATGCAAGTAAGTTTCTAGTATGTCAGCAAGTCAATGCTAAACACCAGGCATCTTCAAGCAAGTTAAGGCCATTGTTCATTCCTGAGTGGAAATGGCAAAGAGTAACTATAGGTTTTCTGATGGGTTTGCCCAAGACCAGTAAGAAGCATGATGTCATATAGGTTATTATTGATCATTTGACAAAATCCGCCCATTTTCTAACAATCAAGTAGGCTAATTCTCTGCATTTGCTAGCAAAGAAGTATATTGATGAGATAGTAAGATTACATCTGATTCTAGATCCCAGATTTCATAGTTTTTGATAGAGATCCTTGGTTTATTTCGAGATTCTGGAGAAGCTTACAAGAGGCTCTAGGAACCAAGTTAAATTTTAGCACTGCTTTTTACCCACAGACAAATGGTCAATCTGAGAGGACCATTCGGACCCTTGAGAGAATACTCAGGACATGTGTGATAGATTTTAAAGGAGCTTGGGACGAGCATTTGCCATTGATCGAATTTTCTTACAATAATTCATACCATTCAAGCATTCAGATGGATCCTTATGAAGTACTATATGGAAGGAGGTGTAGAACTCTGATATGTTAGGATGAAGAAGGAGAAAGGAAATTAATAGGGCCAAAGTTACTACAGATCACAGTGGACAAGGTCAACTTAGTTAAGCAACGGCTTAAGACAGCTCAGGATAGAACGAAGAACTATATTAATGCACACCGAAAGGAGATGGAGTACGAAGTGGGTGAGAAAGTTTTCCTTAAGACATTTCCTTGAAAAGAAGTAATGTGGTTTAGCAAGAAAGGCAAGTTAAGTCCGAGATATGTGGGTCTCTATAAGATTGTTGAGAGGATTGGACCACTAGCCTTATAGGTTGGCACTGCCATAGGAATTGTCTCAGATACATAATGTTTTTCATGTTTCCATGTTGAGGTGGTATAGATCGGATCCCTCTCATATCATTCAAACCACTGAGGTTCAGTTGAGAGATGATCTGAGTTATGAGGTGATTCTAGTGGAGATTTTGGACACTAAGGAAAAGGCCCTCAAGAACAAGACGGTTCAGCTACTCAAAGTCCTGTGGAGAACCCATTTTGTAGAAGAGGCCACATGGGAGCCATTGAAAACCATGAAAGAGAAGTATCCACACCTCTTGTTTCATTGCGTCAAACCCGCTTTACTTTGGAAAAGTTTTTAGCTTCAATCCCAAGTCTTCCTCCACGCTCATGTTCTCACGACTCGGATGTTAGGCTCCGAAAATGAGGTCCAACATTAAATAACTTTAAAATATTTAAACAAGACGAAATTTGGACTATCTAATAAAATAATTAATATTTGTTTTATTAATTATCGATTGTATAATGCTTTTCTTTATCTTCAAAGAGAAACACTTTTTTTCACTTTAACAAATATCGTCAACCTAATGATAACCTTTTTCGAGAATCGAATTTAACATCATAATAATGAACATTGCAAACAATACTGCATTTGTTATATTACCCTTTGTGTTCATGCAAAATTGACGATGATAGATAGATTTTACTGGTCAGAACAAAGCAAGCTTTTTCACTCCCAAAGTACATCAAAGAACTCTTAGACCTATTCTATACTTTTTGAAAGGCGACAAAAAGATTCTTACACCCTTGGTTGTCTTCCTTGCATGCACAAACTAGAAAATTGGTTATGAATATCAAAATGGATAAGAAGACGGGTTCCATTCACAACCCTCATACTTTATCTAAAATTCAAGTTTCAACAAATTACCCTTACAGTCTGTTTGGTTTAAAAGCTAGAATATATAAGAAATATAATAATTATTCTTAAGAATAGAAAAGATTATGAATAAAATAGAATGATACTAATATTTGGTTTGAAAATATAAACTTGAAATGACAAAAGAATAACTAACAAAAATATCAAAATATTCTTATCCGTTATTATTATTATTATTATCATTATCATCGTCACGTCGTCGTCGTCATCATCATCATCATCATCATCATCATCATCATCATTATTATTATTATTATTATTATTATTATTATTATTATTAAAATTCCTTATTATTATTAATTTTCTTCTTATATTATTAATTTTATTACTCTTATTATTTTTATTGATTTTTTACTATTATTCTTATTAATATTAACTTTATTAATTTACTAATTATATTTATTATTATTAATTATTAAATTCCTTATTATTATTAATTTTATTATTATTATCAATTTTATTATTCTTATTATTTTTATTCTTATTAATTATTATTATTATTGTTGTTGTTGTTATTATTATTATTATTATTATTATTACTATTATTAATTTTCTACTTACTATTATTCTTTTTATTATTAATATTAATAATTTTATTTATTTATATTATTATTATTAATTTTCTTCTTATTATTAATTTTCTTCTTCTTCTTCTTCTTCAACAGATAACTCTATTCTTATAATAGATAATGACAACTTTTGATGATCTTTAGCTATTCTTAAAAATTGAAGAATACCTAATATTCTGACATTTTTATCTAACCAAATAAAAGATTATATATTTAAATTTTAAGAATATACTAGGAATAGAATTCTCATTCCTATGAACCAAATATGCCCTTAAGGTTTTCACTTTGCATGCAAGATGAATAGCTTTTATTATGATTAAAATAGGTAATACATGATCAAGATAAATTTTACTCTTGTTTATTTTTTATTGTGATTACATTAATTTTGTTTTTTACAGTAATAAATACGGAATCAAAAACTATTATAAAATTAGGGTTTGTATCCTAAAGAGAAGAGTTTATTAATGAAGAAACAAAAATTAATAAAAGTGTAAAGTTTAGATAAAGAAATTTGCATAAGATGTTGAAATTCAAAGATCAATTAAAGAAGGTGTTTTGTTTTATAAAATATCATATTCTTGCTATAACTTGACATTGACAGTAAGTAAACTAAGGAAATAACTTCAAGTTAGCAGCCTTTTCTTCTACTTATTTACTCTTGTCATTTTCTTGGAGACCTATAAATGTCTATCGTTTTTGGAAATTGAGCACTTGCAAAGAGAGGGCGAAGGAGAGAAAAAACAAGAGGCAAAAAGCAATAAGCACTACTGCTGAGATCCCAACATCTTCTGTTTGGTAATCAAAATTCTTCTTCAAATATTCTTTGACACTGCCATCAAATGCAGGTGATTCAATCTTGGTATCTACGTCACCAAGCTGAGAACTGATAATGCCCTTTAGAGTCCATGCGATAGGAGAGATGTAGTAAAACCAGATCCACCATCCTGGGATTCTCTGGAAAATAAATGGCAGGAAAACTTGTTAGTTTATCATTGTGTCGAGCCAATAAATAATAAGAATGATTGCAAAAGAAAAAGAAAAGCACAGAAATCCCGATACTTACTGGTTGAGGAATTAGAAAACCTGATAGAAGGTTCCATAACGAATAAAATGCAGAGGAAATCACAGCAGCCATGTGTTGATTTGGCGTGACACCAACAGCCATCATCCCGTAAAAGGTAAAGTACGTAAAAGTGAAGAACATGAAAACCAAATAAAGAAGAAATTTTCCTGCATGTGGACAAACTATAATCATGAACATTTGATGAGAGGAATAAATATGAACGAATAAGCTACGAAAAAAAATCCAAAATCGTAGTACAGTACCAGCATTCCTTTCAAAATTAACCATGAAATACGTGATGACCCCATATAAAATCGTTTGGACAAGAATATATGGGACCTCCACTAAACCCTGAGAACAACAGCATTCAGCATCAGTCGTTCCAAAATAGACTGTTGATTAGAATATTTTTCCAATAAGAAACAGTTACCTGGGCCATTGCATAAGATAACGGGGAGTACATGCCAGCTGCTTTTTCTCTATAAAATACTGTTCTCTCAATTGAGACTATTGGCTGTACGGAGGAAGCATTGCTGATCCCAAGAAATATGCATGACGCATACAGGGCTCCCATAACCGTATACACAGCTTGAGTTGAGTTCCTAACAGGTTTTTTTTTTTATTAAAAAAAATACTTGCCAGTTCTTATATATATCTTAACTTCATCCAAATAAAAGCAATAACAAAAAGAAAAAGAGCATGGGCATAAATAATATGATGCCAAAGTATGTATTTACGCATGTTATTGAAGGAGAGAAAGTATCCATGCAATTGCCTCCGGTGACGAATCCAAGATTTTAGTCTTAGGGGGCAAAGAATTTAATTTTACAGGGGCTAAAATTTTTCTTAATTTATTATATATATATATATATATATTCTGAAAAAAAAAATTAATTTTGTAGGAGCTATAGCCTTGCTAGCTCCCTAGATTCATCCCTAATTGCCTCCCTATCAAATTATTTGACATAGATATTTACCTCTTTGAACCGTCATCCCAAAATATTGAGCCCAATATTAGTGCTGCTGCCGTTGTAAATAATATTCTCACCGTGTTGTAACGCGGACTTCTCCAATATACAAGATGTTGCTTCCAAATGCAAATCGTTAACTGAGTGAATGAATTTTGCGCAAATGTGGAGTCAAATTTCAATGGTTGCGATCCAGTAGCTGGTGTACTGAAGCGCATAATTGAAGTTTCCACCTCTCTAGAAACAAGGCATTAAGAAGAGGTACCGTTTTGTTGGTTGACAGTAAGAATAGATTAGTATTAATAAAAGAAGTTGCTCCAGTTTCATAGGATTGAGTTACCTGAACACCTCGGATTTTTCATATATATCAGCCAAGTCTTCACCAATTTGCTCTTCAATGAGAGGTGTAGTGACCTCAAGCATCCAGGTTGCTGGGTTGTAACCATCAGGGATTCGTGGAATTCCATTAATTCCCTGACCATAAAAATGGATCACGAATTTCGGAACATATATAAATGGATCCCTTGATTCGATTCAAAACATCACATTAATTATATCTCTAAATTGCTCGCCTTTCCCATGTAATGCTTAATGTCAAATAGAAACTGCAGTTTCTTTTACTGTGATAAAGAAAGATAACAGACCAGCCACTCAGATTTAAATACAATATCGCATTCCAATTCGATTTATTATTATTCCTACGTTTTTTCAAAGCACTTCTACAAAATTCTTTATCCTAACTCTTTTAATTAATTAATCTTTAAATTTAACTTAAATAAGTAATATTATTAATATCAAACAATTATTCAACATCATTATTTATTATAAATTATTATCGAAGAAGCATTATATTTTTAACCTACACTAATTTCTTATATTTTAACTAATTAATATAATACAGATTAATTAAATATAGTATAAATTATTAAGTTAATTACAGAAAAAAAAATTGATTATTATTTTTGTAATATTTCTCAATTATTTATTTATTTACTTATGTTTGACTATAAAATACTTATTTTTGTTTGATCTGTTTCGTTTGTTAAAATTTAAATGTATTATTTTTTATAATTCTATTATTTTAAATTGTATTTTTTGTTAAATAATAGAATAATAATTTAAAATATTTAAAGTTATTATATATTTCTTATGTTTCTTTTCTTATTTTACAGGTCTTCTGCATCCACCTTAGCACGAGGATTTTTGATTCAATGTGCAAGCAATATTTATGAGAATAAAAGAGGTTATACCTGAAAATAGTCAATCATAATCTGCGAGTTCACACCCAGCTTGCCTCCATATATAACCTTGCCCCCTCGTTTCATAAGAAGTAGCTATGACATCAAAAGAAATTAAGATCGGACAATTTAGACATGAACAAATAAAATGCCCAAGTTGAGATTTACAATCCTGACCTCATCGAATGCTTCAAAAATATCAATACTTGGTTGATGAATGGTGCACACCACTGTTCTACCTGTATCAACAGTATTACGAACAGTTCTCATCACAATTGCTGCTGCACGTGCATCTAGTCCAGATGTAGGTTCATCCATAAAGATGATAGAAGGATTTGCAACAAGTTCTACTGCAATTGTTAACCGTTTTCTCTGCTCTGTTGATAAGCCAGTGGTACCAGGTAAACCCACCAATGCTAGCCTTAGAGTGTCAAGTTCTACTAATTTCATTACTTGTTCAACAAACTCCTGCAACAATATAAAAGAAAATGAACAACATCCCAATGTGCATCAGTGTCCATATTAAATCATTAAGATGCTCACGAGTCTTTGTTGTTTGGTAACTTCTCTCGGAAGCCGAAGATTGGCAGAAAACCAAAGAGATTCCTCAACAGTAACCTGTGGAGAGTGTACGTCATTTTGCTCAACATATCCTGAAAATCGTGCAAATATGCGTTGCTCTTTTGGGTAACCTGATATCTTGATTTCCCCTTCTATATATCCACCCGTTTTCCTACCAGCAAGGACATCCATCAGAGTAGTTTTTCCAGCTCCACTTGACCCGACTAAAGCAGTTAGAACACCAGGTGAGAATGCTCCACTCACACTTGACAACAGTTGCAACTTCTTTTCTGGAATTCCTTGTTTACTCATCGCCTGAGGATAACAGATTTCAAATCTCCTAAGAGTGTAGAAAACAGTTGCTAAACAAAGATACGAACCTTGGGCATGTCCACCGAGTAATTGACATTGTGGAAAGTCATTGTTAAGGGTTGGAATGGAAGTAACATCCCCTTTCTACCACACTCGTGACTAGATTTTTGAGCCTCATTACCTGTTACATTAAGACATGAAGATGAATTTGCAAAGGAAACATATGCTACAAATGAATTAAGTATAAAAAATATTAATCAACGCTAGCCTTTATTGCCAAGAGACTCTTCTTCCAATGCATCATCTGCCACTGTTTGGGCTCTCCTACGAGCTATATTAAATCAAATATAGCATTAGTAACAACAAATCACTTGTAATACGAACGCAAAAAAAATTTTTTGACTCAAGTAAGTTGATTCAAACTTACGATTAAGGCAAGCCAACGCCATCGTCACAATAATGTTAAAAAGGATTGCATATGCCAGCAGAACCCCAAGTCCAAGCCAATACCAATAATCATCATGAGGTAAGTTAAATTGGTGGAGAACATTCCGTCCAACTGTGATGTTGCTTATAGAGGAAAGCTGAAAAAGAGTTTTAATTAACTTGGAAGTTTGATGAAATGCAAAATGGACTTGGTACACAGTGACTTACCTTCATCCATCTTTCTGCATTAAATTCATTGACAGAAATTGCACATTGACCGTATGTTAATGGGGACACCCAAGAAGCCCATTTCCACCAAATTTTAATATTAGCTGAAAGACGAGACAAGAAATTCAACCATGTAACATTAAAAAACCACAAATGGAAGGAAGGCAAGATTGTCTTCCCATCTATCTTGGTACGTGTAAAGGGAACACCAGGTGTTTGTAATTACTTCCGATTTCAATGCATCAAAGTAAACACTCAGAATATAACCAGGTACCTTTTGGAATGATAAATCCTCCCAAACAAAATACAATCATTAGAGCAGCTGATCCAAATGTATTAGCAACCACTAGATCTCGTGATATGGAGGCCATCATACGAAACAGGCCTAAAGCCATTTGGTGTATCGCCAATAGTAAAAGCATATAGCGGAAGAACCTGCAACATTTATACCCAGTTATAATTCAGGTGCTAAGACACCCAGCCTATAGAAGCAGATAGAGGATACCTTCTAGCGCCAGGGGCAAAGCCTACACTGTAGTAGACAACACATGACCATACAACTGATTCAATCACGGAGTAAGGTATACGCAGAATGAAACTTGCAATGGACCATGCCCAGGCAGGATGGAAAAGGTTATCCCTTTGTTTGTAGAAAACAGGAAGCCGATGTATCAAAAGGGATAGCTCAGAAAATCCATTGAACATCATATGCACCAACCCGTAAAAGAGACAGGAGAGATAGAGTTTGCCGTCTTCCTCATCCGTGGCATGTATCCTTGTCCGTAAGAAAATTGTGCACGCCACTAAACCAATAAATGCAACCTAACCGAACAAAACGAGAACGTAAATTAGTTAAGGATAAACAAGAAATTTGTTCCCCCATATTTTTTTTAATTAAGTTGACAAAGAAAATCTTAAGCTGAACGATGGATTTGGCAACCCTCAAAATGATGGGTTAATACCTGGCACGTCCTGAAAATATACAGAAAACTGTGCCTTCGGATCAACATCCATTCTCGGGCAAAGCATGTTTTGAAAAGCTCCCAACTTGAAACAGCATATTTCGTTCTTGACAAGGCTAAGGGGTGACTCCTGGACTTGTCATACGGAACAGCAAGCTTAGACGCCACAGCGCTTCCAAATCTTGAATTTTGAAATGATGTTGCAATTTCTGAAACAGGGATGTATGAATATGGCTTTGAAGAATCAGCCCAGTACTGAGCTTGATCCTTTTTAGAGGTCACCTGGCCAAAATCAATATCTTGCTTTTCATTTTTGGTCGTTATTTTATGTACATAGTACATGAACTTTGAACTATCTTTATTAAGCTACCTCTTGAAGAAAATCCGCAATAGCCTTCCGAGTTGGCAGTCGAAATCCCAATGATTCGAAGAATTCTAACACCTCAGCTCTGGGGCCTTGGTAGACAACATAACCTTCTGATAATAGCAGTAGATCATCAAAGAGATCAAATGTCTCGGGTGAAGGCTGTAGAAGAGCCATTAAAACAGTTCCGCTCATTTCATGAACGAAGTTTCCGATACATTTTACTATTTGGTATGTTGTTGAGCTATCAAGTCCCGTAGATATTTCATCCATAAATAATGTTTTTCTTGGTCCCACAATCATTTCCCCTGCAGAATCAAGCAAAAACATTATTTACCCCCTCGTTTTAACTAATTTAAAAACTTGAAAAAGATAATGTACAATAACGGAGAAACCTAAATTTATCATCACACTCATTCATGTACGTGTGCCGTGTGTAATTACACCTTAGTAACTAGTTTTTAAGGCTCAAATGATTCTCTGTCGATGTAGTACACATATATATACCTGTGGTAACTCTTTTCCTTTGACCCCCCGAGACGCCTCTCAACATATCGTTACCAACCACAGTTTCTGAGCATACTTCAAGACCAAGCACTCTTAAGACATAATCTGTGGAAATACTATGCCTTCTACTGCCAACAACAGATGCCTGTTTAACCAAATTGTGAAAAGAGAATCTCAGGCGATTGTACAAATATTAAAAAACTTGCAAATAGAAAGAGAAGTAAAATTTAAAGTGACAACCTTCATAAAAGCATCAATTTCTAGACTAGGACGTATTTTTCTTTCTTTCTCTAAATTGACCAAATCCTTCATGAATCCTGGAAGCACATCATGAAAGTTAGTTCAAAAAACAACAACAAGTAAAGCGTCTTATTATAAACAAAGAACATTGGTGCCGCTGGCTGGTATACTTTGTAACACCTTTATGCCAGAAAGAAACGTATGCACCAAGTACTCAAAGACTAATTAATACAAGTAAATAGAGAACAAATGATAGTCTTCCAGTCCTCGCCAATCCGTAGGCGATTGAAGATCTCATACTACACCATTATAATATACTAAATTAAAAGTATTGCGATGTCGATTCCCTGCTAATTAGACTAATACAATACAATCTCGGAATGAATAAGGGAATTGTTGCAATATTATAGCAAACGAACCTGCAAAAGCTTCATTTGCACCTTGCCAACGAGCTGCAAAATCCAAAGTTTCTCGCACGGTGATCTCTGCGATGTGGGTGTCTGTTTGGCCGATGTATGCCGAAGTCCTTCTAACGAAAAATTCTTTTAACTTGTGCCCGTTGTACGTAATTTCGCCAGTTGTCTAGAAGTAAATCTCAATTAAGTTTTGCAAATATTGCAACTTTTCAAAATGCACCGCAATAACCAAAGGCAGAAAGATATTGATGGAACGCATTTTATCTAATAAGGTCTCACAAATACTTTGGTTTTTCGTTCAACTTCTTAGACTTGATAAGGAACTTCCTGATCAAATCAAAATACACAATACTGTATGGGGATGGAAATCTGATTCTAGTTGAAATAGAGGTCTCATATCAATGGAGACCAACCGAAGAAAGATTTATCAAAGCAGATTTTGCTGAAGTTACGTCTCGAGTAGAAGTCATGACAAAGATATTTCACAGACCCAGGAAAGGGATGCAAAAGATGATGCTGCCGTCGGACCAGCTGAGTCCAGAAATTTTGGAAGTCTCCATCGACAAATTTCAGTCGCAAATTAGGTTGCTAGTATTTAGGTTGGTTATTACACCTGATATTCTCTCAGTGACAGAACGGAATCGAGTACAAACCTTTAAACTTTTGTCAATTTTCCCTGCGAGAGCCAAAAGCAAGGTCGATTTGCCGGAGCCCGGTGGTCCAAGAAGTAAGGTCATCCTACATAGTTAAGGGGAAAAAGAGCAAAACGTTGACGTTAGGATGAAAAGCAAGACAGAGAAAGTGAAACTAAAGATATCATATATGTAACAGATGAAGCGAATTTGCTGGTCCTGAAGCATAGTCTCCAAGTATACTTTTAGTGGCCATAGTACCAACCTCCCGGGTTGCACAACGCCACTGACATTCTTCAAGATTGTTAAAGAGAATCTCTTGGCTCGGAATACATTTATTGCTGATAGAAGACCCTGCACACAGGCAATGCATAAACAAAACAAAGAAACAAACTTTTTTTTTATTTTTACTTTTTAGATAAAGCAAGTGCTGAATTGAAGTGTTTGATAAAATTCTCGGACCTCAATAGAGTCGCGTACAGAATTAACCAAAGTAGGCAATGCTCTCGTGGCAGTTTGTACGCTGGTTACCACGTTCAAGTTCTCAAACCTCACTTCCACTTTCGGCATCTCCAATCCAACCCTATTACGGTCGAAATCCGGTAACAAACATAATCATATGAAATGTCTAAAGCAAAGTAAATCACAAATCAATCAAACAAAATCATGACTGTTAAAAGAAATGTTTAGTGACACAAGTTTTAAATAGAACTGTATCGTCTTTATCACAGAAATGGATGATATTTGTACGTAAAACACAGTAATCTGAAAGTCCAAACAGATAAGAATTGAAAAATATCCAAATGACTTTCGCAAGCAAAATATATCTCTATGTTCCTCGCACAGAAATGAAAGAAAAATATTAAAAGTGGTCGAAGAAACTTTTACTGTAGGTGGGTTTTGAGAGAATTGTATCGTCAAAGAGTTTAGATCTACTCCCAACAAGATGAAAGGTGACAAACTGAAAAACGGTAAATTAAAAAACGTACGTAATCAAGAACAGAAAAATCTCAGGTCGTTTTGTAGAAGCAAAAGCCTGCGAATCTTAAGTTCAATACCTTCCAAAACGCTCTCTGATTGCGGAAAGGAGCTTGGAGTTATCCTGTGCGTTAGTGGCCAAAGCTTTCTTAACAACAAGCTCACGGTTGACACGATCGAGCCTCCTAACATCGACAGTCTCTGTTTTACTCTCATCACCGCCACCATGCTGTGACGGACCCTTGGTCAACAAGGCGAAGTTTCCCTGCTTCTGCGAAGGCAATCGGAGAATGGCCTCCCAAAGCAACTCCTCATCGTCGTGAGCGCTGGACGGCTGACAGAAAGACTCTCTTGCGGAATCAATCTGCACCTCAAAGAACTCACTCCCGTTGGAAGCTGCCGCCATTTCTCCTCGTCTCTCCTTCTGTTAATCTGCGAAAGTGAGTAACTGGGGTGTAGCTTATAAATAAGAAAAGAGACGTGTTGGTTTACAACACAATCCGAAGTTATTCTAGAGAGAGAACAATACCAAAGCACACTCATAACTTGTCATCCAAGGCTAATCTCTTTTTTGATAGACGATTTTAAACGCCGAGGTGGTTGACTGTTCAAAATGAAGAGCATGATTCGCGGGCTACCATTTTTGAGAAACTGCAGTTTTCCGGGTTTTGCAGACAGAAGAAACACCTGTATATTACTATTTAATTTTCACTTAGAACAAGTAAAAAGTAAGGAGTAAAACATGATGATATACGTGGATTTGGACATGAGGAAAATATGCAAACAATTAATATAAGCAAAGTTGAGATTGCAGGATGGTACGTGGAATTAGGCATTACTTCTTTTTACTATAGCGCATCGTTAGGTCTCCTTCTTTTCATCTAAGAAAAAACATTATAACAAATTTGAAGTAGGCTTTTTAGTATAGTTGGTACAATGTTCCATTTAAGCTACAGCAACAAACTAGTATTTCGTACACGATTGTACCTCTGTAGCTGGAGTCACTACTAAGGGACCCTCTCAATTTCAGAGGAAAAAGGGTGGCATGTTAGTCGTTAATGTGCCATAGCAAATAATGGTTATACGTGGGACAGTGAAAAATGATGGGATTAATTAATGATAAAAAAGGAAAAAGTATCCACTATATTAATAATAATTAATTATATTTGAGAAAACTATTCTAAGCCTTCTCTTACCACGTAATATAAAATAATATTAAACAAAAATAGTTACTGTTTATAATTTTGATGGATAAGGATAAATAAGTAAAAAAACTTAAATGATGATCACTATAAAAAAAATGAGGAATTAGTGACGAAAATTATCGACGGAAAATAAATCGTTGAAAATTACCAACAAAAAATCTATTTCGATCAGTAAAGTTGACTGGAAAATTTTCATTTAACGACAGTACTAACATTCGTTGCTAAATATGGAGAAAAATCACTCCTGCAAAATTTGCGACTGAATCTAGCGACAATATAAGATGATCGTCGATAAATAAGAGGGCTTTAGCCGCGGTATAAGATGTCCGTCAATAAAGAAGGGGGCTTTAGCGACAGTATAAAATGTTCGTCAGTA
>JANJEY010000234.1:34619886-34629943 GCA_024703695.1 Erythroxylum cataractarum | reverse complement strand
ATATCTTGATCTGTAGAGCTCTAAATGAGATGATTCTTATTTCTAAACCAACTAGGGACATTGAGCTACAAATACTCTGCAGAACTCAAATTTTAATTTAGTCTCTAAGACTATCAATTTTAGGATGGAAGTTGAGCATAGTGTACTGTTTTAGTCTAAAAACAACCCGAAAATGTTTGGGCTACAAATTCTAAATTTCTAAACGAAATTGAATGATTTTAGTGTCATTAGAAACTTAAGACAATGGGGAAAAATGTTCTGAAGAAGAAAAATTGAAATTCTAGTTAGAGGTTTCCTAAAATATGTTCAGAAATAAAAGAAATGAATTGTTTTTGATATTTGACTAGTGTGGGCACGTCACCCTTGTGGGATGCGTGTCCAGATGTCACGTAGGACGTCGGGCACGTGACTTGCAAAGACGGGGTCTCAACAGTATAGGATTGACTGATTTCATTGACTATAGTCAATTGGAAGTAATTATTTAAGTGATGATGTTAAATGGGAAATGGAGGAGCATAAGAGGAAACATGCCCCTGTCTTCCTGATCAATCAAATAAGAATTTCAAGGATGAAATTTATTAAGGAGGGGAGAAATGTAACATCCCATTTTCATACTAAGGTTTAAAACCCTAAAAATTTTGTACATGTGAGATCAAAGAGAGATTTAAAAAATGCATTTCATACTCATGCATAATGTAGCATACACGCACATGAATTTGAATTTTTGCATAATGAAATGACTGTACATGCACTCATTTGATATGTTCTGGGTATATTTGAATTATAAATGTGTTATATTGAGAATTTTGGTTTTTATATGCTAGAAGTTGATTTGGAGAGTGTATTTTATTGATTTAGAATTTTCGGTGAAGTTTGTGATTTTTTTAGAATTTAGGGTATTTTTGGACTAGGAAAAATGTCAAAGTTATAGAACAATTAAGGAATAGTAGTACAGATAAAATTCCAATGGTAATGGAAATTTTTATAAGTGACATTAAGATTTAATGTCAAGTGTCACTAAAGATTGGGAGAAAATTGGATTAGAAATTGGAGACAAATAGACCAAGCAATTAAGTGTTATTTAGCATAAACCATTTGAGTGGAAGGTGTCATGACTTGTCATAACACCCACCAAGTTTTTAAAAGCCACCTAATTTCCCATTTGAAAGACAGCTTCGTTGTCTTTCATTTTCACTAAACACATTTTTATCTTCCTCACTACTCTTCTTATACGAAACTCATACCACCCTCCACCAAGTGATTTTTGATCATAATGTTATAATAGCCACTTCAATACCTTGCTATCCTCCTCTTGTTGATAAAAGACCCAATCTATTCCTCCTTCAACAATAATGATTGTGTATGTGGAGGTGCTATGGTTTCTTGGTGATTTGAAGAAAATGAAGCTAAACAAGTAAGTATAAGCATGAACTTTTCTTAATTTGTTGAAGGAAGTATATTTGATGATAGTTAGAAGTTAAATGGACATAAAATGGTGATTTATGTATGCTAGAATGTGGGTAAAGAAATGAATACTTTGATGTCTTCCTTTTACGTGTATGATGATTAATGATTCATAAATTGATGTAGAGATGAATAAGAGTTAGAGATGAACATTGTTGAAGTGTGCTGGATATGTACAGATGCAATGTTTCCACTGAACATGCATTTGTATTTTTGCCATATCTTGGTCTATAGATATCAAAATTGGGTGATTTTAAGTTCATTTTTAACTAAAAACGTATGGCTATATTTTTCTTGAAGGATTTGAAATTGAATTCTGTCCCTAAGAGTTTCAAAAATTAGCTCAAAGTTGAGTTTGTGGATTATGTCATAGTTTGGAATAGTCTGTAGTGTTTTTAGCATAACTTGCAGAATATCGAACTAAATTGCATGAAATTGGTTTCATTTGAAAATTACGACATAAAGGAACAACTTTTTAAAAGAGTGTTTTGCCTAAATCCTTCATTTGCCTTGTCAAAATCACCATCAAACATTGACCTAAAGATTTGTTTTCAGAAGGTCCAGAATGAAGTTTGAAAAGATGGGAGTGCATGACTCTTAGGGGTCATAAGAGATCTCACGATCGTGCACAAACATGATAGTGCATAGTGAAGGTGCAGTGAAAGTTGACATATGCAAACATCCTTTGATCATTTGGCCATAAGTTCTTCTCCAGGCCTCCAAATGATATGAGACTTGAACCATTGGACTCGTAACAAATTTCTCTTCATCTCCACTAAAAATTATAATCATTTGAAACCATTATTTAGAGATTGATTGTTGAATTTGGGATGGAATTGGTGAGGAGTTCTGGAAAATGATAACTGGAGTATTTTCACTAAACATGTTTCAGTAGTTTAGGCATAACTTGTTTTTTAGTTATCCAAATGGAATGATTATTGATTTAGATTAAAATAGAGAAATAGAGATACATTTGTTATGAAGAAATAAAATTCAATTTCTATCTCCATAGTTCCAGAATCTGACTTGAATTTGGGCATAGAATCCTATTACATTTAAGGAATGGTCCTAATTATTAGGAGTATAACTTTTGGAATATTGAACCAAATCAAATGATCTTAGTGTTATTAGAAACTTAAGACAAAAGGGAACATGTTATTATAAAAAAATTTCCAAATTACCTCATTTGCAATGTCTTATAGATCATGGAAAATAGACCCGAATGTCTAAAATTTTGGAGAATTTATAAGAAAGAATGAGAGTTTGGATATTGTATGCTCATATAATGTTAGAATAACAATAGTGAATGAATTGTTGGAATTAAAGTGCCAAATACATGTGTATAATGGAGATGAAGGGGTTTATATGATTGTTTTTGTGATTCAAAGGAAATGAGTAATGAGTACCAAGTTAAAGTTAAAGTGAATGAGAATTTGTTTCTATGAGAGAAAATAATGCTAAAAATGAAATGACAAGTAATTGAGTTATAAAATGAGAATGTGGATAAGATATGAAATTTGATTATATACCCAGGATTATCAAGAACATGCATTGTACATAGTCGTATATACATTTCTGCATAAATAAATTCTTATAATTGTGCAAAGTTATTATTGTAGGTGTACAATATTTGTATTGCATAATTTTGATATGCAGGATAAACACCCGTATTCAGACATTTCCATATTATAAAAGCTAATGCTAATTTGTAGCATTCTGTGAGTAGAACTAGATGGTCTTAGTTTATTGTTTGTTTTGTTTCAATTTTTGTATTGATTGACTACTGAATGCTCATATGAATATGATTGATTATGTTGAATTCCGGATAGAAGGTCCGATGATTGTGAAATGTGAATGGGATATTGAAATACTACTTGAATGTGAATGTGACAAACTATGTGGTTTATGATATGATTGATTGAAAATGTGATATGCATTCCATACATGAATGCATGATCAAAAAATGGGAGTTGTGATCAGAGTAGCCACCAATTAGAGCTTAAAGCTCAAAGTGTGAAAGAAGCATCAAGCTCAGAAAGTGATTAAAAGCCTAAGGCTCACTATGTAAAATGAGCCATGTATCCCCATTGGATATGGGACAGTTAGTAATGAGCCCGATATATAATGAATACGGGATAGTTTAGGCACTCGGTCACAACAAAGTAATAAATGGAAAGTGGGTCTCATGTGTACTGCATATGCATAATACGAATGATTAAATTATATTGAGTGTGAAATGTGAAATGATATGAATGTGAATTATGTGATATATGAATGGGTGAGCCATCGATGATGGTCACTCATTGAATTCGCAAAACTTACCCAAACTTTACAAATATTTTTCAAGATCAGAAGAATACCCCGTTAGGTTAAGTATATCCTACCACAAACAAGTAAGGGTTAGAGCTCAGGATCAATTCATTTCTGCATTGTACTTCTTTATTTTCGTATTCAATTGTATATATTCTGAAAATTTTGTATCGAATAATGTATTCAAAAAAATTTGCACAATATGTATACAAATGTATTTATGTTATTATGTAAAGACATTCTGAATAAAGTGTTTTGTATTTGTGATGAGCCCCAAATGGCTATTAAAATTATGTTGATTGTATTGTTCTGATTAAAAAAGTTTGCAAATAAAGTAGGCCCGAATTGGTTATAGATTTCTGCATATTATGTTTGTGGTTTCAAAAAAAATGAAAAAAATTTGTATTGAGTTTTGACTGATTGAGTGTTCTAGTATACCACCCTCACGGGACATGGACTCGAATATCACACAGGATGTCGGGTACGTGTCTCGCGGGAGTGGGGTGTTATAGTTTTAGTTTCTCTTTTGCATGTTTGTTTTTGATTTTTCCTTCTATGAGTAACTAAATGTGTTTAGTGTCTAGATTTGATTAAACTTAGTTTATGATATTAATATCTTTTAATATTTTATTCAATGCAATTATATTGATTGATTTATTTGGCTTCAATTATACGTTTTATTCTTTTTCTAATATATCCAGAATATTAATATATGATTTGATTTCATATGATTGAGATTAAGAAATCCTCTAGTATGAATAGATATACCATAATTGGTAGGAGTTGCAAGAAAACCTAAAGATTAGCCAATATAAATCCTCTAGATTAGGGTCAAACCTAATAACGGAATTCAAAAGTCGATAATGCAATCCTAGATGTTTTAACTAGAAAGAGTTATGATAATCAACTGATGGATTATTTGTTAATAGTCTTGATAAAGATATTAACATAAGATATGAATTTCCACAGTCTAATAATCAATAACACAATTGCATGATAAAGGTTTAATATTTAATGATTCTTTGGGGGATTCATCTCCCAGACATTATTATTTGATATTTAGTTTCTAAGTAATTTTCTCCATCTTTTGTTCAGACTTGTTTTGATTCTTAGTTTCTTTATTTATTTTAATTTTTGATTAAAATCCAAAATCTGATCCTTAGGTTAAATAATAGAAAAATGTTAACTGCTAGTAATTCCAATCTTCATGGAATTGACTCATACTTGCCTATGTTAGATATAACTATGCCTTGTGCTTGCAGTAAATTTAAATATTAACCTAATCAAAGTTAATCCATCTTCATGTTGGATTCAAAAATGGTTCCCCTTTTAGGTTTCTTAACTTCTTATGTAATGTTGAGGGTTATCATGATGCATTGGAGGAGGGAATTAAGGTCAACGTCCAGGGCTTTGCCTTTTATAAGTTCTATAAGATTAATTGAGCATTAAGATGGAAGTAAAGAAATTTCTTCTCGTATCTCATTTTAAGATTAGGAAAGATGTGGAACTAGCAAGGGAAAAACTTTCTTCATGCAAGATGGAAGTTTATAACAATTCCTTGAATCGTTCTTTGTTAAATAATGAGAAAAATGCTCTTTCAATATATAGTAAAGAACTGGAGACTCACTCTTCATTCATTTCTTATAAATCAACGGTTAAATGGATCAAGGAAGGAGATTGAAATAACAACTTCTCTCATCTATCATTTGTAACTCGAGGATTGAGGAATAGAATAATTAAACTATGTGCTAAGGAAGAGACTTTTATTTGTTCCTAGAAGGAATTGTTATCATAAGTTAGGAGCTACTTCAAGGATATTTTGGAAACTACTTTAAGTATAATGCTTTGTTACTTGACCATTTATCTTTTCAAAAAAGTAAACTCCTATTAAAACCATTTATCTTTTCAACAAAGTAAACTCCTATTAAAACCCTTACCATTGGTAATATTAAGAGGTTGATCTTTAAGCTTAATCTTAATAAAGCTTTAGGCTTAATACATTTAATTCTCACTTGTTTAAAAAATCTTAGAAATTTATTAAGACCTTTTCTTATGAAGCTATTTTGGAATTTTTCTCCAACTCTAGAATGTTGTTTGCATGGAATATCACTCACTTATACCCTATTCCCAAAACTACAAGTTTGAAATATCTTAGGGAGTTCATGGCTATTTCTTACTTCTCCACCTTCTATAATATCATTTCTATAATGTTTTCTTCAAGGCTTAAATTAGTCTACCATCATTCATTAATCATACCCAAATTACATATATCAGAGGAAGGAATATAGGATATATCATCTTGCTTTCTCAAGAGCTACTTAGAAATTACCACTTCAAGGGTTTAAGGAGTAATTGTGTCATCAAGATAGATATTCATATGGTTTTTGAGATAGTAAATTAGTATTTATTTCTTGTATCTCTTAATTTTATTAGTTTTCTAGTCTTCTTCATTTTATAGATTAATCATTCTTATAACCACTTCTTATGGTGAGCATATTAAAAAGGAAGTTACTCTATTTTATAAAACAAGACAAGGGAACCCCTTTCCTCCTAACTTTTCATTAGTGTATAGAAGTGTTATCTCAAATAATATAGAAAAATGATAGTTAGATGAGAGACCTTAAATTATACAAAAAGTGTAAAGGTATGGGAATCATTGACCAAGCCTTTGTTGATGATTCACTCTTATCTTTAAAGCTAATCCAACATCTTTGGATTGTTTAATTGAGTATTAGATAAGTTTAGCTATCTTTTTAGACTTTCCATCAACAAAAGGAAAACCTTTTTATTATTTTAGGTTATGCTTCATCCATAGTAAAATATTAAGCAAGGACATTGACAAGCTCTTTGGGAACTTTTTATGGATAGGATACTCAAATACCAAACCTTTTGCAAAGTTTAGGGGCTTTAGGTATAATAATTGTTAACCTTATTAATAATGTGTTTCTAGTAAAAAGGCTTTAGAGAATTGTCATTGATAAGGAACCCCCCCCTTGGGGGAAATGGTTGAATGAGTCTTATTTAAGAAAAAAAATTATTTAGACTATCAAGATAAATAGTGACTCATTTTGGAGTATGATGCAAATCCTAAAGCTTTGATGCATTTAATGATCTATAAGATAGGTAATGGTGATTACACACATTTATGGATGGATAATTAGAGCCATTTTGGCCTTCACTTTTAGCTATAAATCTTTATGAGTAATAGATTCCTCTATCTAACTAATGTAAAAGTCAAGGAACTAATCATTTATGAAAGGTGGGATGTAAATATAGGCATGTCAAATTTTTCCAAAGATGTTTTCCCCCTTGGACCCCTAATCTCAGTAAGGAGGATAGAGTTCATTAGGTTAGAAATTCATCAAGTGCCTTCTTTAATAAGTCCTATATGAACTTCATAAGGGAAATGACTCGTAAATTCCCTTAGAATTTTTTTCCTTGAAGAAATAAAGAATGTATTAATATGATAAGGCAAATGTTGACAAAATTTTATACAAAACTATATAATCAAGGACTAGATTGTTGTTACATCAATGAGATTAAGAATCACAAAAGGTTACAACTTAGAGTTAAGGAGCTAGCTAATTTTCTAAATGAGTTGACATTATATGCTGAAGCAATAACTATCCTTATATGCAAAAATATGTTATCTAATTTTAGTACATGAGACTTGCAAAGAAGTTTCTTTGTTGTTAAAAGAATCATAAAGTATCTTGTTATTTATTTCTTCCAAAATAATAGTTTCTAGGTAGTTAAAAGTTTGAACACCTATAGATTCCCTTTATTTGAGCCTCACTACACCATTTGATGATATCTAACTAATAATTTGGTGGGCTTGTTAGGTGACAAAGTTGAATGATTACCTTCCAAATTTATTGACTATATTGGCATTGAAAGAAATGTGTTTTATATTTTCAGTTAAAGAATTGCATAAACTGCACTAATTTTGCAAAGCAAAGAAGTTCGCTAAGTTTTCAATTATAGGAAGTTTGTTTCTAATTGTTAGTTATAAGGAGATTGAGGTATGAGGACATTTGGGCATATTCCATGTGAGTTAAAGGACTATTTGATTGGAATTTCTAAAAAGGGACAATATGATGCATTAAGTAAAGTACTAGAAGGTGTGTGGAACCATTGGATTTCATCTTCTTTTGAATTGTGAAGTATAACATTTGAAAGGAAACCAACTAATGCAAATGATGGAGATAAAACAAAAAATTCATAATGGGCATAGCTTCATCAACTATAATGTCAGAGGATAAAGCTATATGCAAAGGATTTTCTTTAGTAATAGTAGTTACGAGGTCTAGTGATCATGTCAAAAGGAAGTGATTCTACTATAATTTTCCATGTAATTGTAAGAATCTCTAATAATGAACCTTAGCTTTAGCAAAGAGCTTATGAGTGATGAAGTATTGATTGGTAACTACCAATTCTCCTTAGTTTTCAGGTTAAAAGGCTTCTAAAAATAAGATATTTATACCTTATCCTTTACCAATTCCAAGTTATCATTGAGTTTCATAACTAAGACTTCCTCAAATAGATTTGTCAATGCATGAACTGTAACCCAAATCTTGGTAAAGTTAATTCTTTTAATTTCATCAGTTACTTGATCAAGTCATATGGGTCTAATATGTGCTTAATTAATGATGAATTTATTCAATAACACTTCGTGAATATTGCTAAGAAAGTGCTTAAGATACTTACTTTGACTCATATATGGTTTTAGATCAATTCAGAAGTAAAAGAGCTAAAGTGAGTCGAAAGCATTACAGTTTAGTCATTTTTTGAAGATTCACAATCCTTTGTCTCCATGGAATAAGAAGAAGAAGAAGGATTAGAGCAAGAGAAGACAAAAAAAATGCATGAAGATGAAGAATATAAATTGTAGAAGATCAAGTAAAGTCCTGATAATGCAAGTCACGGCCATCAGCGTGACTAATGATGCACGACTATCACACAACATGTCATGACCATGACTCACCTTACACGAGCGTGACTCAAGTAGTCACGCCTATGACATAAAGTCATGCTCATGATTCAACATGTCATGGTCATGACATTCACATATATGTTACCTGAAGGCCTAGTTTTTAATATAAATAGACATGTGATAGCAAAGAAGTTTTATGAAAGGTTTGGGTGCTTTCAGCTGAAAGGAGAGAGAGCTTTGGCAGAGCACGAAAAGGGTGATGGAAACTCTCCATCGTGAAAGACTCATGGAGGGATAACTTTCCAACGCCAGTTCGGAGGTGACATCGACGCCAATAACTCGATTAAGCATTGCTTCCTTGTATTTGTTGTTTCTTTCTCTCTCTAAAAATTGATTATGTTATTTGATGTGTATGGATTTAGGTATTATGAAAAGATGATTTTAATGTGTTCATTGGATCGTTTTATTATAAACCCATTGCTAGAATATCCAATGTAAACTGTAATTATTATGTTGAAATTCATTTTTAACGACTAATGGTTCACAATCATTAAGGATAATATAACGTAGGTTAAAGGATACATTGTATATGGTTGTTGCCTTGACAATTGATTTTCCTAATTTGTAATATGGTTGCCCAATTAAATCTGGAGACTGTATCTTAGGTTACTTGGTGGCTAGGTTTAATTAACGATTGTATTATGATTAAACACAACCTAAGGAAAAACAGAAGTTAATAGATTAACCTGCAATTAATAGTTTCTAGGACAAGTTTGAAAACAATAAATCATCGAAATATGTTTAATTAGGGTATAGGCTGAGATTGAACCAAAGAACCGGACTCCTAACGAATTCACCACTTTCATCATTTTTTTCATATTTTCTTTAATTATCTTTTGTTGGGACCCGATCCGGAAACTGGATCCCAACCAGAAAGCAGGAACGGATAAAAAGACCGAGGTGAATTCAAATTGGATAAATTGAATTCGATAACGACAAATGAAGCGAAAGCGGAAGCAAAGCAAACAAACGAATCAATCGAATTGACACATGGCAAATTACAAATCGATACGAATAACAAAATACGGGAAACAAAATGTGAACCGAATGAAAAAACATACAAATGGAGTAATTGAACTGAATCATATCCGACATCCGAGAACAATAACCAAAGAAAAATGATCGCATTGGAAACCTAGACTATCCAAATCCAGTATAAATTTTTTTTCTTTCTTTCTCATCTTTATTCAAACTAATGCAAATCAAGAATACAATTTCCTTTTTCTTGGGAAGTGTCCTCAATCCATTTCTCAATTCATAACAAACTTTTTATCAATCATATAAGTCCCA
>JANJEY010000234.1:34594148-34619786 GCA_024703695.1 Erythroxylum cataractarum | reverse complement strand
ATACTCCAAAATTAATCAAACTAAGGCATAAACACATAATTATCACAATTCATGCTTAATATCATCATAAAAAAAATCGGGGTCTAACAAGGGAGTCCTTGAAGGAGATCCATGTCACTAGTGGGTAGGTGAGAGAAGCATTTAGTCGAAGTGCACTTGACATATAGAATAGACCAAACCAAACTCACATAATATGTATTTCATAACTTGTAAACTTGTTGCCCAAAATGGCACATTTTGGAAAACATGATTTTTTTTCATAAATATAATATCTTTTCAAAATCATTTTCATATTCTTTCCAAACTCATTCCCATCGTTCATTTCATAAATCAGTAACACAATTCATATACAAACAGGTAGCACATTCTTAAAGCATTTAAAAAGCAATAAATGCATATGAATAAAGTAGTTGAAAATCATTTATTTCCATTTCTTGAAAGAAGCATTAATGACTTATTATTCAATTATGAAAATGTAACCCAACTTGAATTCCTTGTTTAACACTTGCTCAAAGACGCCTCTCCTTTTGTTCCTTTTGTCTCTTTTGATTCCCTCATCATTGATAAAATTTCCAATTCAATACGAATTCCAATTTGAAGACCTCCAAGACACATTCACTAAAATCGATTCTAGAAAACTTAAATCCATACATTTCCTAAGCTTCATAAACTAAAATCCTTCCAAAAATTCAAAAGATTAAATAAGAACTTAACTTGGATCTTCACCAAGTGAAGTTTCTTGACTCTTATGAAAGTTCTTCTCTTCCTCTACCCTTTTCTCTTCTTGAACAACCTCAAAATTTCTCTAGAAAGCTTAGAAAAGATGAACCCTAGCTCAACGCTCTTCTTTTTTCTCAACCATCGAAACTCTCTTCTTTCTCTCTTTGTTTTCGTATTTCTCTCTTCTCACCCTCAATTAACGTTTTCTTCCTTCTTTAAAATGCAAGACAACATTTCTTCTTCCACTTATACCCTTAAGGAGTCTAAATTGTCCATTTTGTCCTTTATGCCTTATGGCTCTTTATCCTTAAGTGACTTGCCAAAAATGCCCTTAATCATTCTTACTACTTTAATTCAACAATCTAATGAAATAAATCCTACTAACATAGATATAACAATTAAACTCTCAAAAATAAATCTATCAAAACCTTAATATTCATTTAAATCATGCTTAATTAGAGAAAAAATCTCGGGGCCAACATTTAGTTAGTCAAAGATAGTGTCAACAAATTTGATTGTAATTGAAAAATTTTAGGCTTATTCAGTTTCTTATAAGGCTATATATACGCACTTTCAGATGTTGAATAAAATCAAGCAAAAGTCCTCTACTTCATTTGTCTCTTTGTCCTATGCTTCTTTTGTCTCTCTCTTTTTTTTTCCCCAACACTTAGCAACTATAGATAGACTTAGAGGAAACCAGTCCAATCAAACATGTTCACTCTATCATCTTTCTTTGGAAAGCATTGATCATCTGCTCCATATATGCAATTTCTCCTATAACATGTTCACTCTATCATCTTTCTTTGGAAAGCATTGATCATCTGCTCCATATATGCAATTTCTCCTATACTTTTTTTAGGTACTTTCTCTGACTCCAAACTCTCCTTTAATGTCTCCTCATGGTTTGACTTTATATCATAAGCTAAACAGGTTATCTTCACTAATAATGGTGATCTAACTGTCTTCAAATTATTCATTAGTAATGCAAAAAAAAAAGAAAAAAGAAAAAAGAAACAAAAGCCAAACTACACAATCATTTATTCAATCCATTTTACAAGGCATCCTTCAAGAATAAGTTATGATTTAATCTCTCTACGGGAAGTCCCCATCTTGTAACTCCTTTTCTTCTTTTGATCTCCTTTTAGTCAACTTTTTTCCTAGTTAACATGTTGTTTAGCTTATATGGATCATGTCATGTAGTTCTCTTTCTTTCTGTATCTAGTTTAGGATCTTAGTAATATTACTATTGCAATTTAACTTTTCTAAAAGAAACTTTGTAATTCTTTGTAAGAATATATCTTTCAGAGATAAACAAAATACTAATATGTTCATTTATGAAAGGTTTTTCTAGATTGAAAACTAGAAAAGGAAAAAGGAAAAAATCAAGCATAGGAATGAAAATCCAATTTTGCAAATTTTCAAAAGTGAAAAAATCTAAACTTTAACGCGATCTGTGAAAATTTATGATAATAAAATCCAAATCATATCTCTAAAGAACATTTTTTGCATAAAAATATTAATTGAATGAAGAATTTTTGCATACAATCAAAATTAAAAAACAAAATTATAAGAAATAGTCATTTATATAAAATCTTAAAATATAATTAAGAATTTAAGAGAACAAAATCATTTTTCACGCTTTCATTTGCTAAACAAATATATAATAACTAATTTATACATAAAATTGAGATTAATTTAATAAAAATAAAAAAGAAATAAACCGATATGTAGATAGAACAAATATAGAATTTTTTTTTTAAATTCGGCGTCTTACACAAATCCTAGAGACTGGGCTTGAAACGGAGGCTATTAGTCATTTGCGCTTTTAGTACGAAATCCACATTTCCCACCTTGTTAAATAAGGGGGCTTTGCTAAGTAATTGCCAAAAGTAAAACTACATGTGAAGGTGAAATCTGGTCCACGTGTAAAATACCAAATCCTCTAGCTGATCATAGACCTAATTTACCCATGAGAGACAACTGGCTTGGACAATCGGTAACCAATAAATAAAAATAATTAATCAAATCGATAAGAATTTTTGACAAACCTACCCCAAAAGAAACAAAATTTTCGTGAGCTCCTAATCCTATTTTCTGAAGGTGCCAAAAATAATACATCACAAGATAGAGTAATACCCTCATTTGCTTCTCTTTTTTGCTTCATTATAGAGAATGACTCCAAATACAGTAATTGAGTACCCAAACATTCCAATTACTGATACAGGATTCCTAAATATCAAGATCGAGACAACCACTGCAACAGCTCCTTTTGCGTTTCCCAGCACCTGCAAGCTTTGTTATCCTTATCAATAAAACTCCCATATACTGGAAATGCACTAAATAATAGACGCCATTGCCACACACACAAATGTTGGCCAGCTTTGTAAAGCTATGCTCCACTGTGAAGGATAAACAACATAATGAAAAGCACTAGAAGAGTGGATTTCCTAAGTTGTCAAATTCTCAATGATGGCAAGTTTGAATTTTGTATTTCTCAGTCCTAGTATGGCTATTTCTGCGAGTACCAACTCCACCTGTCTAAAACATTAAATTGCTTAATCAGGGGCAAAAGCTTTTCACAAAGAAACATGAGGATAATATAGAAGTGAAGTATATCAGATAGACATCTGCAGCAAGCAACAAACTATTAAAGCTTACTCAGGTTCTCAAAATCCAGAAGACACAAAAACCCTTTAGAAAAGGTTAAATTGATTCAGTTGCCACAGACATGGATTCTTCTCCAGTGCAGAAAAATTCTACTCTAGCAGTATAACAACATGTTGCATGGCCCTGATTTTGTAAGTGAACACGGATAAATACCTGGAGTGTCAATGCGCTAGTGTGCTTAGTGACCAGGAAATTCGTCAAATTCACAAAATAAGCTAGCGCTGAATTGAAGACTAAATACACTATGAATTTGGGATCATTCCGTCCAAGGGAGATAGTGATTCTGACCACATCCCTTTCCATAAAAAGAGCTGTAGGAAGAAGGGCGGCAACGGCTACAGGAGCCATGTACATTAAGAGGTTCATGGAATGAAGTCTTTCCCTGGCAAAAAGAAAAGAAAAGGGAATTATAGAAACTTGTTTCATTGGACAATGAACATCAAAGATTACAGACTAGGAAAAAAGTGCGGCACAAACATAAAAACTTGCTTATTTTGAATCCAAGATATCAAAAAGCTTCACATTGCAGGTTGGGGAAACAAAGAAGGAGGCTATTACCCTTCAGAAGACAGCAAAATTCCTTGAAGCACTGACTTTAGAGCACGTGCTGCTGTAGCACCAATGCACATTATAAATCCAAAGAGATGGAAACTCGGTTCTCCCTTGAATCATTAAATAAGAAAAAACAAAAGGACGTGAGTCTCATAACAAGAATTGACATCAACAATTTCGTGAACATTTTTATTTTCACGCAACCCTTTCAAATGTTTTGGTAAAAATAAAGTGACCGTCTAAAGCTTTCGAGTCAAAGAAGACAACCTAAACCACATACAATACAAGGATTCACGCCAACCTTCCACCAATTGATTCCCAAAGAAAAGAAGACGAAGAAGAGAAATTTACCCCACTGGCAATGATAACACCAGCAACAACAGGAATGAGAGTTACATAGGTGACCCATGCCTCCCTCCTCATCGTCATCAAATAAGCAAACACTGCCGTGAAAAACGGTGTGGTAGCCCCAACAGCCTGGTTAAACGACACCGGAAGATACTTGAGGGACACATTGCCGCCCACAACCGAAGAGCAAAAGATGATCCCAAGTGCAGAAATCTTAAGGAACTGCAATCGGGATCTCAGGGTCTGTAAAGGCACGATCTTGAGACCAGAAATGGCAACGTAACTAAGCATTGAACACGCCAACATATGACAGAGAGTAAGAAATATAGGGTACTTGAATCCATAGTTGCTAAGCAAATACTTGTTCAGCAACAACACCCCAATATTCGATGAGTACCACGCAGTTATAAGCCCGATCGTGAATAGTCGACTCATTACAGAATTCTATTTCTCAAATCTTAGAAAAGGGTATGACGTAGAACTCTCGGATCAGAACTTCGCTCTCTGTTTCTCTTATCTTTGGGACGTAGTTTACAAATCCAAAAGAGCTACAAGTTTGAAACTTTCAGGTACAAGAAGATACGGGTCAGGTTCGATTGATGAGAGACGAACAAGAGGAGGCAATGCAGGTCAAGACAGAGAGAAAGATGGAGTCTGAGAAAAATGAGGGAGAATGTGTGGTTAGAGAATTTAAAAAAAGGAAGAAAAAAGAAATAAAAATAACGAAGACAAAGATACTAACAAAAGGGTTAACTTAAAGGTCACAGGAAAAAGAGAGTGAATGTCTTGTTTCATTACAGGCTTTCAATGATTTAGGTACTGTACGAGATAGATCGGGCGAAAAAAAGTGATGCTAAATCAGAGAAACAGATGCATATGAACTAGAAGAAGCCCTATGCCCTCGAGGAGGTAAAGTCGGAGACAGAAACACAACACCTCCTTTCGTTGTCTTTTTTTTTTTAATTATTCTTTTTGGATTTTCCCGTTTTAATTTTTGATGTTTTCTTTTCGTCTTACAACCTTACCCCGGGACGGCAAAATAGGTTTGGATCGGGTCTGAAATTAACGGGCAATTTTGAGTTATTCCAACGGTTATTTACTGTATAATAATAATAATAAGAATGAGGATGAATCTAACGAAAAATTCGAATGAATGTTATCATTATAAGTATGATAATTTGTTAAGAAAAAAATGATTATCATTATCAGTAACAATGATTGATTTGTACAAAATATTGTAATTAATTAATTATAATATTTTAATTAATGAATGAATTATATTTTAGTTAATTATATTGTAACTAATTAATTATTTATTTTCTAATTAATTATAATATAATTAATTAATTACAATATTGAAATATATTTTAATTAATTATATTGTAGTCAGATATATTTTAATTAATTAATTAATTACAATATTTAAACTAATTCATATTTATATTTTAATTAATTCTTTTATTTTATTTTAATTAATTATATTTTAATTGATTAATTAATTATATTTTAATTGATTATATTATATTATGTTAATTAATTATATTATAATTAATTAATTATTATTAAAAATATTTTTTAAAGAAAAGTCACTAGTAATAAATAAGTTTTATTTCTCTACTACATGGAGAGTATGGAGAATTCTCCAAAAGTGAGATATTAAACTATTACCCTTATAATGATAATCAACAACTAACCGCTTACTTTTCATTCCTTACTTATTAACCCCTTCTCAATGGACCCAAACCTATCAACCAAGAACTCCTTAAGCTCAAGTTAACCCAAAGCCTTATTTTTTTATGTGTAAAAATGATACATCAGGTCTAAAACTGGCAGGCAAGTTTGAGTTGATCAGTCTCTGATTAAGTTCAAGTTCAGACTCACTAATCCTAAAGTCCTATTGTTATATGTAAAATGAAATAAGTTTGAGTTTATCAGTGTTGGGTCCCGATTCCTCTTTCTTATTAAATAGGCATGATTAATTTAGTTTGGGGTTTAGTTTGCCTATTTTTCCTTTTAGTTAGAATAATTTGAGGTTTTTAGTACTTAAGCTAATGAAATTAAATGGAGGGATTGAGTTTAAATTAGAGTTTATTATGTTGTTAGAAATTTAAAGAATAAGATGATATGGGGGTAATTTAGGAAGTCCACTAATGTTTTAAAGGTTAAGGCTTATAGGGAGGGGGTACTTTAGTCTTTTAAGAATCATGAAAGGAAGAAGGAAAGAAACAAATGGTGTGGTCGTATGAGAGAATGAAGGGGACGAAATTCTCATGTGTAAAGAGAGGATGAGTGAAACTACGTAGTTTTAGACTTAGGTTTTTAAGTTAAGAAACAAGTTGGTTAAGTCTTTAGAAGGAGACTTACGACACTTACAAAGAAAGAAAGGGAGAGCTTCAGTTGAGTGAAGAAGAAGAAGAAGAAGAAGAGGAGGAGAATAGGGCTTTGTCGATTTTTGCTTTAGAAAAGAGAAATTGAGAGTTCTTTAAGGGGGAAAAAGGAAGAGGAAGGTTCAATCCTCCATTAGAAGCAAGAAGCAATTTCGTGGGAGTCATTTTTAAGGTACGGGTATGAAAATTCTTTGGAAATCTTTTATGGGTTTTGTTTCTAATAGGTTAGGAAAAGTTTGGGTAAGGTTGTAATAGGATCAATTTCATGTTTTTATTGCTTTAAATTTCCCAATTTTGATATCCCTTATAATGTTGGGATTCTTGTGTTTTGATGAAGGGCATCAGAGGCAAGTGGAGTTAGAGGAAAGGCAAACTGATCAAGCCTAGAGCTAAAGGAATTAAGGTGGGTGATATTTATATTAAAGTTGGTTTCAAAAAGATTGTGATTTTTATATTGATGTTTTATTATGATGCCATGTGAAGTGATTGTAGTGATCATTCGTAGCTCGCCCTTATCATAGGATATGTATCAGAATGACCTGTGGGCATCCCAGTATGTACCTTGAGGTAAGGGGGTGCTACAAAGTGAATGGCGCATGTGTGTGGATTATAAGAAGTTGAATACGGCGACGCGTAAAGATCACTTTCCTTTGCCGTTTATGGACTAGATGTTGGAGAGACTAACAGGTAAGTTTTTTTTATTGTTTTCTCAATGGTTATAGTGAATACAATCATATTGTGATCAATCCTGAGGATCAAGAAAAAACTACTTTCATGTGCCCCTTTGGCATATTTGTATATAGAAGGATGCCCTTCAGTTTGTGTAATGCTCCTGCAACTTTTTAGCGATGCATGATGAGTATCTTTTCAGATTATGTTGAATGAATTATCGAGGTATTTACGGATGATTTTCTGTTTATGGTGATTCGTTTGATTATTGTCTTGAAAATCTATCTTTAGTGTTGAAAAGATGTATGGAAACTAACCTTGTTCTAAATTATGAGAAGTGTCTTTTTATGGTTGAACAAGGAATTGTTTTAGGGCATGTGGTTTCTTCACGTGGTTTAGAGGTCGATAAAGTGAAAATTGATATTATTTTGTCTTTGCCTTACCCCTTATGTGTGAGGGATGTTCGTTCTTTCCTTAGTCATGCAGGATTTTATTGACGCTTCATCAAGGATTTTTTGAAGATTGCCACACCCCTTTGCAAGCTTTTGGCGAAGGACATCGAATTTGTTTTCGACGATACATGCAAACAGGCGTTCAAAACTCTGAAACAAAGCTTCACATTTGTTCCCATCATCCAACCACTGAATTAGGAGCTTCCTTTTGAGATTATGTGCGATGCAAGTAACTTTCCTATAGGAGCAGTCCTTGGATAGCAAGAGGGGAAACTTTTGCATGTCATTGCTTACACTTCTCGCACTCTTGATGACGCACAACTCAACTACCATAAAAGAGTTATTTGTTGTTATGTTTTTTGTAAAAAAGTTTCACTCATATTTATTGGGTACTAAGGTTATTGTTTTTTTTATCATGCAGTTATTAGGTACCTCATGCAAAAAAAGGTGACCAAATCAAGGCTTATCTATTGGATTTTTCTTTTACAAGAGTTTGATCTCAAAATCAGGGACAAAAAAGGTGCCGAGAACCTTATTGCTGACCACTTGAGTAGATTGTGCAACAATGATGCCAAGGTCAGATCTATTATTGTCGAATTCCCTGATAAGAAGTTATTTGTGTTGACTTCCTCATCACGGCTATGGTACGCTGATTTGGTTAATTTTCTAGTTGCCCCCTAACTGCCCACAAATATGATAAAAGCCCAATGCAATAAATTTCGCACTGATTTTAGATTTTACTTTTGAGATAATCCATACTTTTGGAAAATTTGTTCAAATTAAGTGATTAGGCATTGTGTGCATCAAGATGAGTTTCATTCTATTATAACTTTTTTTCAGACTTATTCTTATGGTAGCCACTTTAGTGCCAAATGGACCACAAATACGATACTTGAAAGTGGATTCTTTTGACCTTTGTTGTTTAAAGATGCATTCGAATTTTGCAAGACATGTGATCGATGCCAAAAGGTAGGAAATATTACTCATAAGAATGAGATGCTACAAACTTTCTTACTATTCAGTGAGGTCTTTGATGTTAGGGACATTGATTTTATGGGTCCTTTTCCTTTATCTAACGAAAATTTATACATCCTTCTTACAGTAGATTATGTATCTAAGTGGGTTGAGGAATTAGAGACCAAATCCAATGATGCTAAAGTTGTCGTCAATTTTGTGAAGTCTAACATTTTTTACAGGTATGGCATTCCCAAGGCTATCATTAGTGACCGATGATCCCAATTTTGCAACCGATCTTTCTAGGCCCTGCGGAAAAAGTTCCACGCCGTGCACCAAACTTCAACCGCCTACCATCCTCAAATAAATGGTCAAGCGGAATTATCAAACCGTGAAATTAAGTCTATCCTTGAGAAGACTATGCAACCTAATCAGAAAGATTGAAGTCTTCGATTAAGTAATGCAATGTGGGCTTATCGCACTGCATATAAATCACCTATAGACATGTCGCCTTTTAAGATGGTTCATGGAAAGAATTGTCATCTTCTCGTAAAGCTTGAACATTGTGCATTTTAGGTCATTAAATAGTTTAACTTGGATTATGACAACGCTGAAATTCATAACAAGTTATAGTTGCAAGAACTTAAGGAGTTCCGGAATGACATGTATGAGAATGTGCGAATTGTGAAGGAAAGGGCAAAAGCGTACCATAATTGAATGGTTAGAAGCAAAGAATTTTGGGTGGGTCAAAAAGTTCTCTTCCGATCATATATCAAGCTCTTTCCTGGTAAGTTACGTTCTCGATGGCATGGTCCTTTCATTGTTACTAATTTATTTCCATATGGTGTTGTTAAGATTTGTGACATAGGTATTAACCGAAGCTTCAAAGTTAACGACCATCGATTAAAGCCTTTTTATGAAGGTTTCAAGGACATTTTGAGGGAGAAAGTGGCAGCGAACATGCCGAGCTGTGGAGAATGATGCGCACACAATGTTGAGTTAACGATTATAACCAAAAGCGCTTAATAGGAGGCAACTCATTAGATAAAAATCAAATTTGATTTTTTCTTTGCCTTCTTTCTCATTTTAATTTTTGTTGCTTTTTTTAGGTATTGGATTCTGTTTCTGTTTTTCAGATTTGGTGTGCATCTTCCTTCTTACATTAACTTCACCACTGAGGACAATGTTATGTTTAAGTGTAGAGGGAGACTTTTGTTCGTTTCTAGGTTAAAATGGTAGTCTAGGTTCGGATTTATGCTGTCTTTTGAGGGGCAAATTGCCGCACCTTCTTGCTCTTGCTTGACTTGAGAAAATTTTCACTTTAGTTGCATATTTTGCATGAAATAAACCATAAAATTTGAAAAAAAAAAAGAATTCTCATTACAAAAATATTTTGTTTTTCTTACAACTTAGTGCTTTAGCTTTCTTTCAAATTCCTAACCATTGATCGAGTTCAAGTACTATGCATGAGATTTGGTTAATAACAATGAATGCATAAACTTAATGAATGGGTTTAGATGTAAAACTTGAGCTTTCTAGAAAGTAGAGTGACCTTGAAACTATATTGTATTCACTTAATAGATGACCTATGTGAGCTCTTATGCCTTCAACATTATTCTTTGTTATGCGCATTCTTTTAACGGTATAATTCTCTATAACTTACTTAATATCTTAAGCATGCTTGTATGAATATGATAAAGGCATCTAGGTTAAACCACTTGAACTTAAATAACAAACCTAAAGCATGATTTTCATTAGAAAGCCCCATTGAGCTTTTATCATTTTCTTTGCTTTACATATTATTAACTTAGCCTTGATCTCATTTTTATACTCCATACCCTATGACCAAGGTTAGTAGAGCATTTTGGCAAAGTTGAAGATGTGAGTTGGTCAATATATGATGATGTGGTGTTAATCCAAATATTTGGCTATGAACACAACTCGACATTGTTGAGAAAAAAGAAAAAAGTTTCTGCCTTGATATGAGAGAGAAAGAAAAAGAAAATTGTTTCCCAAGTGCTTCGAATTATATACTTGTCTATGGGAAGTCCGAATGGAATGAAAAGAAGTGAAGTTGTTTGTGTTTAATTTGCAGAATTATGTGCTTGAATACATACATGTACATGAGTTTTATGATATTATGTATAGCTTTACTTCCTTTGCTTTATCCTTCTCTTATCTTTCTTTTACCTCACCTTTAGCCAAGCTCCATTACAACCATGTTAAAGATCTTTTGATTTGTGTATAGTATATGTGCACTTTGATAGTGTTGTCAAGATTGAAAAGCAAGCATATGGTAGAATGTATTCGTTGATCAAATTTTAAGAGTTACACATCTGAGCTTAAACAATTTAAATGTTGGAGTCTATATCAATGACATGACTTATTATTTCGAGATGGCATAGATTTCCAACTCTATTATGCTAGATTTGCTCGACTGTTACATATAAATTGAGTTCATTGATTTTATGTGTTGATCGTGTTAAACTGAGTTCTAGTTATCATACTTGAATTACTTAATACTATTAGGGATTTGATTTGAATGTTGCATACTTAAGTATTTTTCTTCTCATTGCATGATTTTGTTTTTCTGCACTTTATTTTTCAGGTTTTCTGTAGTTCTACTTTCTGTTTTTTTTCTTACTTGAGGACAAGCAAGAGCTAATTATGAGAAAATTTGATACACTCATATTTTCATATATATTTAGGACATAATTCAGAGTCATTTACGTTCATTTTACGTTCATCTATAGCCGGTTTATCATGTTTTAGCATTATTCAGGTTTGGTTGATGTAAAATGCATAAATGAAACAAATAGACTAAAATTGCACTATTTTTGGATTTTTGGTAGACTTGACTTCTAGTCATTGTGAGATTTTCATCTCGAAATTGGTTTAGGAAAAAATTCAGAAATTTCATACTTAAATTCTTGACTCATTGAAGGATTTTTTTAGTCCAATTTCAGATTTTTCTGAGCTGGAATTCAGGAGAAATAAATTTCCAAAAGTTGCGTTAGATTCTAGATTGTCAGAATAACCTTTCGACGATGTTTCAATCATAACTTTTGACTTAGATGGTGGAATTCAATGATTCAAGTCTCAAATTGAAGCTAACTCAAAGAAACATTTACTGATAAAATTTGAGCTCTTGAATCATCACAGTTTGATTTTTATATACAGTCGAAATTGACCTTGATGTATTGTCAAAAATGCAGTTCTAAGGTAACAAAACTTTAAACGATTTTCAAAGCACTTGGATGACATGGCACGACTCCATTGGTTACTTAAGATGACTCGATGTCCACCTCATTAAGCCACGCCACTTTGGATGGCTGGTTAGGCAGAAGTTGAAGAGTGATAGCGACCTTTGTCAATTGATGTGAAGAGGAGGAATTCGTTTCATAGTTTGCCTCTTAATTAGGTCAGCCACATCATGATTGGAAGGAGATATATGTACGACTTTGGTCTCTAGATCTAGGCATCTTTCCTCTGGACTATTCTTCATACTTCCCAATAACACCCCTGCTTTTTAAATCTTTTCGAAAGGAACGTAATTGTCTTAGACCATTTGGTGGTAACAACGTTTTACTAGGTACGTGTAGCTAAGTTTGTATTTCAATTGTAAAAGGGTAATACCCTTCAAACCTATATTAATTGATGAGTATTTAATCTTAATTGATTCTTGTGTTCATGATTTAGAAACATGCGTTTGAATTATGATCCTTTAATGGTTAATCTGAACTCATAAATCTTAAAATCCGGAATTAATGTTTATAAGGAATTTTTAGATGCTATTTGATTAATTGATAGAAGTAGTTACCAAATTAATTGATTTATAGCTAGGTTGTTAATAGTAGTTGTCAAACCTACTATGAGAGAATTCAAATTTTGTCTTAAATTGATGATAGTAGTTGTCGAAGTTTTCAAGGCAAGATTATTAAACCGACTATAGTAACGCTCATACACGACATAGGTGGATTAGTATTTATGAATTCTATGATTGTTTACGAAGATTTGTTTTCTTAGTAGTTAAGAAGCATAAAATCAATAAGTTGGTGATTTGTGATTATGTAAATACAGTACACAAATAATTCCTAGAGTCCGGTAAATGAATTAATTGGTTTCGTTGGCAAAATCCTTTGCAATTGAAGTTTCTGTAATTATGTTTTTTATCCTAATCTTTCAATTCTAGTCTCTTCCGAATTTTGATTTAACACTTGTTTAATTTTGTGTTCTTTAAATTCTGAATTGCCAAGATCAAATCCCTCTAATCATTTATTTTTGTGCATTGATTTGAGTTTAATTTAATTGATTTCGTTTGGTTTTTATTTGCGTCAAATCTAATTCTATTCGCGTTATATTATTGTTTGATTTTTGTTTTCCGTTAACTATTTCTATTCTCAGATTTTTGAAATAACTTTCCTTTCTCTTATATCCTACTTGTTATTCAAATGGGGTTAATTTGCGACGATAAGGACCCGAGGTCAATGTTTCACGTTCTTGAATGAATTCGTTTAATTTCTCTCACGAAAAGATAATTGAAGCAGACAATGTACGATTTAGATGCTCACAGTTGTTAAATATGTGAGTGAAACGGATCAGGCTGCGATTTGAAAATCCAATCGTCTCTGGGCCTATCCAATGACAACAGCAACAAGATTGGCGCGTGCATGTCTCTCCTCCTCGGATTATAACACTATCAAACACAATTCAGAAAAATAAAAAAGAAAAATATATTCCCAAAAATCGAGAGCCCTTCAGATCTTGACATATTATCATATGCAAACCTATTTATATTCCATTGTGTTGTCGTCTTTATCGTCCGCTCTCCTGCCCCTCATGCCCTGCTCTTTTTCCGTCTCTCTTCACAGACACAAACCCGACCCGGAAATCAACCCAACCCGAGACACATACTTTCTCTTCTCTTCCCTGCTCTTTTCTCTTCCGCTCTTGTTGCGAAATGGAAATCTCGATGACCAATCTCATTTATATTGTTGTTATTCTGTCTTAGTTTTTCCGGATTTCGAGAAACAAAGGAGGATCAGGATCTAGATTAGGCGAATCAGAGGTAGGGATTGGAAGGATGACGACCTCTTCGACTACCAGCGCCGTCTACATCCACGTTATCCAGGACGTCATCAACAAGGTCCGCGAGGAGTTCCTCAATGGTGGGCCCGGAGAGAGTGTCCTCAACGAGCTCCAAGGAGTAACATTTCTCACTATTTCCTGGCTATTAAGGCTTTTGATTTGTTTATATAGATTAGCGAATTGTTGTATGTATGTTTTTGTGTGTTTGGATCTGATATGAATGCTAGGGTTTGGAATTTGTTGCGTTAATTCGACTGCATTTTGAATTTGGGTTTTAGACTTGGGAGATGAAGATGATGCAAGCGAGAGTTATATTGGGTCCAATTGACAGGTCTTCAGCTTCCAAAGCAGCAGCTGTGGGTCCCACTCCAGTCCACGACCTTAATGTGCCATACGAGGGAACCGAAGAATACGAGACTCCTACTGCAGAGATGCTTTTCCCTCCTGTGAGTTTTAGTCAGTCTTCTTTAAGATTTTTCTTTGTTGTCTTGTCGGATTTTTGGATTGGATAGCCATGCAAATTTTCCTCCCGACGGATGTATTTGAAGTCCATTTGTATGTAATTTGTTCTATGGTGTACTAAACTCTGTTGTCTGTGGATGTCTGTATCTGTGTTCGAACTTGCAGACACCATTGCAAACTCCCATGCAGACGCCACTACCAGGTAACATTCAGACACCTTTAACTGGAAATGTGCAGACGCCTTTACCTGGAAGTGTGGACAGTTCTTCCATGTATAATCTTCCTACTGGATCTAGCAGCGAGTATCCAACCCCTGTAAGTGATACTGTTAGAAGCACTGAGGCAAAAGCTGGAAGGCCTAGTACATACATGGTATCACTGCCTACTCGTTTAAAAGTTTGCTCTATCTATGTGGAAATTATGGTCTTTTATGAATGGAGAAGGATTAGGAAGTGGGATTGAAGGAGTAATAGATTATGGTGAAGCTTTTAACAGATTGTATGTGCATACATATTGTAGTCGCTAGTGTCCACTTTTGTTTACCTTTTTGTTTCATACAGGAACCTCCATCTTCCTGGATGAATCAGAGGCCTCCTCTTGATGTCAACGTTGGTAAGTCTGATGTTTCATCACTAAGTCTGTTTTTCTTTCAGATTCTTTATGAATAATGGTATGGCTATAGCTTATGTGGAAGGGCGGGAAGAGTTGGACCGAGGAAACTCTCAACCTCTCACACAGGTGACTGCTTGTTTTTTATTTTGATGTTTATACTGCAAACTGAGGTCTAACTGAATGCTTTGGGGCAGGCCATGAAAGCTCTAAAATTGAAGGATGGATGTGCCTTATTTTTTCAAAGTTTCCCTTACTTCACCTTATCAAAGATCTTGTGCTTCTTTTTCTCTTTTGACAGAGAAAAATATAATTTTGCTTCAAGAATTGTTACCAATTTAAGATTGAACAAACTTCCAGGACTTCTTCACAATATCATCTGGTAAGCGAAAGCGTGAGGATTTGGCAGCACAGTATAGCAATGCGGGATCCATACCCCAACAGGATGGAGCTACAGGTTCTACATTCAATGTTCTACAGGTGCAATTCTTGGTCTTTTGATGTATGTATATGTCACACTGCTTTTGTAATTATATAAGCTTTCTTTTCACATCATAATCCTTCTGCTTTCCATTTTATGCATTTCCCTTACCAATTTTGTTCCTTATTTTTGTTTATGCTCACATTTTTCAATATAGTGAGATAAATTATACTTAATTTTGGTCACTGCTTTCATTCCTCAGTTGTTGGATGCACGTGTGAGGGATTTTTCTTCATAATAGCCTTCTGACCAAGGGGTCTCTGGGTGCTTTAGAGTTTAAGCAACCTCGATCACTCCTATGCCTTGTGGTTTTACCATTTCATAAATTATGATGCATGAGATTGGTTTATTTGTGTCTGTCAGGGGAGATTTTTCACTTTAGGCATCATGCCAAAAAGTGTGAAGATAACTATTTACAGGTCGAGTAAAGTAACAAGAAGTAATCTTGTCAAATGTTGCATTGTGCTAGTTTTGGTAAATTGATAGGCATTGGGAGCAGGAAATGCAGATAATTATTTCATTTTAGGGATGTCAATCTGCCTCTCTTCTCTTTCAGCCACCTTTGAAGTTGTTTGGTTGTAATTATTTTTTCTGGGAAGGTCAATTATTGATGGCATCAGTTATGAGTTGTATATTCTTGGAAGGCCAGTTGTTAACATAGGATGATATCCAGGGAATTCAAAAACTGCAGTTGGCATTTACAATACAAATTGTTATGCTTCAAATACCTTTTGAAGTCAATATTGCATCCTTTTCTCTTATTTGAAACATGAGTTCTAGTTTTGAACATAATTAAGAGGGCTGTCCAAATGTGACCTGTTATATGTTTGCGTATGACTGATACAATGAAATTGAGGCATTGAATGGAGGAATTGTTTATGATTACTGAAGTTGAATAACTATTATGCAAGCAGATTATACCATAACATTCCTGCTGGTATGGATGTAGCTTCAAGTGACAATTTCCAATAAAAATTTTAGATATGATCTTTATTGTGAAGAATCGATGATCATCTTGTTAAGCATTATTCGTTCAGGTCCTCTGTTTAAGTTGAGGATTATGGTATAAACTTAATGTGAATACTGTTTGTAGTTTATAGGCATTTGTAATTTCTTATTGTGTGTTATATATTGCTGGAGTAAAAAGTAGTTATTGGTGCCTGCATCATCAGTGAATTGTTAAGTTTTTGTTTAGTAATTTTTTTCAAAAGGCATCCTTAATCTGAGAAACTATATACTATTAAAAAAATTTCAGGTAAGCCGAGGGAATGACACTAGTTGTGGCGTGATTACTAGTGATAGAGAGAGATTAACAAATGTGGCAAGGTCATCTTCAAAAATTCCTCAAGTTGATGGGCCTATTCCTGATCCTTATGATGATGTGCTTTCAACTCCTAATGTTAGTATTCACCTACTTGTGGTTTTAAAAAAATGTAGATGAACATGCATTTGTTCTTTCATTGGTTTGCAGATATAAATATTAACAATTGATCTTTGTCACTGTTGATGCCAGTGGGATTTTAGTTTTCTTTGTTAGTTTTTACTTGCTCCATAAGGGATATTTGTCAGTAGATGCCTATTGTGCCAACTTAACCTGATCTGTAACCAGGGAGAAGAAAAAATGTTGCCACTTTGCCCCTTTGACACACTAGACGTACTACATAATGATGACCTTATGATACTTTTGATGTAGGACAAATAGAAAAATTATTAAGTAGTAGCTAAAAACCCAAAATTAGGAGGTATGACTGATATTAGGCTGCGGCTATGTCAAGGCTGGGTTTAGGCTAAGAATGTACTCTTAAAAGAAAATATCACACCTTCTAGTTGAAAACTCAAAGTTGTGGAAAAAATCCAAATTGCTTTTTATTGATGAAAGGCTGAGTACATATATATAGAGTTCTTAAAATCTTTATTTTAATAGGAAAAGTATTTCCATTTTAAATCTTATTATAGTAGAAATTTTAGGACAGAAATTTTATAAGTATTAAACAAATAGAATATCATATCTAAAGTAGTATTACATAATACTACTACTTCCTATCTAATTAGGAATTATAATACAATATGAATTTTAGCCTTTATCTTTGATGTCAATTCAATTTCCAATTTTCATCCCACCAAATTAAAGCTTTTGATTGATTAATTTTTCCTCTTATTTTTCTTATGGACTTTTAGTTCTTTTGTATCAATTTTGATGGGGGTCTGAAGTTAAAACCCCCATCCCAATCATTAAGTTGGGGTCTCCACTAGGTTGGGTATTGGGTTTGGTCTTTTAATGACTCTAGAGGGGCCCCAAGAAAGGAAAAAGAAATTGATTTTATGATCAATTTCAAATGTTGACATTATACTCTTGTAAACACACGTTGGTAGAATGTAACTTCTATAAGCACTTATCAAGAGAGCTGTAGACTCATTTTCTGTGATTTGCTCTTGACCTTTTTGCCTTTTGTTTGTTAAACAAAGGAGTGACATGTGAATTCACTTTGTCTTAATCACTACCAAAAATTTTCTTCTCTAGTTCACTATATATTTAGATGCTTGATTGCTTCCTAAAGAAGATAAATTTAGGCAGTAATTCTTCAACTGATTTCTCTTCCCAATATGCAGTAATTCTTCTGCTGATTTCTCTTCCCAATATGCTGATAAAATGAGGGTTTTTCATCTCAATACCTGCTCTCGTTGGAGGGAACCCTTTGTGTGTCTAGGAATGGGTTGAGTAGGGGGTTGTTGGGAGGGTACGATCAATTCATATTGAAATGTTTTCACATGAAATGCTTCATTGTATTAGGCTTTACATGTTTTTGGGAAGTAGAATATGAATTTTTATATTTGTATTTGCTGACATGGTATTGCCTTCTATTTAACTTTTTCTGTTTTCATTTAAAGATCTACAATTATCAAGGAGTTGTCAGTGAAGATTACAATATAGCAAATACTCCAGCTCCTGGTAAGTTACGTGAAATATCTACCAAGGTTTAAATTCTCTGTGAGTGTGCTTGTTTGTTTGTGTATGTGTAGATGGGGATGTTCCTATTGTGCTTCTACTTCGTATATGTCATTGCATATAGTGTGAGTGTGTGCTTGCACGGGCACTTCTGCACATATTTTATCTGTCTGCATGTATGATGATGTCCCATCCATTTTCCACTTGGTATTATCCTCTTGACTAGAGCTACAGGCAAGCACTCCAGCTGTTGTCCCTCAAAATGATATTGGAGATGATGATGAGCCACTTAATGAAGATGATGATGATGATGATCTGGATGATGTCAGCCAAGGGGAGGAGCTGAACACTCAGCATTTGATTTTGGCTCAATTTGATAAGGTACTGTTTTGCTCCTTGTTTTGGATACTATGGATCATTTAACAGTAAGAAAATATGACTCAACCTAACATTAAAAACTTGCTTGGATAGGTGACTCGTACCAAGAGCAGGTGGAAATGCACTCTCAAGGATGGAATTGTGCATATAAACAATAAGGATATTCTCTTCAATAAGGTTGTTCTGGATCAAATATTGGATTGTTTGTTCAACCTATGATGGAATACATTTATTAATGAAACTGAATCCTCATTTCTTTCCCTGAATATCTGCAGGCAACAGGAGAATTTGACTTCTGATTTTGTTATGTCAGTTTGCTATCAACTAGGCATTTGTTTAAAGAGTAAAACTGAGGTATCATAGGGTGTTGATGTTATTTCCCGATGATGTTTTAAGTGAATGGGGATGAATGATATGGTTGAACTAAGAAGCTAAGGGGATGCGGTTGAATATATCCTAATGTACATAAAGGAAGAGTTTTTTTGGCCTCAATACTATGAATGGCCACTTGAGTTAAAATTCTCCAATCCTAAAATTCAACTTCCAATTTCAGTTATACTATAAACTTGGAAAATATTATCGATTAAAAATCCGCATTGTTTGTTTAGTTACTAATGTTCGATTTTTGGGCTGTAGATGTTATCATGGGAGGCAACTAATGTATGTTTATATTATAGTTGCCTGGCATGTGTGTGTTTTTTCAAAAATACAAGATTTATGACAAAATTGTAGATGCATCAGTGAGCATCTCAAAACACATGAAATATCTGGATATCCCCTTTCCATAACGTTTAACGTGCATGCGTTTTTTCTCGAGTCATGGTGGAAGGGAAGTTCTTAAATCCAAGTGTTGAACATAATTTCTGACTAAACAGGAGGCAGAACGTTCCTGAAATCTCCAGCTATGTATATATAAAACAAGAGAGCTTGCTTAAAATTCATCTCTGAAATTGGTGACACGGTTGTAATATATTTACGTGATAAAAGAAAGAAACATGGAGCGTGGGAGAAAAATTCCCAGTAATATGAGAAACGGCCAGTTGTGTTGTGTCATGAGAAACAATCTAATGATTGCTTTGAAAAACGAGCCCATTCCTCCTTTTCTTATTGCGCTCGCACTCGCAGTGCGTGATTGAAGAACACAGGGATAGATTGGAAGAAATGGGTCCAGGCACAGCGGGATGTTGCCATTTCCTTGGTCAGTGCCTTACTCCGCAACTACATTAATGCACACGAACAGAGACAGAAATTGCCGGAGGTTGACGTAGAGTGTTAGGGGTTGAGATGAGAGGTGATGTAAGAGGGCTAGGATTCGAACCCGAAGCCTCGACCACATGATAATCGATGTCTCTGTAGTCTCGTCGGTGTCTTCCGCTTTGATATTGCTGTTGGCCACAAAATGCCTTTGCCTACGGAATATGTTATCGTAATTTTCCTCCATCGCTCTACTGATAGCTTTCCTTCTTTTGATAGAATCCCAAGAGAGACGATTCAATAGTATTTCCGGGACTTGTTAACACAAAACACGAAATTACTCCAACTTCTGTCTCGCTCTCGCCTATCTATCTCTTGCCTACCATTCTTAAATGAAATGGACAAATTCACATACCAAAAGCAACGGTCAGTTAAAGGAAGCTCTCTTGGCATTGGCAAGCGTCAAGCAAGGGCCGGTGGCTTCGGGCACTGAAAATTATTATTTTCTGAATGGCATGCAGTTACCTCGTAACGGTTGCATTACAAAACATCCTCCTCACAAATTCAATCCAAAATTACTTTCCATTCTTTTTTGAAGAACGCTAATCCAATTTATGTTCGATGGAGCAGATTACATACATCTTAATCTTATAACTTCTTATTTTCTTTGAAAATTAAAATAGTATACTGATCAACCAAGAAGGTAACAATGTTACAAGGAGTTCAGGAGTCTCCAAGCTAAGATTTCCACTAACAAGTTATTTAAGAAGCAAAACCAAAAGCTTAAAACCAGATGGGAGGAGAGGAGAATGCAGCTTCCTTTCCAGCTTCACCTCCCTCCTGCGATAATCCAGATAGCTTTGTCCAAGTTGATTATATCAACTCCATACCAACCACTGACAATGACTTCTTGATGTCTGTTCATCTTTATAACATTTGGCTGAAAACTGGTGCACGCGGAGTTAGTGGAATGAAACGGATAAATCGAAGTTTACACTGTGAACAAAACGAGTTCGATTTCTCAGGATCTCGTGTCCTCAAGCAGGTGGTCGGGAGGAGGTTATAGGCCAACGTGCAATTGACTAATGAAACATTCATCTCTTGCCCAAACACAATCAAATTTATGCTCAATTCAATCAATCACAAATTCATATTCTCATACTTCTTTTACTTTTTCTTCTTTTCATTTATACAAATTGCCATGACATGTTTCAATGACATAACTTGATTACAATTCATAAATCACAATGCAATTTCAACAATCAAAATAATTCACTATCAAGCAAGTCAACATACAATACATATGCATTCAATTCAAGCAATTTAGCATATATTCACCAGTAAGACAAACTTGCCCATATTACACAATAACCATAAATATATTACCCACCTTGAATTCCTTTCTTAAAGGCTTGCTCAAAGGTGCCTCTTCTCTTGACCCTCTTTCCTGACTTTATTCCCTTTATAAATGACAAAAATTTTCATTCAATAGGAATATAATTTGAGGACCCATATATATAAGATAATCACTAAGATAGATTCTAAATACTCAAACTCTTCCAAAGTCCAAACCTTTGAGTCAATTTTCCATAATCATTCATATAAGGTGAATGAAGAAATTTAATAATACTTCCTTTTAAAAAAATATTTCTCATTGTCTTAAATTTCTAATGAAACCAAAATCATTCAATTTGGTTCCAAAATCTGAAAGTTATAATCCAAACATATTTGGACTATTCTTATGCTGAAACAATATTATGTACTCAACTTCCATCCAAATATTGAGGTTCTTAGAGACTGAATTAAAACTTGTTTCAGAAAATTTGTAGTTATATATCTCTAGTTTACTCCAAATTAAAACTCACTCCATTAGGATAATGATAGAGTAATATATCATCAAAATACTAAAACATGTTCATATAGGAAAGTTGACTTCGCTGTAGTGAACTTATCCAAAAGCCTACGAAACTTCCAGCCCTCATCCCATTTTCCAGATTTTTCACATCCAAGGTCTATACCTAACACATCTTATACAAAAATCATCCCTTTATGCCTCATTTACCCTTCATTCATTACTTCATTTCAACTCAATATCATCCATAAACAAATCATAATCTATCTTTGATCATTAACAAAAAATAAAGCATTTACATATACCTTTCATTAACAAGCTCCTATACATATTCCACTTCATTTTCACTTTCATTTCACTCCTAACTTTGACTAAATATGCTTCATTCAATAAATCAAGAAGGGTAAATGCTTATACTTACTTGTTTAGTTTTAATGTCTTCAAAATCTCCAAGATCTCCAAAACCCTAGCTTGATCTTCTTTTCTTTTTCTCTCCTTCTCTTACTCTCTTCGTTATTTTCTCTTCTTCTCTCCCTCTCACGATGCCTCTCTTCTCTTTCTTAAACAAGACCACATTTTGGTCTTATTCTTCCAAAAATACCCCTCCTCTCCTTTGGTCTTCCTATTTTGCCCCTTTTTTCATTTACCTCCTAACTCTTTTAATCTTCTTAAATACCATATTAATTCTAACTTAATTCAAATCTTTCCATCTAATTTCAAATGTCTATTTATGCCCATCAAATTAATGACTCAATTATAAAAATAATTAAAACAAATAAATCAATAATAATTGAAAAAAATTCGGAATCCAAGAATTTGGTTGGAACCAAAAGAGAAAATAACGTAAAATTTGAACTACTAAAAGCATTTTAAAACAAATAGTGAGAAAATAATAAAATTGATGAATAAATTTAGAATCTGATTCTCGATTTAATTTCAGCCTACACACAAATAAACATACTTCATTGTTTTGTTGATTTCACACCTCTCTTAGAAGCTATGAATCGTAGGTTAATAATAAATTCTTTTAACTCTGGGTTTCCCTTAGATCTTATTTTATCAAAATAAGCTCTTTAAGTAAACTTAGCAATTGAACAACCTAGAATAAGCTCTCTAGATTTGATAGGACAGTCGCACTACAAACTAGGAAAATAGATTAATTTATGCAACAACTACACAAGTTCAGCTCATTTAACTTATGTTATGTTATTCCCAATGATTCATCACCATTAATTTACGATAAATGAATTGAAAATATTACAATTACGTATTTTGTTCCATATTCTAGTAGTGGGTTCATATATAAAGAATTTATTGAGAACGAGAATATTAATCATTCATACATGAATACCTAAAACAATAAGGATTATATAAACAATTTCTAGAGATAGAGAACCAACCATACATAATGGATAGATGCCCAATGTGTTCTTCGACTTTGATTTCCCTACAAACCAAAAGAAGGAAGATTAGGCCTTTATAGATCTAAAAAAAGAATGTGTTCTACTTCCCTTCGGTTTCCAAAATCAAGTTACACCTCTTTTGGCCGCTCAAATGTCTATTTAAATGAAAAACTAGGGTTCTAGGAAGATGTATGACTGGATGAACGGCCACGTATCCAACCATATATCACCAAAACAAATGCTTTTTGTGAAATTGTGCACGGACATGCATCTTACAATGTATAGTGAAGTTTTTATTTCTTGCATTTCTCATCCCATTTTCACTCTAATCCATCTGTTTCTTCTTCCACAAAGAGGAATGAGTTTGAACATCAAAAGGACGGCTCAAAGAATGTGCTTTTAACTCATTTTCACTTTTATGCTTCAAAATTGTACCCAAAATTAAATATGAAACAAAATGAATATTTTAATCATTTCAGAGCTTTAATCACTAAGTGTTGTGGAGTAAATGTATAAACAATTAAGCACATATCAAGTTCCCCCACACTTAGCTTTTAACTATCCTTGGGTAAAACAACATAATCAAAGTCACAAACTAAAAAATTCCACTTTTTCCATACTTCCTAAGAATAGATACTCATAAAAGAAGATAAATAACTTTCAAAACCATGAAAAACTAAACATTTAATTCTTCTACTCATGATCAATCAACAATCATTACCTTCAAAAATTAAGCAATCCAGGGATAGACTTTGACAAAATGTGTTTAAGAATAAGATAGATCTATAGGTACACTCAAGCACCATTCATGATCAAGACATTCCACGAATTTGCATATCATTTTAATTCTCCACCAGTAGGATTCATATGCATAATCATGAATCAAAGGACTTTTTAAGCTTGTAATGTAGGAAAAGGCTAAGGTGAAATGTATTTGGATACTGTAGTGAAAAAGTTATCAAAGCTAGTGAACTAAGAAAACACTCAATGTAACATTAAGTGCAAAAATCAATATTCACTTAAAACCGGGTACCATAAGCTATGATGAATGTAAAAACTATGTTTCACAACTTAAATTTAAGCTATCAGAATCACCTTGATAATTTTATCTCCTTCATTTACATCACAATCACCCATTCTATACAACTTTAGGAGGAAAGACTAATCATGAATAACTTTACAAAAAAAGTAAATTTCCTCCTTGATAATTTTATTTTAATTCTTTTATTTTTCTTTTTTCTCATCAAAAATTGAAATAATGGCTTCAACAATGGAATTCATTGATAAGAGATAAAATGACATTCCAACAATTATAGCCAACTTGTATATATGTGAACCCCTTACTTATGCTCTTGTGCATCCACAATGATCAACAATTAATAAATGCTCCACTAGCTTTGAGCCTTAGGTAAGACATTTGATTAGGTCAAAGGCTTGCAATATGGTTATCAAGAAAATAGAAGGCTAATAAAGCTCAAAAGGGCTTAATAAAAGGAAAAATCACATTAAAAAGTAGCTATTTGGTTAATCTAGCTTATAAAACAAAGAATGCCTATATCATTTTCATGTTAATGTATGTGATAAAAATGTGATCTTGAAGAGAAAATCAAAACAAAGTCAGGATGTACATGTCATGAAGGTTACACACAAACAAAAGACAATAAGATTGATATGGATGTATTAGTTTATAAAGGCTTAAAATTTCACTGGCTTATGATTACCTGCTAGTCACTACTCTTCTAAAGATAATGTATATTGGTCAATCACAAGAGTAAAAGTACAAGCTTAAGTTGTCATGAATTTTTCTAATTAATTTACTCTTTAATTATGAATATATAGTATTAAAAGTAATAGAAAAGGAAAAAATATCTATTTATTCTTTAGATTTTTAAAACACCTAAGAAACACACATAAGCAACAAACAAGCTTAAAAATGTGCATGAAAACTAAGATCCCTACCCCGACACTTGAAACTTACATTGCCCCTAATGTAATTTCAAATGTATGAAATGAAGCATTTAATAGAAACAAAAAATGTGAGAATGTAAATGAAAAGGAACAAACTTGTCTCCTAAGTAGTGCCTTTGTTTCATATAATTAGCTCGAATCCATATTTTCCTCATCATGTTACGAAATTTCGATCTTTAGGGATCACATCTTCATCATTTTCCTCTTGACCTTCAATATAAGGCTTGAGTTGATGATCAATTCCTTGTTTTTAAACTCTTAATCTCTACTACACCATAGGGAAAATATTAGTAATTTGCAAAAAGGATTAACATAATAAGGGAGACATTTATGTGGAAAGAGTTTATATTTAGCACTATAAAGAAGCACTTTTTAACCAATGATAAAGCTTTTCGACAAGACATTAAAAACTTTGGTCTGCTCTTTTGTTGAAAGCACTTATTGATTATTTGTATACTTCTACTTACAATCTTCTTGTACTTAAGGGTCAATCACCTTAATTGCCAA
>JANJEY010000234.1:34542465-34553853 GCA_024703695.1 Erythroxylum cataractarum | reverse complement strand
TGTAGAGCACTTTGTTATCTTTCCATTGAGATATAATATGTAATTTTTAGGATTTGGAGCAAGAAGTTATGAGAATTGGAAGATCATAGCTAAGGTTCATTTTGTTGCTCATATAGCTTGTGAGTTTATGATAGCCTTGATGACTAAGGATTGAATTCATGATTTTGATGAATCCAATTAAGCCGAAAATTGTGAAGTTTGTGAGTGAACTTGGAATTTAAAGTGTTATGAAGTGTTTATGCTTTAGAATAAGGTGAATTTGTGAAGTATATAAGTGGTTATGAAGTTAGGTTGAAGGTGAGATGTTTGGAAGAGGCATTAAAGTTTTGGGGAAATTCAATGTCCATTAAATGGACATGGATGTCCGTTAAACGGATAGCCTCAGGTGCAAAAACACCCCTTAGTCTGCCCATGTCCGTTAAACGGACTTGCATGTTCGTTTAACGGACATTCTCGAATCATTTGGGCCACTTTCACCCAAACGTGTCCGTTTAAGGACAGCTACGGGAAAAATTGTGATTTTGGACAAAGTTAGAGGCCGAATCTCGTTTTGTAGTCTTCATGAGAGTTGTATATATAGATGTCTTCTTTCTAATGGTCAAATAACGATCTTAATTTAATATCTATATTAAAAGTTATGGAAATCGCGCCAAAAGAGGTTCAATTTGATTTTGTGTGAACATAGTCTATTCTTTTGGGCATAAATCCCTCATCTGACCTCCAATTGAGGTTCGACTTAAACCATTAGATTTCTAAGACATATATCTTTCCCCCTACAAATATTGGTACCATTTGGACTTAAATTGAAGAAGTTTGCATTAAAATAAGTGAGAGGTCAGTTTAGAGATCATATTTGGAGTATGAGCTCATTTAGGTTTTTTAAACATAACTTCAGTTATATAACTTTGTTTGAGGTGATTCTTGTTCAAAATCGAACTCGAGACTTATGGCTACATTTTGTATGAATAAATCAACTCATGATTTTGGTGATTAATTGGTTTACGCTCGCGACGAATGTTGAGTTACAGCTAATGACCCCAGTAAGGAAATAAGCACAAGGCTTTAGGACTCCGAAAATTAGGCTCTGGAAACGGGTCCAATAGATGTGGAATTAAAGCAAGAGTAAGAGTATTAAGTTATAAGTAATTGAGGTCCGGTCTCCGGATCGGATCCCAACACATGAGTTTTAAGCTCACCGCCTCCCATTCTGTCCCATCTTCAGGTGAAGAGCAAGAGATCGAGTAGTCAAGAGTTACTGTATCACTCCGATTAGGCTTATTTTTGTATTTGAAGTTGGTTTTTGTAAAACAAATCTTTAGTCAAATTTTGAGAAATTTAACTTTTGCAAACTATGTATTTTGGATTATGTTGTAATGTCGCTTGAAATGCCCGTTAAAGCTTTGTAAAACTCTACTTTTAATATTAATGAAGTATATGATTAGAGTTGCCTATTATTTTTCATATTTTCGCAAAGTATTCAGATTTTGGAAATTGCATATGTTTATGTATAAGTTCATTTTGTTTTAGGTTTGAATTGATGATGGTTGTTGGGAAATTTATGGTTGCATTTAGTAGAGTTAATGTTAGGGTTGAGTAGTTGAAAAAGTTTAAGTTTGCATTAAATGAGGTAGGTTGATCAAGGTTTATGGGTTCTACTTCAGGGGTTTTGGCGTAATTAACCCGAAGTTTTTCATCTTTTCCATGCAGCGAAGGTAAATTCCCAATGTTCTTCGCGACGAAATACCTCATTCAGCACGGCATAATTAACCCAAAAGGAACATGTAGGATTTCTCCACATGTTCGTCATGGCAAAACAATAGTTTGTCGCGACCACCCCACTTGCTTCTGAAGGCTTTTTCTTTTAAATTTCCAATTTATAAGTCCTCCTCCACGCTTAAGCTTCATCATCCCATGTCCAACGTTGCACTCTAGAAATGGTGTCCAACATGTTGTGGTATCAAAATGACTAGGTTTAAGTCCAAGTTTGGGACTAGGCTTAGGCGCATTCTAGGCATGAAATGGGTAGTTTAAGACATGAAATTGAACATGCATTATTTTAAATGAACAATTTGCATTGTTTTAAATTGTTTCACATGATTTGAAATTGTTTTATATGATTTGAACTGTTTTGCATACATTGAAAATTGTTTTGCATGAACTAAAGATTTTCAATGTTTTAAATTGAAAAAGTGAACATGCCACCTCGAAAGAGAATTCGAGGAGCTATGACTCGATCTCGCTCTCGCCAAGGGAGCACTAATTAATCCTATGTCTCGCAAGATGCTGGGACACATTTTGCTCCAGATTCTGAGGCACTAAGTGTGCAACATGAGGTGCCTCCATCGCCTCCTCCTATACCTCAAACAAACCCTATAGATCCGTGTTTCTTTCAAACCTTTGCTTAGGCTTTCACTTACACCATGGGTCAAGGGTCTCAAGCTCCAAGGCAAGCTCTAGTGGAGAGAAGCGGGTAATATGATAAGCTCCATATGTATAGGGCTGTAGATTTCAACGAAACTACAAATTTGGAAGAGGCTGAAGCTTGGTTGAAGAGGACTGAGAGAGTTCTGATTCAAATGAAGTGCTCGGATGAGGAGAAACTGGATTATCTTGCGAGTTTTCTACAGGGAGATGCACTTCATTGGTGGGAATCAATGCCCCACAGTCAGGTTATGCCTCTGATGTTGTTATGGAGAGATTTTGTGAACATGTTTAGGAAGAAGTACCTCTCCAGGGCTTATGTACAAGAGAAGGCCAGGGAATTTCTGAATCTCTTATAGAGGGACATGAGTGTGAGTGAGTATGAGCTAAAGTTCACTCAGTTTTTCCGATATGTGGCCAGCATAGTGACAAACAAGGAAGATAAATGTCGTAAGTTTGAAGGAGGTCTTTATTTGGGGATCAAGGAGAAAGTCTTGATCCACAATTTATGTGACTACCAACAGTTGGTAGATGTCACACTCTAGGCTAAAAAATTGGAGAATGTAAGATATGAAGCGAATAAGAAGAGGAAGAATAGGGAGCAGTCTTCCAAGAAGGGGATAAGTGCTCCAATGCCTGAGAGGGGTATGAAGAGCTTCCACACACAGAGTGAGCTGGGGAGTAGTGTTTCTGGTAAGAATAAGCAAGCAAGGGCAGTTTCAGTGAAAGCCTCAACTATGGGAGGAAATAGCAAGGTGGAGAGGAGCAGGTACACAAACCCCTAATTTGAGCATTGTAGGAAGTTTCATAAGAGAGAATGCTTCATGTTACTTGGAGCATGTTTCCGGTGTGGGGAGAAGGGACACATGATCAGGGACTATCCCTAAGTAACAAGACAAGAGGAATCACATTTTCAAGCCCCAACGAGAGTAGAAACAGTGGGAATCGGGCCAGTCATTGAGGTGGCCAGTTCGGGAGCTGTAAGGAAGACTATTCCTCCAGGAAGGCCAAGGGGTTAGGCACAGGTAAGGATGTTTGCCATGAAAAGGGAGGAAGTTGTAGCCGCACCTGAATTTGTCACAGGTATGACTCAGTTACTTAATTCTAAAATATATGTCTTGATTGATTCTGGCTCCAACATTCATTTGTTTTTGCAAGTATGATTTTGCATGGTGTGAATTCAGTGCCTTTGAATAGTCCTTTACTTATTAGTACACCTCTAGGGAGGAATGTGGTAATCACTCAAGTATACAAAAATTGTGAGCTTTTTATTGATGGTGCTAGACTGGTAGTGGACTTACTACCTCTAAACCTAAAAAGTTTAGATGTTATACTTGGAATAGATGTTATGGAGAAATATCATGCGAAGTTGGATTGTGGCCTTAAGGAGGTAGAATTTCATCTGGGCAATGGTCAGAAGGTGATTTTCAGAGGGGACAGGAAAATATCATCACCAAGAATTATTTCGGCCTTGCTAGTTGACAAGATAACAAAAAAGGGGTGTGAAGCCTTCTTGGTGCATGTTTTGGATGCTAATGTGAATGAAGAGACGTTAGAGGATTTTCTAGTTGTAAGGGAATTTCGTGATATATTCCTATAGGATTTACCTAGTTTTCCACCAGTAAGGAAAATCGAGTTTGTCATTAACTTGATTCCTGGTACCGTACCTATTTCAATACCACCTTATAGATTGGCTCCAGCTGAGCTGAAGGAGCTTAAGGAACAATTGGAAAAACTGTTGGAGAAGGGATACATGAGGTCGAGTTCATCACCTTGGGGAGTGTCGGTTTTGTTTGTTATAAAGAAGGATGGAACATGGCAAATGTGCATTGATTACCGAAGACTCATCAAGGTGACCATTAAAAACAAGTATCCTCTGTCCCGAATAGATGATATGTTTGACCAGCTACAAGGAGCAAGGGTCTTTTCCAAGATTGATCTTAGGTCAGATTATCATCAGCTCATAATCAGGGAATCTGATGCAAACAAGACAACCTTCAGGACACAGTATAGACATTATGAGTTTTTAGTCATGCCTTTTGGATTGATCAATGCTCTAGCTACTTTTATGGATCTTATGAATAGGGTCTTTAGGGAGTATCTGGATTAGTTTGTCATAGTACTTATCGATGACATTCTGGTTTATTCCAAGAGTGAAGAGAAATATGAGGAACATCTCAAAATAGTATTGCAAACATTAAGGGAGAAGGAGCTCTAAGCTAAGTTCAGCAAGTATGAGTTTTGGCTTCATGAGGTAGTATTCCTTGGACATGTAATTTCGAAGGATGGGGTACATGTTGATCCAAGGAACGTTGAATTAGTGGTGAATTGGCATGCACCAAAGACAGGGCTGAAGTAGGAGTTTACTGGGTCTGGTAGCATATTATAGAAGATTCGTTGAAGGATTTTCTAGGATAGTTGCTCCGATGACTAAGTTATTGAGGAAGAGTCAGAAATTTATCTAGAGTAAGTAATTTCATAAAAGCTTTGAGAAGTTAAAGCACAGATTAACAAGTGCTCTAGTTTTGATTTTGCCTACTAGAGATGAGGGTTATACAGTGTATAGTGATGTTTCAAGAAAGGGTTTGGGTTGTGTGTTGATGCATGGAGACAAGGTGATAGCTTATGCTTCGCGGTAATTGAAGCCTTATGAGTTGAATTATCCAACCCATGATTTGGAATTGGCAATAATGATTTTTACCTTGAAGATTTGGAGACATTGTTTGTATGGGGCTTAGACAAGGATTTTTAGAAATAAAAAAAGTCTCAAATATCTATTGGGTCAGAAAGAACTGAAGTTGAGACACAGAAGATGGTTAGAGCTAATTAAGGATTATGATTTGTTAATTGAGTATCATCCAAGAAAGGCAAATGTAGTGGCGTATGCTTTGAGTAGGAAATCCTTAGTAGCCCATGTTCAGACAGTTTATCTACCTTTATTGGAAGAAATGGCTAAACTTAAGATAAGTTTGAGGCAGAAGGAACCAAATTGCATTATTACTAACTTCAGAGTAAGACCGGTACTCAAGGAAAAAGTTAGGTAATTATAGGCATAAGATACAAAATTGAATAAGCTCTGGAAAGAAATTCAGAATGGTAAGAAGTCTAAAGTGGTAGTGAGGGATGATGGACTCATGACTGTCGAAAATAGGCTTTGTATCCCAAATGTGAAGGAGGTGAAGGATGAGAACTAGATGAGCCACACAATGGGCCTTATGCGTTAGCACCAGGATGTACAGAGATTTAAGAGAGCATTTCTGGTGGAAAGGCATAAAGAGGAATGTAGCAAAATATTTAAGTAAGTGTCTATTGTGTCAGCAAGTCAAGGATGAACACCAGACACCTTCAAACTAGTTAAGGCCATTGCCCATTCCTGAGTAAAAGCGAAAAAGAGTAACCATGAATTTTTTGACGGGTTTGCCCAAAACTAGCAGGAAGCATGATGCCATATGGGTTATTGTTGACCATTTGACAAATTCGGCCCATTTTTTTCAATTAAATATACTAATTCTCTGTATGTGTTAGCCAAGAAGTACATTGATGAGATAGTAAGATTACATGGGATTCCAGATTCTATAGTTTCTGACAGAGATCCTCGGTTTATTTTGAGATTCTGTGGAAGCTTACAAGAGCCTTTGGGAACCATGTTGAATTTTAGCACTATTTTTCATCCCCAGACAGATGGTCAATTTGAGAGGACCATTTGAACCCTTAAGGGAAGGCTCAGGGCATGTGTGTGATGGATTTCAAAGGAGCTTGGGATTAACATTTTCAATTGGTCAAATTTTTTTATAATAATTCGTACAATTCAAGCATTCAGATGGCTCCTTATGAAGGATTGTATGGAAGGAGGTGTAGAACTTCGATATGTTGGGATGAAGAAGGAGAAAGGAAACTGATAGGGCCAGAATTACTTTAGATGATAGTAGACAAGGTCAACTTAGTTAAGCAATGGCTTAAGGCAGCACGGGATAGAATGAAGAGCTATATTGATGCACACCGAAAGGAGAAGGAATGTGAAGTCAGTAAGAAAGTCTTCCTCAAGACATCTCCTTGGAAAGGAGTTATGAGGTTTGGCAAGAAAGCAAAGTTGAGCCCGAGATATGTGGTCTCTATGAAATTCTTGAGAGGATTGGACCGCTAGCCTATAAGTTGGCATTGCCTCCAGAATTGTCCCAGATACATGATGTTTTTCATGTTTCCATGCTGAGAAGGTATAGATCAGTTCCTTCTCACATCATTCAGACCATTAAGGTTCATTTGAGAGATGATCTAAGTTACAAGGAGACTCTAGTGGAGATTTTGGACACCAAGGAGAAGGTCCTCAGGAATAAGATAGTTTAGTTAGTCAAAATCCTGTGGAGAAATCATTCCACAGAAAAGGCCACGTGATAGCCCTTGGAAGCCATGAAGGAGAAGTATCCATAACTCTTCGGTAACTTAGGTAATAATTTCGAGGACGAAATTGTTTTAAGAGGGGGATAATTGTTGGGCCCCAAATTGTTTTATTGATTTTATTAAGCATGATTTGAATAATTTTTGGTTGATAGATTAAATATTTTGGAGTAATTAACATGTCAATATTAGTAGGGTTTTATTGCTTAGGTTGGTTAAATTAAAGTGTTAAGAGTGTATAACCTAAAGAGCAAAATTGGCAAGTCACTTAAGGATGAGGATTATAAGGCATAAATGGAAGGCAAAAGGGTCATTTTACAATCATTAAGGGTATAAAAAGAAGAAGAAGTTGTTTTCTTGTTTTAAATTGAAGAAGAAATTGTGGAAGAGAGGAAGAGAAGAGAAAAAGCTAGGGTTTTTGGGATATCTTGAAGAGTTTGAAGAATTTGAAGCTAAAATAAGTAAGTATAAGCATTAACCTTTCTTGATTGTTGGATGAAGCATATTTATTGATAGTTGGAAGGGAAAAACAAGGTTGAATGTGGGTAGGAAGTTTGTTGATGAATGGTATGAGTTAATGTTTTACATTTTTGGGTTAATGATTAAAGATAGATCATAAATGGGTTTGTGAATGATATTGGGTTGAAATGAAGTGGAAGTGATGTTTTAGGATTAATATGGGTTATATGTAAAAGGTGGGAAGTTAAAAACTAGAAAAAGTGGCAAAACATGTTCTCGGAACATGTTTCTAGACAAGTTCGCCATGGCGAAGTCAGGCGAACTCCATTTTTCCTGCACGAACATACTTTGGTATTTTAGGCATAAATTTTTCTATAGATGTCCAAATGAACCTATTTTCAATTTGGTGTAAACTAAAGATATAGGGATACAAATTGTATGAAGGAATAGAGTCTAAATTCGATCTATAAGAATTTCAAATTTTGGGATGGAAGTTGAGCATAGATTTTTTGTTTTAGCATAAGAAATAGTCCAAATTATTGAGGTACGACTTTCCAATTTCTAAACCAAATTGAATGGAATTTTAGTTATTGTTTAAGGAAATCAAGTGAGGCAAGAAAGGCAAGAGGAGCAAGGGGAAAGACATCCCTAAACAAGTTTATAAGCAAGGAATTCAAGGTGGGTTTCATTTTTATAATTAAGTAATAGGCCATTAATGTTTTCTTTCAACTGATAGAAAATAAATGATTTCATCTTTTTTATGAATGTGCAAATATTGCTCTTTGAATGTTTTGAGTAGGTGTTATGTGTTTGGCATGTGATTACTATGTGATGATTTATGAAAAGAATGTGAAAAAAGATTCTTAAAAAGAAAGTATGTTTATGAAAGCAAGTTTCAAAAATGTGATATTTTGGACTACATGTTTACAAATTTTGAAATACATGTTATGTGGGTTTCTTTTGGTCCATTCTGTATGTCAAGTGCACTTTGACTAAAGACTTCTCCTGCTTGTCCGCTAGTAGCATAGAGCTCTTTCAAGGACTTTCTCATGCTTATGACTACACAAAACTACTATGTGAGATTGTGTTAGTTCATTCTGTTCATGACTACACAGGACCATTATATGGGACTGTGTCAGTTCATTATGTTTGTGGACCTCCTAAACCATTTTGATGTGCCTATGTGTTTAAATATATTGACAAGTTTGATGAATGCATGATTTGTGATTGTTTATGAATTGCTCGACAAATTGAAAATTTTGAGAAACAAGTGTTTTGTGATTTTTGATGCGGAATTACAATGGTTATGAAAATGTTAAATGAAAATTAGTTTTCATAAATGTTTTTGCTTATTACCGATTAAAAAATTGTTACCCACGAGCTTTAAGCTAACCCTCTCCCATTCTGTCCCATCTTTAGGTGAGGAGCAAGAGAGTAAGTAGTCAAGAGTCATGGCATTACTCCGATTAGGCTTATTTTTGTATTTGAAGTTAGTTTTTGTAAAACAAAGCTTTAATCGCATTTTGAGAAATTCAACTTTTGCAAACTATGTATTTTGGATTATGTTGTGATGTGGCTTGAAATTCCCATTAAAGCTTTTTAAAACTCTACTTTTAATATTAATGAAATATATGATTGGAGTGGTATATTATTTTTCATGTTTTTGCAAAGTATTCGAATTTTGGAAATTGTATATGTTTATGTATAAGTTGATTTTTTTTAGGTTTGAATTGATGATGGTTTTTGGGAAATGTATGGTTGCATTTATTAGAGTTAATTTTGGGGTTGAGTTGTTGAAAAAGTTTAAGTTTGCATTAAATGAGGTAGGTTTATCAAGGTTTATGCGTTTTGTTTCAGGGGTTTTCGCCGTGATGAAGCCAAGGGTTCACCACGGTGTAATTAACTCGAAGGTTTTCTATTTCTCCATGTGGCGAAGGTAAATTCCCAGGGTTCGACGTAATTAACCCGAAAGGAACTTGTGGGATTTCTCCCACATGTTCGTCGCGGCGAAACAATAGTTTGCCGCAGCCACCACACTTGCTTCCGAAGGGTTTTTCTTTTAAATTTCCAATTTCTAAGTCCTCCTCCATGCTCAAGCTTCATGATCCCATGTCTGATGTTGGGCTCCAAAAACGGAGTCCAACACAAAGAGTTAAGAAGTGCTTTCGAAAAAGTGGAGAAGGACAAAAAAAGAGGGAAAATTTAAACTTGGTAGGAGATTATAGGCCACGATCGTGCCCTGAGGTAAAAATGGTAGACACACATAGTTAACTTAAAATTTTACCATTTTACTATCCAATCACCTATAAATACATTTCTAACTTTTGTTTTTCACTCACTTTCATTTTCACTTTATCTCTCTAAATTTTATCTCTCTAAACACTCTCACTCCTCTCTACAAAATTTCAAACTTCCAAATTTTTTTAAACTACCACCAACTTGTAAGCCAATATGTTGTGCATAAAGAAAATAGTAAAGCGTAATCAATTAGCGGGGGGCACACAAGCCTCAGGATGAGGGAAGAAGAATAGAGCAGCTGATTATGGAGCACCTTTTCTGATCTTCTCGAATGAGGAAGGTACTCGCTTCCATTCCCTTCATAGTAAACAAATTATGGTTCCAAAATATTTTCACTTAAAAACTTTAGATAGATTAGAACTGCGAGACAAGGTCAAGTGTTGGAGCCCATTTCCAGAGTACAACATCCGGAGTCCTAAACCTTGAGCTTATTACCCTGTAGGGTCATGATTAACAATTCCCAAAGGTAGTGTGACCCATTAATCAAACTCCATAATCTCAACTTGACCTCATCAAGGAAATCGTTACTCTAAGCCTTTAATTTGCGTTGAAACAAGAATCATCTCCAACGGGGTTTTACACCTCAAGATTACTTAATGAGCTAAAACGTGCTCATACCCCCAAGCAAGCTCTCCCAAACGACCCCTCACTTATTCTAATGCATCTTTCCCAAAAGCACTCTAAAAGACAAAACTTTTTCATGGAGAGATAGTAAAAGAAGTTAGGAATATATTGCTTAAGAATTACTTCGTTTGGGGGTCAGATGGGGAAGTTATACTTGAAAGAACCGAACATACTTATACTATTAATCAAATTGTACCTATCTTGGAAAAAATGTCATAACTTTTGATACCGATTTTAGACAGACTTCATTTTATCTTGTTTGAAAGAGGACTTCAAGATCTACAACTTTTATGAAGACATCAAAGACCAATTCCAACGTTTGAAGGGTGGAAAAGAAAACAGACAATGATGATGTCATTTTGAGACGATGATGACGTCATCAGATAATACAGATTGGGCAAATCTTTGTAAATTTCCCTAAAGACATCGGATTAAGGTGTTCTTTATATGGTTGGAAAGAGGACTTCAAGATCTACAACTCTTATGAAGACCTCAAATACCAATTCTAACGTTTGAAGGGTAGAAAATGGATCAGAAGGTGAGAATAAATAATAACTGAGATGGTCAAACCAAGACGCAAAAAGTCAAACTAAGATGATGAACTGTAACTGAGACGATAAAAAACAGACGATGAAAAGCAGAAGATGAACAGTAACTCAGACGGTCAAACTGAGACACAAAAAGTCAAACTAAGATGATGAACAGTAACTTAGACGGTAAAAAGCAGACGATGAACAGTAACTCAGACGGTCAAACTGAGACGCAAAAAGTCAAACTAAGACGATGAACAGTAACTGAGACAATAAAAAGCAGACGATGAACAGTAACTCAGACGGTCAAACTGAGACACAAAAACTCAAACTAAGATAAAGTCTAAGGCTGAAGCAATTAAAAGGGCATAACTTTCAGCTCAGATGTCCAAAATTTTCATTCTATATATCATTCGAAAGATAAAAGAAAGATCTACAACTTTCTAGAAGATAATGTTTCCTGAATCAGTCCAAATCAACCCAGAAATTTCCTTGAAGTTAGTACACGAATTTCCCCCTTATGAAACCTTGTGAATTAGGCATAAAACAAAAATCATATACCAGTAGCACCAAAAGATCACAGTTATTACAGAGCTTTAGTGGGCATTTCAAGCCTCAAACATTAATAAAAAGATCTTAGATACAAAAGATGCTTGAACAC
>JANJEY010000234.1:34463933-34474410 GCA_024703695.1 Erythroxylum cataractarum | reverse complement strand
AATATGAGGTATCACACGTAAGAATAGGGGAGAGTTAGAAGGACCAGTGAAAAACCAAACTAAACCCCACCTTGTTGAAGACCAAGAGGCGAAGAAAGATTGAAGAAAAGAAAGCCAACCCTCCCTTTTATTCACTAGTTCTTGATATACCATATGTGAACATCGAAAGATCTTGGGTAGATGTTCATAAAAAGAACCTTATTCTTCCGATTAATGATGACAAAGTGATATTTAATATGAATGATGTATTAAAGAATCCGAAGGATAGTAGCTCATTCAGGATAATTGATATGTTTGAATCTTCTAAAGAACAAAATGATGAAGAATAGTTGACAATAGACATCGAGTTTGAAGAAGTTATGAAAGTCTCTGTTTGTGAAGCGGAAGTAGTTAAGACGAAGGTGATTAAGGAGTAAAGAGAGCAACTGGCCTTCTTATAGGACAAACCGTTAGATTCGATGGAAGATTCAGGGAGTTTTGTTATTCTTTGTTTTGTTGACAGTTCACCAGAAAAAGGAACATTATTGAGCCTAATTATTTTTCATAATATTATCAATATTGTCCTTCTAATTATTTTGCAATTCGTAGCTTACTTATAGGCTACAAAATCGATGTTGAACGAAAAACGTAGAAGCAGGCCACTCATAATTGATCTCAGTTGAGTTTCCAAGGGTAGAGCATCAAGCTACTGATGCTAAAAGAAGGGCTACATGGTAGGCAACTCATGGAATTTTAATTTCCTTAAATTGTCTTCAAAAAGTTTGAATTCTGTAGTTAGGTTATTTCGTTTTCAAATAAAATCAGAAAGCATAAGATGTCGATGTGAATTCTATGATCGATGAAGTAAGCAAAGAGAGGTAAAATAACCATAAGGAGTTAAGAAGGGATTTCGAAAACTAGAAAAGGAAAAAAGAAGAATAAAAAATAAAATTGGTGAAAAAAATTGCAGGCCACGATTGTGACCTACGGCAGGGTAAAAATGACAGACTTGCGTTTTTCACTTAAAATTTTACCATTTTATTATCCAATCACCTATAAATACATTTTTAACTTCACTTTTTCGCTCACTTTCATTTTTACTTTATCTCTCTAAACTTTATCTCTTCAATCACTCTCACTTCTCTCTACAAAATTTCAAACCTCCAAATTTCTTTCGACTTCCACTAACTGACAATCCCATATGTCACGCATCAAGCAAACAGTAAAGTGTGATTAATTAGCGAGGCGAGCACAAGTCTCGGGAAAAGGGAAGAGGAACAAAGTCATTGATTACAGAGCATCTTTCTCGATCTTCTTGGATGAGGAAAGTACTAGTTTCCATTCCTTTTGTAGTAAACAAATTATGGTTCCCAAATATTTTCACTTTGAAACTTTAGATATATTAGAATTACAAGACAAGATCAAGAGCTTAGCTGAGAAAATTCAATGGGTTAGTTTATTCAATTTCAATTCCCAATTTATGAGGAACTGGTCTTAGAATTTTTTACTTCTCTTCAGTATGAATTCAACTAACTTAAGGAACTGTGGTTTAGGTTGCGGGGACAACCCTATGGTTTTGATTATGACACCATGCCCAAATCTTCCATAATGGGTCAGCACGATAATTTTCGTGTCAGTCCCTACTGGACAGAACTAATTAGGTTAGAGCATTTCAACGCTAAGAATGCACACAACAACATTATTAGGAGTCACGAACACTTGTTGATGCACAAATTCATGTGTCAAATTGTTTTTGACAAAACAGAAATCAACAAGTGTTTAACAAAGGAATTGTTTATGTTGTAGTACATAAATCATAGCATTCCAGTTTACATAAACACTCACATTTTTAATGCAATTATTATTGCTCAAAAGAAGATGAGCAATAATTTAGGAATGTGTTACTTGGTTTCGGCCATAGCTAACTACTATGGAGTTGAGTACAACGGACTTACAGTCTACTATCCTGAGTTCATGAATCACCATCATCTATGGCGAGCTAAAATCCTGAAGTCCCACGATATGAAACTTCGGGATATTAGCGTCAAGACACATGTCAAGGATAGGACTGATCAAGCAAGTTTAAGCACCCAACAACAATAAGAATATGATTTGACCAGTGAGGTGTCCATAGAGGAAGAAGATGCAAAAGAGCTGGGCTGGAAGAAGGTACTGACACAATCTGCACAAACATCAAGGTAATTACGGATACATTTGCAGAGAACTCTATAAGGATGAAGGAGATGGACCGAACCTGACGATGCCAAATCCAGTACATACATCATATTCATCGCTATTTCGAGGTTCAAGGCATTCAACTGCCACCTCTAACCCCATCACCACCTCCATCACCATAAACCTTGTTCTAAACCCTTTCTTTCTTTTTTAAATTAAATCTTTATTTTTATTTTTATGTCTTTAAGTGTGTTTATTATCACCTCCTCATATTGAGGACAATGTATTGTTCAAGTGTGGGAGGGTTATGTGTTTATTTGAATATGAATTTTGCATATTATAGTTGTTAGGTTGCATTCTATGAATCGAGTGAATATGTTAATGGCTTAGATGAATTGAAATTGATTTAATTTTAAGCATGGTCTATTAGGTTATAGATAATTATTAACTGGCAGAATTAGTGAACTGGAATTCTTTGATTAAATATGCAACGTAATTAGGATTTAGGGTTTAAGTGTAGCCTTTTAAATTGTCACATTCATTCATAATTTGAGGCCTTTAAACCTAAGTAGTTTTACTAGTTTTTTTTTTTCATGAAAACAAGTAGCTAAAGCAACAAGGTAGGTAAATAAAAGAGATTGTTATTTTTAAATTAAGTAACAATTCCGCTGACCTTCGAGTTATGAATAGAGCTAGTAGCCAGTTGAGAACATGATATAGCTGAATAATTAGATCGACACGCATCACAAATGTATGTCTTCGCGTAAAAAGGCTAGAATGACATTCCAACTAAGTAGCTTAATAAAAAACATGATTTAGTTGAATAATCGGATCGACATTCATTATTAATGTTTGCCTCCATGTAAAAAGACTGAGTTCATGTTCATAAAAAGTAAATAAAAATAACAATGTGTCTTCGAATAAAACCTACCGAACTTATAATAGTTTGACCTTTTATGAAAGCGTACTTAGGATTAGTTATAGAGTTGAACGATCAAAAAATTATTAATAAGTGTGTAATTGGGAAGCGTAAACAATTTAATACTTGAGTTTGGATTAACATGTATATTTAGTTCAAAGCCCCAAGACACGGATTTTGCATGTTAATCATTTGAAATGACTTGAATGATTATGTCTTAAATTAAATTTATTTCATGAAGTTGAAGCCATTGTCTCATTATTGCATTGTGTGCTATATGAATTTTTGTGTGTTTGTTGTTTTGTTTGCTTAAGGACAAGAAAACATTTAAGTGTAGGGATGTTGATAAGTGCGCAATGCATCATGTTTTAAGGTATAGTTTGATATGTGCTTATCTGTTTATTCGATTATTTAGTATGTGTTTTTGGTATAATTGTGTTAGTTTGTGAATTATTTTTGTTTGAGTGTTTTCATGGGTTAGTACAAACATTTGAGCTTAATTATTATGTCTTTGACGTACCTTGATATGTTTGTTAGTGCTTCAAGGTCAATAGTGAATAACAGAGAAGTTTCAAAGAGATTTTGACTGAAATAACGACCCACAATCGTGGCCCATCTGCCACAATCATAATAGAAGTAAAGGAGATAGACGATCGTGAAAAAAGCATAAAACTTGTCCCACAATCATATCCTGCCTGCCATGATCGTGACAGAAAGCTTACAAGTGACCCACGATTCTGGCCTACGTCAGGTAGACATGTAGATACACAGAAAAGTTAAGTTTTGAGAAATTTTTTGGACCATTTGATTGCAAAAACCTTAGGGCTGCCCAGAACACATTAAGTATATAAAGAATAAGACAAAAGAGATGAGAAGCTTCTTGCATCAACCACCATCACGAAACCCTAGAGACAGTTTATCAAGAGATTGAGAAAGAGACGAAGGAAGAGAGACGTGAAGAAGAAGCCTACACGAAGTACTTTCCAAAATAGGAGGTTTCCTATCGTTGCTGCCTCCATCATCCATTCGGATCTATTTTCTAATGTATTTCCATTTTTATCTATGTACCGAATTGGAATAGTGGTTGAGATAGGATTTATGAATGTTGAGGATTGTCTTAACTCACCTTCGAGTTATTTTATCTTTGACTCAATAAAAATCTGATTGTTTATGTGAATTGGATTCATTGTGATTGATTTCTACATTTTCATAAATAAGTAATGGACTAAGAGGGTGAACTGATGAAAAATAATTAAATTGGGTTAATGAGAGTTAGGTAATTTAATAAGAAACGAGAAATCAATCAAATCAGTAATTGTATGATGAGAGATCTTATATAGGTTCTTGGTAGTCTAGTGGAAAACTTTAGATCTAATTAGGGTTTAGATAAATTGTGAATTAAGAAATTGTAAATTTTCATAATCTGATTAGAGTTTATAATTTATGACTTTGGTTATAATTCAAGAGAGAGTAATCAACCCTAAGATAATCTAGGACTAATAATTCGACATTTCATAATTAATTAGGTTAGTGTTGACGATAGGTAGAAATTTCCTCTTTCTCTCAATTGGTAGTTCCTTAGGTTGATTTTTGGTATGTGCATTGTAATATGCTGATTTGTTAATATTACGTGATTTATTCTTGAGTTGAATTGATTGATTGAATTGTGTTACTGTTTTAGCTTAATTAGAATTGAATTTCTGCAATTTGTTTCGGCCTTAGAGTTTAGGATTATATTAACCCTCCTTGTGGGATTGACACCTTACATACTATGCGAATAACACGTACGCTTGCAGAATGTCGAGGTTAAAATATTAAAACTATACATATCGGCAAACTGCGATCATTTCTTAATTCCAAGACAAGATAAAAGTAAGTGGTAGAGGACATTATTTCCTTACCACTCCACTTAGTCCCTTCTCAGGTTAAGGATGGATCATTGGTGGTTGCACCATCGTTAAAAACTCTGAGAGAAGGAGCCAAGTCTTGAGCTATCCCAATTATTAGGTAGACTTGCTTTTCCTTTGGTTGAATCATGGAAATAAAGTAGTAAAAGAAAGTAAGACTAAAAGAACTCCTTCTGAATGAGGATAATCTTTTTCTTTTCTCCTTCAATTCCACTTTATTTTTCAAAAAGTGATGAGGAGGATATTATGACCTATCTAGTATGCCAATCTGTCTTCAATTTTAGAAGTTAGGGATCCCTTTGAAAAATATTAGACAATCTCATGTCCCTTTTGTGGATAAATCTTCATAATATTCGTTTAGAATATTGATCCCCTAATGCTTGAGTTATCTTGGCATTTAACTTAGAAATCTTATATGTATAGATGAGAACATTGTAGCTAGGAGGAGGGTTGGATACTCAAAAATATATGTGATGGTTGAAATGTTAAAGGATTTACTAGATACCATCCTTATATACAAGCTAAGAGAAGACATGTCCTTGTTAAAGATTCAATCAGAGTCTCTTACCTCTGGAAGCCTTCAATAGCTAAACAAGGAAAAATATGAAAGCTTATAGGCAAAAATTCATTTAGAGTGATTATATGGAATTGAAGGGAGATGAGAAGAAGAGCTCTAATAATGATATTACAATCTTTACTTGTACCTCTAACCTAATCCCTCCTTGATTCAAGCATAAGGGGATAAGGCAAGCCACCAAAAGCCAAGCTTAGAAGTGCAGGAAATTCAAAGAGACCATTATTGATGTAAACATTCCTAAATCTAATTTAAATTTAGATAACTCTAGCCTTAGAGGATCAAGCTCTAGGGTTGCTCTAACCTCATATTTTCTAGCTCCTAGCAAGTCTATATTGATAGCTAGTCTTAAAGTGCTTATTGGTGAGTTTGCATCTAAGGATACTTTCATCAATGTAAGTAAAAGAAGATTAGGCAAGAGGAATAACAGGTTAAGGATCCTTTGATTGTTGTAATGCTAGTGGGATTAACTACCCCAAAAGTAACAATCCTTTAGGAATTATATTTAGAATATAAAACCAAAGTTTATTGCTATTTTGGAGTCAAAAATTAAAGTTGATAAGTATAAAAGTTAAAGTTTTATGGTAAAGAATTTAAGACTTTGTTCTAACCATCAATACCGTCACCTTGGTAGAATTATTTTTCTTTTGATCTAGATCAAGTTGATGTTTTAATAATTCAAATTACAGATCAATTAATGCACCTGAAGATTGGCTTGCTATAAAGGAAGGTTATAAATTGCATTACATTAATATATAGTTCCCATCAAGATTTTCACAAGAGATGCTGATTGAACAATTTGGGGAATATTCACTTATCTTTAGTTATCCTTTGGTTGATAATGGGAGACTTTAATAGTACTATCCATGATGAAACTACAATGATGATTTGAAAGACCATATTATAGATTTAGAGGTCATTGATATTAGATATGAAGGATACGTATACACCTATGCTAAGTGTTCATCTTCTCCTAACCTTCTTAGAGGCTTTATCAACCATTATATTGAATTGGAGTTGCACAATCCTAGTAAACTTGTAATAAGAGATAAAGTGGAAACTGCTTTATTTCAGTTGATTCCAAGTAAATCACTAGGGCCATATAGGCTCAATGCATTATTTCTTTAGAAAGCTTGGCCTTGGATAAAGGATTTGGTGATATATGCATTCCTTAAATCTTTTGAAAATAATAGAGAAAATCAATAGGAGTTACATTACCTGTAACATCCCATAATTGGGGCTAGACCCCACAACTGTAAACTGAGTGTACTAAGAGCAATTACAGTGCATTGTATGCTCATACATCATTGTATTTTCAAACACATATGAATATTTATTGTTGGCTTATTTAAAATAATTGTTCATGCATTCATTAACATTTTTTAGGTATAATTGACTGATTAATACGACTTAAAAGGTGAATTTGAATTATTTGTAGTAAAAATTTATTTGAAGACTATTAGTATTGTTTTGAAATTTTTTGTGAATTTTTGAAATTTCTAGAATTTGGAGTATTTTGGACTAGAAAAAATATTGAATAATAGATCAATTAAATTGTGTCATGTGGTAGTAATGAACAGTGCCACATGTAATACATACAAGATAGCCACGTAGTGTAAGATTCAATATAGCTCTTTCTCTGTTGATTGCCTTTGCACCGAAAACATTGATGAAAAATGTTTAGCTTGTTTACAAACACCAAAACACCAGTTGTTTATTTTGTACACTTGATTCCCTCTTACTGCTGGAAACTTTGTTGAATCAAGTAAGTGATTTTGATGATGTTTTACTGTTGTTAATTCTGTATATGAATTTATCATGAGATGTTAGAGAAGTGTAATTTCAGTGATTAATGAATGAGATGATAAATGAAAGATTTGTGAAATAGGAATTGTCTAGGAAAGTATGAAATAGGTTTTGTTATTATATTGAAATGGATATGTAAAAGTGCTAGAAAGTTGATGTATGAAATGAAGTTAACAGAATTGGCTTAAGTGTCCTAAGTGTTAATTGAAGATTAAATAAGTTGGAAAAATACAGTACACAGAGGAAGGAGTTTCAGATTTGTTATGGTTAAAGGATAAACTTGAATTTGATTTGTTTAGAAATTGTATTGGAGTTAGAAATGCAGTATAGATGAGTTAGAAGTGAGTAATATGGAAAAGAATGAAAAAAAAAAGAAAGAAGAAGAAGATATACAATGAAGAAAAGAAGGAAGCGCAATTGTGCTTCAGTACGATCGTGACTTCACTATTAAAGAAGCATGATCGCAACTTCCCAAGCGTAGGAAGTATATAGCGTTGTTTCTGAACATCCTTTGGTATTTTTGTTATAACTTCTTCTCTAGATATCCAAATGACCTGATTCTTAAACCAGTAAATTTCTAACACATTGCTCTACCTCTCCATAAAAATGAGTACCTTTCTTAATTTATTTGAAGAAGATTGAATGAATGAAATTGTGAGAATCTGTTGGAATAATATGAACTGGAATGTTTTATTGAACATACTTTGGTATTATTATTAAATCTTGATCTATAGAGTTCCAAATGAGATGATTCTTGATTCAAATAAAACTAGTAACATAAAGCTAAGATTTCCCTGAAGAAATCAAATTGTAATTATGGTTTTAAGAATTCCAAAATCTGTTATGAAGTTGAAGTAAGAGTTTTATTATAGTTTAAGAACAAACAGACACATTTGGAGTATAACTTCTTGTATACAGGCTCAAATTGAATGATCTTATTGTCATTAGAACCTCAGAAACAGAGAAACAATTGTTTAGAAAGAAGTGTTGTTTAAATCCTTCATTTTTTAGATCTTATTGATCATATACAATTGACCATAATGGAATATTTTCAGAAAAAGATGAAATAGAGAGTGAGTGATTGAATTTTGTCATAATTAGAATACAAATGATATGTACAGCAACATATGACATAAATATACCCGAGATTTTGTTATTAAACATACATGATACATGAAACATTGATACATGTGTTTATTCTGTTTCATAAACACTCTAGTAATATGAAATTGTTTTTATTGCATATAGACGAGCAATTAAAGCGATCGTTTCTAGATATTGTCAGAACGTCAAGGCAATAGGCATAAGGGAGCAACTATGAGTAATCTAAGATGGTCTATTCTTTATATTATTGCACAGTATTGATATATTACTGAACTGCATTGACTAATTATGTATTGAATTCTGGACAATATATGTCCGAGGCGTTTGATGCGTGCAAACAATATTGGAAGTGCTACTTGTATGTGAATGAGACTAACTAATTGAAAATTTTAATTTTCAATTGATAAAAAAGAATGTGAGTCTCATACATATTGCATCCATATATGACTGAAATTCATTGAATGATTTGCAAGGCTGTAATGAAATAATAAATTGATATGAACTATGTAACTGAATGAACTGTGTGACTTTATGATCTGAATGATTTTATGATAACTGTGTTTTGCTAAATGAGTGAACCATCGAGGATGATTACTCTATTGAGTTCAAAAACTCATCAAAATTGTACCGTTGACTTTTACAAGTCCAAGAGCGAGAGACCTAACTTCTAAAACTTCATTGAAGCAGATTTTGTGTAGTTTAATATCATAGATGGCTCAAAAGTCTGTCAACTGGGATTTAAAACATTGTAGTTATTATCTTTTATTATTCCTCAAATATGTAGCATATCGTATAGAACGAAATGTTTATGCTCTTTGATGATGTTAAACTGAATGCTACAATGTAATTACGGTTTTTTTTATATAAAATGAGAAAATTTTAGGTTTTAGTAAATGTGATTTATGATTTTAGTTATGATGTTATATGATAAAGTGAAAGTAAGATAATTAACATGCCATTTCAGTCAGGCATGTGAATGTGTTACCATTACCCTTGTCCCGAAAACTCCTAAACCTATCACAATCTTATATTACATACCTATATCTTGTTACGACACCTTGTATAAAGTTATCTCCAAACAATTTGTTTAAATAATTAATTACAACCTAATCAGAATAATTACAACATAAAAATTGTTATTCCTAATAAAAATTATAAATATAATAAATATTTTTATAAGAATAACTTATATATTTTTAAATTATAAATCAGTTTAAAAAGTATATTAAAAAATTTATTAATTCGATTAAGATTGTATATTAAAATATTTTCTTAATCAAATTGAGATTAGTCATGTAGATTTAAAAAATGGTGGGCCAATTTTAGTTGGTTTTAGGTTTACAAGTATACAAAAATTAATGCTCAAAATTTAGGGGTGCTCTTGGCAAAAAAAAAAAAACTATGATTCTTAAGTTAGTAAAAGTTAAAAGTGTACTAAATATATAGGGAAAATACTATTTAAGCTTAATGATAGTGGTTACAAGAACTTGCCTTGAGATGTATCCATTTATATCCGATCCTTTTTAAAGTGTAGTTTGAGTCTAACTATCTTTAATAGAGTTAGATCGCACTTAAAGAACTTTGATGAATCAACTTACGTTCAATATGTACACTTTTTATAAATGTATAAATTCTCACATATTTTATTATGGAAACATTTGATCAAGGATGAAACTTTTAATACTCAAGTTTGTAGAAATGTTGACTTAATAAGATGGTTTTCAAGCTGCTTGAGGATCATTTGTTTGGCACTTAACCATTTATACACCCTAGGCCTACAAGATTTAAGCCAATAATAAATCCTAATAAACCTATTGGAGATACACATAAAAGTTATATCAACCTTTGAAAATTCAGTTTTATCTCCTTACACAAGATTGTTTATGATAGTTTTGATAATCTTTTTTGAATATTCATTTATCTTTTCTTGTGTAAGTGATACGGCAACAACCTAGAATCAATGTCTAGATCACCTCCGTTTCAATGATTGTTCCCAAACCTAAATTCAATCAA
>JANJEY010000234.1:34373922-34384704 GCA_024703695.1 Erythroxylum cataractarum | reverse complement strand
TTATCACAATTCAACCCCCCTTCTTGTGTAACTTGATCATATTATTACTCAATATATTAACGTGTGATTTACTTCAGGGATTTGGTTGATCTTCCTTCTGGGCAAAAAAGCTATTAGGAAAAAATGGGTTCTCAAGATCAAATGCTAGGTAGATGGTTCCATTGAAAGGTATAAGGCTCGGCTTATGAACAAAGATTATACACAACAACAGGGTATAGATTATAAGAAAACTTTGTCACTAATGGTCAGGTTTGCCTCAATTCGTCTTATTCTGACACTTGTCACATATTTTGATTTGAAACTTTACCAAATGGATGTTATGACTGTATTTCTCAATGGAGAACTTGATGAAGAAATATATATACAACAATTAGTTGGTTTTGTTGAAAAAGGCTAGGAACGTAAAGTTGCAAGCTCAATCAGTCTATTTGTGGCTTAAAGAAATCATCTAGACAATGGTACATTAAATTTCACTGACCCATCTTAAATAATGGGTTCACAATGGTTAAAGAAGACCATTATGTGTATCTTAGGCATTCTGAGAGAAGTTTCTTAATTCTATCATTATATGTGGATGATATTCTGTTAGTGAAAAATGACAGGGAGTTGAGAGTTACCATTAAATAGTGGTTATCCTCAAATTTTGAAATGAAGGATATGGGTGAACCAAGTTATGTACTTGGAGTGAAAATCTTTTGTGATCGCTTGAAAAGACTTCTTGGTTTGTCACAAAAGACTTACTTGAGGCATGTAATTGAACATTTTCAAATGCATAATTACAAACCCACTGATACTCTTGTGGCTAAAGGCAAATCCTTAAGTCTTAAGAACTAAACTCCTAAAGAAAAGGAGAAAATGAGTTATGTTCCATATGTAAGGGCCGTGGGTAAATTGATATATGCCATGATGTGCACTCAAAACAACATCTATTTTGCAGTAGGTTTGGTGAGTCATTTCCAAGCAAACCATGGTTTAGATCACTAGAAAGTTATTAAAAAGATTCTTCGTTACATATAAGAGACTTTGGATTATATGTTGTGCTATCAAGGTTCAAATTTATGTCTTGTTGGATATTTTGACACTAATTAGGGAGAATATCTAAGTGAGTGTAAATCAACCTAATCAACCTCTGGATATACTTTCTTAGTCAATAATGGTTCTAGTTCTTAGATGAGTAAGAAACAAGCATGTATATCTTTGTCCATGGTGAAAGTAGGATTTGTGGCTTGTATGTCAGCTATGCAAGAATAATTATGGCTTAAAAGGTTCCTTGAGGATCTTGATGTGCTTAAAGATTTATCTCAGCTATCACTATCTATTGTGATAATACGGCTGCTTTAGATTTTATCAAAGATTCTATGTATCATGGAAGAACCAAGCACATTGATCTAAGGAATATTTTTATTCAATAAGCAGTGGCACAATAAGTTATGATTTTATAGCACATTTTTACAAACCAAATGGTTACTGACCATTTGACTAAACCTAATCGATAGATATATTTTTGGGTCATGTTAAGACATAAGGGTTACATAGGATTTAAACTAATGATGCTCAATGTAAACACCAATTAACCTTTTGAATTATTGAATAATATCTTGATTTTATCTTTTTTACGTATTTGTATGTATTGGTGATGGTTAACACATATATATCTATTTTTTATATAGAAACAATTGACCAACTATCCCACACGACTAATTATCCTTTTAGGCATTGTTATGGGCGAGCAAAAGATGACACACTTATATTATCACCTTGGCTTGATGTCAATATGAGATCTAATTGTTGATTACATATGGAGCACCTATAATCCATATATGCTTGTTTTTTAAGCTTGATTCGAGATCTTTAGTATATTTGATTGAATTAGAGAACATATAAAGATCTCGGGTAAGGGACTTGAAAATCAACTTCACTAAGATTCATACCATATCTTGTTTAATATATCGTAGCATGCATTCATGCACATGTGCTTTGAGATCATGAAAGAAAGTAAGTGAATGAATCCCCGCTTCATCAGTAGGTGAGTCATTAAAGATATTTCATTGGTTTTGTAATATATTCCCTGATGACTTTAGATCATGTCAAGAGGTTGATGGTTAATGTAAACAACTTTAGTATGTTGCCAAAGGTTATGAGAGATTTGACCCTATAGAACATTACTAAGAAAGCTATTAATTTGAAAACCAATTGACATTAGGAAAAAGGAAGAATATTCAAATTATGATTATGTACTATACTTATTCATTGATGGGTTATGGCGACTTTAGAAAAATGACTTAATTATAAGTATAATACGGGAAGTGTGGAGGTATAAGTATGCTCTGCGAGGGATTAGAGAAACTTTACCGAACATAATCAAATAGTTATATGGTATACTAAGTCTTTGATTAATGTTATTTATATTTAAGGGTTGATGTCTCTATACTGACCTTAGTTGGTTTCTAATATAATGCTCCCAAATTTTGATAGACTTAGCAGTCACACCATTCATTTGTTTGTATGATTAAGTTCAATAATAATGTTAAGGGAGAATATGCAACGTCTTCCTCGTTATGTACGAATGGGAGATATTAGCATATACGATTGATGGTTATCTACCCATAACAATAACCAATATTCAAATTCAAATATTAGGATAAGGTAACTGTTGTTAGTTACTATAGGATAAAACATATTATCCCAATCATGCCTATCTCTTTAACTGCCTGTGCAGTTTTTACTCTATAAGTACATATAGAGCATACTTGAAAAAAAGCAATTACATGGCTGATTAAAAAAAAAGTTTGAAAAGTGAATGAGTGGCAGGTTATTAAATAATCACGATCTTTCATTATTGATTGGGCAAAGACACTTGAATCGATGGAATCAAATTGAACCTCTTATAGATTCAATTATCATGAGTTAGGAACATCATAAAAGAATCCTCCATTTATTACTTTCACTGTTTACTATAAGTTTCTACCTAAACCTTCACTATTTAACTCTTTTTAGAATCAAAAAGTTTAATTGCATGAAGATTTGTTTATGTATTATTTTTATTTATTTTTAATAGTATTGTTGATTCTTAAATGATACATATGAGGAAGATGAATTAAATGTGTTCAATCTTTAATTTATCAAAAATTAAAGAATATAAAATACTTATTTTAATGAATAGTTATAAAATTTTAGTTCATGGCAATTAAAAAACTTATCGGTTCCTTTTAAAAAAGGTTTTGTACACATTTTTCTCCATTTTAAGAGTCCTTTTACTCCCTTTTCTAACTTTTCAAAAAATAATCATAATAATGATAAAAGAGCATAAAGAAAAGAAAGAAAATTTTTAATTTATATTAGTATGACCAAATAACTATTGACCTATGTTTAAATCAAGTTTTACTTAAAATTTTAACTATCTATTCTCCTATAATGGGTGAAAAGAAACCTTTTATACAATATTTTCTTTACCAAATATGAAGATAAAACTTTTACAATCCTTTTACTTTACTAAAGAAAAAAACTAATAAATCATTTACAACTATTGTTTCATGGTCAAAAGGAATCTCTATAATATGTATCTCATGCAATTCTTGTTAATTGTTTTATTAGGCATAATCACATATAGCTCACCCATGATTTGCTGCTTATACAAGCGAACTAGGACTCAATATATGCATTATAAACATTCACTTAAATGTGTTCTAACATCTTAAGGCCCATAGCAACATTCTAGTATGCCAAAAAAAAAAATTCAAAACTCAATTGCAGTTTATTTATACCAAAGCCAACTTCAACTTATTGTTAGACTTATAAACTAATTGTCAAAATGACTAAATTCTAAGCATATTCGGCTAGTTTACCACATAACTTTGGTTAGCCTATGTCTGTTCGACTAAGGATTTAACTAGCCCATACCATAACCTAAAAAATTTGCCCCATCCTCAAAGTTTGTGTTTCTAGATTAGACTAACCAATGAAAACCTTAGACTATCCAGACCTTTAAAAAAAGCATTTTAAGTCACTATTTTTCAATACTTAAAGTTTAAAACTATTAAAACACCTCATTTTGATTAAAAAAATAACTCAAACTCATTTTTAAAGTTTCTCAAAGTTTGTTTGATGATTAAGAATTTTTCTTTAAAGTTCAAAATAAATTTCCTTCTGATTATAAATGAAAATCATCATATAATGATTAGATTTCTAGACCATTGAAATGATCAAGATAAGATTACTAGAAATATTACAATGATTTGTTATATGTTTAAGTGCTTGATTCCTTCTCATCTTTGGTTCTTCAATTAAAATTTCTTAAAACTCACTTGAATTCTATTTATGCTTCTCTTTGCTAATTCTGTTCATCTTTTGATTGCTTAAATACATAATTTGCTCTTTTGTCACTCGATGCTTCCATTAAACTCAATCTTTTACATGTTAAAATCCATTATAATGGCTATTACTATCACCAAAGTTAAAATATTACTAAGAGTATATTTTATTATCACTAAAACTATAGATTTGCACTTCACTTAATTTTTTTCAAGGATTAGAGTACTATTTCCTATTAAAATTTTCCTTCTAAACCATTTTCAATTTATCATGAAGAACTTAAGATTAAGACAAAAACATTAATGGGAAAATATTCATTAACAAAATTTGTTGAAGTCATGCTTCATTGATGGATGCATTATGCAATTAACTTATAAACACTGACTATTTCTTGATAGCTAACTGAAGATTTGTTTAGAAAAAAAAGAGTAAGAAAATCATAAGATTATTGGAAGGGACCGTAGCTTTGAAAGGGCTATAAATTTAGGCTATTAAAATAATGAGATAAGAATTAAAGGCTTAAAAGGTGATCAATTAAGTCTTTATAAGCTATTAAACTAAAAAGAGGTAATGTTCACATTAACAATAATAAGAAAGTCAGAATGTGATGAGAGGTAGACAAAGTCACTTAATAAGAATAATGTGGTTAAAATAAAAAAAGCTAGTGAAATTTCTTATTTAAATTACCTCTTTATTCTTGTTAACATGAAGACTTAAGACGAATTCAAACTCCAAGAGATAGTTGATAAGCACTCTTATTAAGCGAGTATTATCGTGAGAGAGCAAAATAAAATTGTGATACTGATAAGAAGGTATCATCTTAGAGAATATTTTTATGGAATTTAAAGGGAAGAGTGGCAATATGTCTTATAACAAGAAGGTTTATAACCTTTAAGCATATAATAAAACTACGAGGTAATAAGGGATTTCACCTTTAAATACTTGAGATGGTTTTCTATTAGCTATGAGTAAGAATGAGAGAGGGGTGCTAGAGAGTTGATTTAAATGAATGAATTCATTAAGTGATGCATTCTAAGTGCACCAAAAATAATTTATTTATCATAAATACTAACAATGATTTGTAGTAGCAGAGAGTAAGGGTTAAATCTAAGAGAAATGGTTATTAATCTATGTTAAACATCTAATAAACAAGTAGTTTATGGGGATTGTACGAATTAAACTAATATAAACTAACAAAATGAATGCAATAGAATCAAGCAAATTATGATAACAAACTAATCAAATTAATAAGCAAAATTCTTAGTTCAGTTTTCACCTTCACTTGGATAACATGACAAACTGTAATGATATCTTTACCCTCTTCTCAAATTTCTAGTCATATGAATCAACAAACTTTATTAACCCCAATTTTCTCTTAGATCATATTTAAATCAAATAAGCTCTTCGATTAGATCTAGCTATTGGATGACCTAAAATAAGTTATCTAGAGTTAGTGTAGTAGCATCATTAAGAACATCATTAAGAACAAGGAAAGTAGGTTATTCTAAGCAATAATTACACAAGAATTTTTTAACATAGGTTCTATTACCCCTAATGATACATGACTACAAGTTTGCTACTAGTAAATCAAGAATAATAATGATTATAGGTTAAAACCCTAATTCTAGCAATAAATTTGTCTATAAATAACATAGTAGGCTTAACTAAATAAAAAGATAAATCGAAAACATCAGTGTCATAATAACATAATCAAATCTAGATAAGAGTAAATAATAATGTTACTATAATCAGTTAATGCATAAATGAGGTTTTAGGCTTCTATATCCCCTTAAACTAGAAGAAGTAGGCATAGCCTTAGGCTTTTCTATGAAATTAAGAAAAATAAAAGTCCTAAAATAACCCTACCAAAATCTAATAAATTAGGAAAGTAATTAGAATAAAATAAGACTGCTAAATGATGTAGGAAAATAATTATTCAACTAAATATATAGTTTCTGGGAGCTTCATAAGCTTCTAAAATAATTCTTGTCCAATATGGAAACTTGTGATAGTAGAATTTAAGTGGGATTTCTACCTTAATACTTATTTATTCTGGAACAAAAATTAAAACATGAAAATTGTAGTTAGCTTCTAAGCTTTCCATGTTATATTAAACCTTCTCAAATATAGTTTGGACAAGTAACTTAACGCAAAAAAAAAGACCAGTAATCAAACCATCCATAACTGAAAACTTAAGCTCATTTTACTTCTTTTGGCTACCTAAATCAAAACATGAAGTATAGTACACCATTGGTGCTAATGTTCTTGTGGTGGTATCTCACCAACTCATATGCCAAGAGCAATTTTTTCCAATTTATTTATTAAAAGCAATTTTTTAGAAGCATGATAGTTGATGGAGACAGAGGTTAAACCGTTATATAAGCATCTTAGAAATGGTTTTTTTAATTAACGTTATAATAGGAGAATAATCTAAATTCAAATAATGTGGAGGAGATTGGTTGTTTATGAATTAAATTAATGTTAGTGTTGTTAATAACTTTCAATAGTTCATCGCTATGGAAAATTTTAGAATTACATATGATAAATTATCCCTTAAAGTATGCCAAGACTTTTAAAGGAAGTTACTGTTAAGTTTATCATGTTGAAATGTTTTATTAGATTCTAGGCTTAACAAAATAGCATTGACATCATAATCAGTGAAAGGTTTTGTGGGAAAGGAAGAAGAATTTTAATTTCCATCCTTAAGCCAACTAATTTTTCTTATGTAAGAAATGGTGCCTATATATTGCTTTCAAATAATGGTCTAACTAAAAAATTGGGGATAGCCTCTAATGTTAATTTTCCAACTCTTTGATTGTAGGACCAACATCTTTTTCAAAGCATGTATTAAACTTTTTTACTAGAACTTAATTAATATAATAATTAACATAAAAAATTTCAAACATTCAAATTTTTAAAATTAAAATAAAAGTGAATTTGAAAATTTTTAAGATATTACGTCTCACTATCTTGGATTCAATATTTAGGAGAGTTCCCTCCTTAATTTATCAAGTTTTCATTTTATGGGAGGGACAAGCAATATTGTGTTATAGAGTGTATTATGCATAATTATGATTTTTATTTTTTTGTTTTCATTGAATAAACATTTTTAATTTTTTTAATTTGGATAATATTTTTAATTTTTTCACTTCAAATTAGAATTTCTAGCCTCATCACCCCTTGCCTACCTAGTTTAATTGTTATCAACGTTGATGATTGACAACTTTCTGTCTCCTATTAGTGATACTAGCAAACAAAGTCATCTTTTTCAAAGAATCTTATTATATCTCTTATTTTATTTTTAATTATTAGAAATTTGTAATATAATAGATTATTTGATCATTTTGAACTCTTAGTTTATTTAGCTAATATTTTTTTAGAAAATGAATATATTAATGGTAAAGATAAGATCGTACAAGGATGAACCAAATTACAATACTTTAGCCACCAACAACAATTGCTTTGTATTGATAGAAAATTGCTTTTAATAGCCTTCATGTAAACATGACATGCCTATAAGACCTTTAGTGATTATCCATCTGTCTTATCCAAAAATACTTTATTTGACTAAGGTTCCAAGGGGTTAATTAAGAGATCACAAAATATCCCTTTACTATTATCTTCTCCAGCATGTCTTCCACTAGTTAATCCTCTAATTATCCATCAAAGTAGAATTGCAGATTAGATCAAGGTGGTAAGCTAGTATTTGCTCTCCAATATTATATATTATAGAATGAAGGAGGTCAAATTCACAATTAGATTTGAGTTTAAAATTTCTCTTCTTCCTTTCAAGCTAAGTGAAACATATAGTACTAGTTAGAGCTAGCTAGAAAACAATCTAGTCTCCATCTTTTTTCTTCTCTTTTTGGCAACACCGCTATAAGACATCCCTCCCTTTCCTAAGTGATAATTTGTTACACATTCTCATTATAATACTCTAAATACTAAAGGAAACACTATAGCAAAAAAAGAGATGCTTTATAAATTTATTAGTGCTTTGCACAAGATGCATATTTCCAAAATGACCATGGATTTCTTAACTCTATCTAAGGTATTCAATTTCTTCTTGATAGCTAGCCATAGAGTTAAGGATGTTTGTGGATAAAACTATTAAACTAAACTAATTGAAATCAAGGAACCTTAGGGGATTGCTCTTTGATCATATTCCTACAAGAATGCTTTGTAAAGTCCTTACAAGAGTCATACATCCATTAAATATGATCATAATGACCTGGTATAAACGGACATTTTATATAAAGTGGCTTTACAAGTTTGAATAAATTTGAATTTATTACATCTTTGACTACATTTTTTAGAATCAATTTTTTTTATAGAAGTAAGGGAATTTACCTCACCCAATAGACTAAAAGACAGCCAGTTATCATGCCAGAATGAGGTTGAAGCTCCATCTCCTAATTTTTGAATGATTCATATCCTTACTTTTTCCTCTAAGCTTAAGTAAGTCGAGCATAAAATATGAAGAGTTTGGCTTTGGCTTCAAATTTTGAAAGCTATCCCTATTTATTTAGTAAGCATAAATCCTTCTTACCCATAATGAAGTTATACCCTTCGTTGCTCTTTAAATTCTTTTTGTAAATTGTATTTAGTTGGTAATTTTGATATAATGTATAAGCAATCCTCCCTTTTCTTTTGTATACAAATTTCATTCCGTTTCATCATTTAAGAGGTAGGATGTAGCACCCCACTCTCGCAGGACCCAAACCTGACATCGTGGTGATATCCGAATCTGTGCCCCGCGAGGATGGCGTGTTAGCAAATTCAATAAGTCAAATATCAGTATATAATTTTTTTTCTTGAAATACGATTAAATACACAGAAATCAGTAAACAATTTGGGCCCACTTTAATTCATAACCATTTTCAGTCATAACCATACAATCAATAGAATTTCAATAGTCATTTAGGGCCCATTACAAATATAAATTATTTTTTTGTCATAAAGACTTTACATCACAACATAAATCCATTTGTATACACATGGTACAAAAATTTCGAAATCCATTATTTATACAAAAATTGCGGAATACCAATTTATACAAGAATAAAGAAATGCAAAATGCAGATGCGAACTGATCCCGACCACTATCTTTCATTCACATGCAGTAGATATACTCCCGTTGTCTAATGGGGTATTCTTCTGAATCTTGTAAAATATTTGCAAATTTTGGGTGAATTTTGTGAACTCAATGAGTGACCATCATCGATGGCTCACCTAGTCACATAACACATAAATCACATTCACATCATTGGACATTTCACATTCAGTACAGTTTAATCATTCATATTATGCATATGTAGTGCATATGAGACTCACTTTCCATTTGTTACTTTGTTGTGACCGAGTGCCTGAACTGTCCCATATAGGGCTCATTGATAACTGTCCCTTATCCATTTAGGGGATATAGGGCTCTTTAAACGTTGAGCCTGAGGCTCTGATTCACTTTTGAGCTCAAAGCTCATTTCCACTCGTTAAGCTTTAAGCTCTAATCGTTGGCTACCCTGGTCACAACTGCCATTATATTTCATGCATTCGTGCAATGGAATGCATCACTCACATTTGCATATGCCATTAAATCAATTTCTCATATCATCGGACCTTAGTCTAGCATTCAACATTAGAGTTGAGAATTCACACTTTCATTCATACTCAAATGCACATTCATAACACATTTAATAATCACAGTCAGAACACATAGTTCATCCAATTCACATTCAAGTATAACTTCAATATCCAATCAACATCACAATCATCGGACCTCCTGTTCGGTAACCAACACAGTCAATCACATTCAGTAATCAATTAATACAAAAATGAAACTAAGCAAACAATAAAGTGATACCATCTCAGTCTACTTACATTATGCTCCAGATTAGCAATTGCTTCCAAGATTTGAAAAAGTCTGAAAGCGAACATTTAGCCTGCACATCACAATTATGCAATACACATATTGCACACACACATTAATAACTTTGCACAATTATAGCATTTATTTATGCACAAATATGTATATGGACTATGTACAATGCATACCTAATGACAATTCCAGGAATATGATCAAATTTCACATCTTATCCAATTTCCCATTTTATAACTTAATTACTAGTCATTTTCACTAGATACACCTTACTTCTCTTTTTGAATCACAACTTTAATTGTATGGACCATTTCATCTCCAATAAACACATGTATTTGGTACTTTAATGCCAATAATTCACTCATTAATGTTATTTCAACATTACATGATCACAACTTATCAAAACTCTCATTACTTCTTACAAATTCTCCAAAATTCTAGACCTTCGGGTCTGTTGTTCACATTCAATTCACAAAGTGAAATTGATGTAATTTGGTCCGAATCTCTTCTAGGAAAGTGTTTCACAATGTCTTATGTTTCTATTGACACCAAAATCACTCAATTTGGTCAAGAAATTTGGAAGATATACCTTATCC
>JANJEY010000234.1:34276602-34293472 GCA_024703695.1 Erythroxylum cataractarum | reverse complement strand
TTCATTCAATGGCATACATTCTTATCCAAATGTCAAGCATTCATTCATACATAACATGGCATAATCACATTTCTATGATTTAATCATCATGATATACATCATATCAACATAACAAATATGCAACAAGTCACATACAATGCATATACAAGCATTTGCCCATTTTGCACAAAAACTATAAATAATTTACCCACCTTAGCCTTGAAATCTCCAAAATCAATGGTTTCTTTCTCCTTGCTCTAGGATAGCCCCTTGATTGCCTATACACAACCAAAATTCCATGAATTTCAACTCAATTTGGAAAATCCCCCATTTTTCCTAATCTTAATCAAATGCAATTAACCCTAATCTAACTCAATCCAACCTACCCATAGTCCATATAGGTTAGAAATCACAACATTAGCTTAAAAACTCAAAGAAACCCAAAGATTTCTCCATCTTCTTCCTCATCCACGAAAATCCCTCTCTCTCTCTCTAGGTTTCTCCATCCAACACAACACAACCTATTTCTTCAACAAATCAAGAAGAAAATAAAAATAACTCACCTTAGAAGCTTGATTTTCTCCTCCTTTCCACGATTTTTCCACCTCTCCTCTTGGATTTTCGAAAATCTCCTTCTTCCTCTCTATTTCTCCCACTTTTCCCTCTCTTTTCCTCTTCTCCTTGACAGCCCACGAAATTTCCCTCTTCTTCCTCTATTTTTGTCTTTTATCTTCCTTCTTCTTTGCCTATTATGCCCCTCATTAACATGGCTCTTCCAAAATTACCCTTCCTTGTCTTATAAGGCCCTACTAACTCCTTAAGCCCACTTAAATACTAACTTAATCCTAACTCTTTCATTCTAATTTAAATTTCTAATTCTTCCATCAAGTTTCTAATTAATGACCCAATTCTAAAATAATAATAAATTTTTTTTAACCAACATATAAACATAAATAACCAATTAAACAATTTAAGCAAATAAGGACAAGGTCTAACACCATCTCATATATAAGGTATGATTTCATCATAACAGAGGTACGTAACCATAATTCTTCTCTTCTCTATATACGGCGACCAGAAAAGACTAACTTGAGCGTCGGAGGGGCTAAACGGGACACAACCCCTGACGCGTCTTCTTTATTTTGCAGGGATATTCACGTCGGAGTTACTACAACAAGCAGTCGACTCTATGAATCTAAACGGCAACGCTCAGTTCCGCCAGAATCCGGCAGAACCAGATTCCATATCTACTAAGTAGATTATGAAATGAGTTGCGTGAAAACTGAATAGATCACTCCACAAGACAATACGGATATTTAAAAATCTGCTTAACTTGCTCCTACGAAGTCAAATCTTGATAGATATCATTTACCATTTATATATTCAAGGAATATAATGGTATACGCGCAAGTATATACAAAGTCAACTTCGCCTTGTGTTTTATTATTCTAGTTCAATCCCATGATTGGATTGGAAGGAACATCTTAATTATATATTTGTTTAATAACTAAAATTTCATTAAAAAAAGTGCAAAACTTCTATTATATTATAAATTTTAAACTAAGTTTCGGCTAAAATGAATAGCCTTATACGATATTCAGCCCATAGAGACGCAAAGACTGTCTGGCCTGCTATACATATGTGGCGGTGGTCCCTCCAACTTCTCCACTTCCCAGTCGTAGTCTCGCCCCATCACCTTTGTTTTGTTTTCTGGCTCGCTGCGCAGCGGAGAGAGAGAGGGAGAGAGAGAGGTTGTACATACTACTTCTTCACTTCTCTTATTTTTCATGGCTTCCATTTTGCTGTCTTGCTGGCTGGTACACTTTTCTCTCCCTTCGCCATTTTTTTTTCTTCTTGTCGGTTCACTTTCCTTGAATTGTTCCATGTGCTCTTCTTTAGCTCTCTTTGGATCCGTCATCTTGTTTACGGAATTTTCCCCTCACCCAGTTTTTAAGCTTTGCAAACCTAGCTTCTTTTAATTAAGCTCAGGCACCTGCATTTTTCTTTTGTCAGATCTTTGTTTGTTTCCCTATGGAATAATCAGCAATTATGCTGCTGATCTTTTTTCCTGTTTTATTTAGTTGATTGGAGAGTGCTGGTAGTGCCCAACATTCTGAGATCTCCATTTTTTCTAAAGCTGACAATTTTGTTCTGTCTTTTCGCATTTCTGTAAATCCTCAATTGTTGCGTATTGGTTTCATTTTGATGCTAATTTCAATGCCTTCTTTCGTTTGATTTAGTATTGTATTTTAGTACTACGATATACATGTACAAGTCTTCAACTATTTCTGTTTTCTTGTTAATGCAGTATTTGGTCACGCATTTTAGCGACTTTCAATTGGCATGCCTTGGAAGTTTCTTTCTTCATGAGGGTGTGTTCTTCCTATCTGGTCTTCCTTTCATATTGCTTGAGCGAGCGGGGTGGCTGAGCAAGTTCAAGATTCAGGTTTTCCTTTGTCTCCATAGTAATGATGCACTACCCCTTAATTTTTATGGCCTGTTGAGTTTTTGAATTAGTGCTGCTCTATGACTACTAGACAGAACATCTACTTTTGTCAACATCCTATAATTGTGAAAGGTGTTGGTTTCAATTTTAGGAACGGAAAAATATTTGCCATATATTCAACCTTTAAGATTCAGCTGATAGCTTGGTAACTTGAGTTGAAATAAAATTAGGCAGCTTGTCTCAGTTAGTGCTGAAAAATGGTTGACTGGTTTTAGCCTTTTTTCTTCGTCAATCCATGTTACATTTGCACATTTTCCCCTGGTATAGGATTTGTGGGATAAACTGATGTTTCAATCGTCTTATTGCCCTTGAAATATCCAACATATAGTTGGACAGGTTACCTTTTCAAATATCTGAAGTTTTGGAGGACCTTTATTTGTCCTATTAGCATTGTCGCTGACTGATCATTATGTGCAGAGTAAGAATAACAGCCCTGCGGCTCAAGAGAAATGTATTACTCGTCTGATTTTATATCATTTTGGAGTCAATCTGCCAGTCATGCTACTCTCCTATCCTATCTTCAGACACATGGGCATGCGAAGTAGTCTTCCATTGCCATCCTGGTATTTTCAGGTTCTTTATATGCTGAATCTTTTTCCAGAGTGATGCAATAGTTGATACAGATACTTATACTTGACTGTATTTCTTTTTCTGAACATATATCTTTAGGTTATATTTTCTCAGTACCTAGTACAATTATCCATGAAGGTGCGTAGCTAAATATAATGATTTTGGTTCTGCAGGAAGGTAGTTGTAACTCAGATCATATTCTACTTTATCCTGGAAGATTTTGTTTTCTACTGGGGTCATCGGATATTGCATTCCAAATGGCTGTACAAGCATGTGCACAGTGTTCATCATGAGTAAGTGAGACTAACTGCTGCATCCAGCTTATGTTTTTGAGCAATATCTTCTTGTTAAACAGGTTAAATGCATTTGCTAACTTATTTCTTATATGAACAGATATGCTACCCCATTTGGATTGACATCTGAATATGCTCACCCTGCTGAGATATTATTCCTCGGCTTTGCAACCATTATTGGTCCCGCAATCACGGGACCTCATTTGATGACTTTGTGGCTCTGGATGGTGCTTAGAGTCCTGGAGACAGTAGATGCTCATTGCGGTTACCACTTCCCATGGAGCCTCTCCAACTTTTTACCTTTGTATGGAGGGTAAGCGCCCTTTGTCACCAGTATATTTTACTGAAGCAATATGATAAGAGTCTAAGAATTAGTTTCCGTAGTAGTATTCACTATTCACATGTAATATTCATATGTGCTGTTCATGTGCACATTGTAACGGTTGTTTTGGATGTATATTTTCTCTAATAGTGTATTTTTCTTTTTCTTTTTAGCAATTGGAGCTTTCCTTGCTAGGAATTAGAATAGGATTGTTTTATGTTTTTTCACTTTTGGGTTGGAATTCAATGACTATAAGGAAAAAAAAAAGTCAATTCCTTTCCTTAATAGGAAAATGAGCAAGTCGACTAATCTATTCACTGTATGTTCTGTTCAAAAGGAAATAAAAGTGAGTTATTTTCTGTTGTTTTTGCAGAAATTATGTTTTTCATCTTTGAGAACTGAAATAGTGATTCTTAGGATTATTTTTATCTAAGAATAATTCTTAGAATTAAGAGACTCCGAATACCTTCCTTAGAAGTGATTTCTAGGAAGCAATTAGTATGATACATAGTTTTGGTTGTTTCAAATCTTAGGAGTGATTCCTAGTTCATGTTACAAAACATTAGGAGTGATTTCTTGGCCAATCCTTTTGTTTACATCTTAAATTCCAAAATCTAGAAAAACTAGAAAGTTCTAGTAGTCATGGAGTTATAGTTCATAGTGCTTTTACCAAAAAGTTGGCTTATTCTTTCTCCGTTCTACATCACAATGGCTTAAATTTTTATTTCTGTTCTTCCTGCTGACAGTTGTTTCTCAATCTGCAGTTCTGATTTTCACGACTATCATCATCGCTTGCTGTATACAAAATCAGGAAATTACTCGTCTACCTTCGTCTACATGGACTGGTGAGTTTTTGGCTTATACTGCTTGGAACATATCATTTGTGAAACTAGAAGACCAAGTTTAAGTCATTCAACATCTCTACATAAGAGTTTGAACCAGACTACACACAGTATTCTCTAGATCCAATTTGACTAATGTCACTTTCTTTGAACTGGCTGAAATTTGAGTATTCATAGGGATTTCATGCTTTCTAGTTGTCTGTTTGCCCTGGCCTTGTTTCAGATATTGGAAGATTACTTGGTTATTAAGTAGGTAACATTTTATGGCTAAGTTATTTAATACATACTTTTTATTTGGTTGATATTGTTGAACCAATCAGTGTTAACGACCTGTCCACTGAATTAGCATACCCAAAGATCTACTTGATGCAATTAGCTTAAGTAGTGAATAAATTTTGCGTTGTTAAAAGATTTTGGAGATGGGTTTCAGAAGCTTGAATACTTGGAAATAATTAGGTATAGACAAGCGGAGTTTACAGCAAATAATGATTACATATAATAATACATTCGAGCCTGTGATGATCAAGGGAATGATAGGATTAATAATACATTCGGGTCTGTAATGATCAAGGGAATGATAGGATTACTGTAAAAGAGTTCCCATTTTTGTTTGGATGCCAATATATAGTTCTAAATAAAACTCAATTATTCTTAAGTAAATTAACAACATGCCTTCTTGTTCAAGTGTATGACGTTGCAAAAACTATGGTACTCCATCTCCTCTATGTGCACTTTGAGTATCTATAAGCTTTTATGAGATTTTGCAATTTTTTTTTCTATAATTATTTGGATACTAATATAGTTTATTGCGTGCAACTTTGGAATTCGAAGTTGGTTAGGGTGTGATATGAGGGTATTATGGAATGTCTTCCATAGGTATAACAAGTTTCTTGTCTAGTAGCATGCAAGTCGTGTACTATATATACTGACCACATTACAACGCTTTGCTAATTCAGGCTATTTGGTACTGATAAGGGTTACAGAAAGTTGAAGGCGCTGAAAAGTAACGGAGATGAAGATGACAAGCAAATGTAACGTTGGACAAGTTTTCTTTTTCCTTTTTTAATATTTGCTCCACATCAAAAGGTAGGTTCTTGATTTGAAAGTTCCATGTCTCAGCCTTTCTTGCGTGCAGCCCACCCCCCTTGGTGTTTGATCGATATGTGATAGCGTGGATCAGTTGCAAAGTGTAATTGATATTTTCTATGTTTGAATTAATATCTGTTGGGTTTTAAGCGTCCCCTTCAAACAGCTTATTTATCAGCTCTCCAGTAAAATGCTCATTTGTTGCAAACAACCGCTTTTATCGATGCAGTAATGGTAACTGAACCTAAGTCACTGACATTTCAAATTGACGTAGTATTGTATTCCTTTCCTTGGTTGTTTTTTTTTTTTTGGTCTGTATCTTGTATGTATTGTTTATTGTCACATCATAGTTTCGAAATGTGAAATAAAAAGTAATAGCAAGCCATTTGTTATCAATTGAATAGCGTAAATAATCCTTGTGTAAAAGAAAGTGTAATTTATATAATATCAAAAAGCAGAACGTTGCTTTGTTGAATTTGGATTGGCTTTGTAAAAAGGATTGAAAATAAAATTGAATTATGTTTTTGTTTTATTTGAATATTTTCAAAAATTATAAAAATCACAAAAGTGGGGAGGTTGACGACTATGAAGCATGACGTCACTATCTTATTGAAGGAGGTTGACAATACTCATACGTATTTTTGATTGTTGGCTTGCGGACCCGGCATGTCAGGACGATATAGGCGTTACTTATTTTGATGTACCACTTTTAAGGTGTCATAGTCTTTTTTTGGAGGATATGTTGGGGATCAGTTTTCTCCGACTCACTCAGTTTTCGATGTTTTCTTTTTTCTTTATGAAAAAAGAAAAAATCTTATAAATGCGTCTACCTATAAGAAGAAACAAAACTAGAGAAAATGTGAAAAAGTTCAGTAACATGATTAAGAGCCTGTTTGATTCAGCTTTTGGAGGATTCAAAAGTACTTTTTTCTACCGCAAAAACTATTTTAAAGAAAAAGTAAGTGTTTAACTGTAATATTGAAAAGTACTTTTGAAGTAGAAATAACTTTTTTAAAAGCTCAAATACAGCCTTTTTAAAAACTAAAATTTGAAGCTTTTTTAAAAAGCTCAAATTTGAGCTTTTTCGGGAAGCTAAATTCCCGTCACTTACGAAGAAGCTCCGTCACTGACGTAAAGAAAAGTGACTCTATGTCCACATAAGGCTTGCCAAACTGCCCTCTTCCCAGTTCTTTATCAAGATCGTAGATCGACTCTATGTCAACATAAGGCTTGCCAAGAATGGTACCACCCTGTGACCTTGAAGTTGATGACGAAGATTGAGGACGACCCTTAGTAAGAACCGGGTTTTCCTTCGCCGTCGGTGGAGATAGTTCATCCCGACGTTGTTGTCTGTGCCCGGGAAGTTTGGTTGCTGGAACGTGGAGAGGAATTTGAAGAAGAATATATAGGAATCTCATGGGATCGATTTTTGCTGAACAATAGTCCCATCTCCCATGTGTGTGGAAATATCTTATGGGATCGATTACAGGAACATGTCTTGGTCTATGTAGTAGTTAGTAGTAAGCTTGAGGTTGGAGTTTTGTTTCTCTAACTTCTTGTTCTTGGAGTTAGCTTTAACGGATTCTTTGCTTCTTCGTCTGGACATTTTGGGAAGTATCGTTACCTTTTTCCTTGCTTTTGCTTGTTAACAGTAAAAAGACACATGATGAACACATTGAAGACAGGGACAAATTAGGAATTTACCCTTTTCCATATTGTAGTGTAAGTCATGGAATTTGTGTGACTCTTTTATTTGGTTTTTTTAATCTTATCCCTTTTTTTTCCAAAATAACAATTAAGGTATTTATTTTTATTTTAAAATTCAGTAAAATTTTTATTTATTTGTTTTATAATTTTATAAAATTACAAAAAATAATTTTTTTAATTCACAGTGTCTATTTAATTATTTAATATTATTTAACATAAATAATTTTATTATAAAATAAAATATAAGTAAAATTAATAAAAGTGCTTTTTATTTTTATGTTGCCAAACAATCTATTATATGAAACTCTTTTAAAAAAACTATTTTTTTTAATTGACAGTCAAACAATCAATTGGCTTTTTAAAAAAGTTCTTTTAAGAAAAGCTCTACTAATAAAAGCTCATCCAAACAGACACTAAATGAGTTTGGCATTGATCATATATTAATTATTCTACTGATTCAAAAGATGTCTTAACGTTTTAAAGAAATTGAAACTTAAAATGAGAGTTTTTTAAGTTAATATTTCCTACTACTTAAGGAGCCTTGTTTATAATGTTGATGATGGCATTTATGGTAATGGATCAGGCACTACAAAGAATGGAGTGTCGAAGATAATGAATATTATTAATTACAATTATCTTATTATCTAGTGTACGAATTAGATTTTTATTTTATAAATAAAATAAATCAGGAAATTACGTTGAGTAGAGAATAAAGAAATCACTTAGAAATAATTAATATTAAGATTAAAGTCTAGGTAATAAATCCCCCTAAAACTATTAAATAATTAACCTTTTAACATGCAATTGTTTTATTGACTATTAGACCGTGAAAATTCCTATTGTATGCTAATAACTCACTTGAGACTATTAACAACTAATCTTAGAATTATCAACTTATATTATTCAAGTTAAAGGCACTAAGATTGCTTTACCAAATTTTGAATTCCGCTATTAGTTTTGACCATAATTTCAAGGATCTATGTTAACATATCTCTAGATTTGCAATGAACTCTTTTCAATTATGGTAGATCTATTCATATACAAGATTTCTCAATCTCTATGCTATGAAATCATATTATAAACTAATATTCCAAATTTATTAAGACATATATTAAACATATAATTCAATCACAATAGATCAAATCAAAATAATTATATTAAATAAAAGAATCAAAACATATTATATCTTAAATAGGGTTTATCAAACCTAGAAACTAACAAGGTGTTTAGTTACACATAATAAAAAAAAAACAAAATCAAACATATACTGAATGAAAAACGGATAAAAAACAAAGAGATCATAATTTTAAATCTCTCTTTGTCTACTATCAAATGTTCTTGCAATATAAAGGTTTGGGGATGTATTTATTGGATCTGTTGATGATTTCTTCACGAGTTTCACTTCTTTGGAACCATATCGCCCCTTTTTGAATGATTTCTACGTTTGGAATCACCTCTGCATGTCTTTGAAATTTTGCTCCCCTCATTCGCCTTTGCTTACATCTTTTCATAGTAATTTTTAGAATTTTTGGGAGACACACAGTTTGACACACAATCGTGTATTGGATCATGTATAACCCAAAATCTCTGGAATTTGTGATTTTACACAGCTTGAGAGACTTACACAGTCATAAATACAACCATGTATCCCTTAAATTGCTTGAAATCTTGGTATTATGTCGCGTTGTCATTTGAATTCTTCTCTTTTTAATCTATGAAAGAAATTATAACCTAAAAATGCAGTTGGAGTAAACTAATGCATTTGGAGTAAACTAAGTACCAACTATACAATAAAAGTTTAAAATATTAAGAAAAAATGCATCAAATATGAGGTATAATATAGTCTAGTATGCATTTATTAAACATCTCCATACTTAAGCTTTTTCTTGTCCTCAAGTAAACCGTAATCAAAATTATCAATCTTACAACATCCATCCATCATTAATTTTAACTTGTCCATTCATACTATAAATTACCATGTTATATTCAATCAAATTAACATGCAACTAGAATAAAATTATTAACAAACAATTAGAATCGAATTATCATAAAATTAACTTCCTAATTCCATATTAATAGTAATAACATCAATAATCACCTTGAAATCAAAAACATAAACCTTTATACCCTCACCAAGATTTCACTCAATGCATTCAGGTGAATTGGATGAAAAGTATCAAACTCTGAATTAATGTATAATATAACTCTTACCATATGCTTGCAATATTATCATATCTTCACCACCTATGTAAACTAGAAACAAAAATCAAAAGGTTTTTATAAAGGTTGTAATGGGGGCTTAGGTATGGTAAGGTTAGGATAATAAAGAGGGTTAAATTGAAAGAAATTTACTAAAGGAAAATTACAAGAAACTTGTTCACAACATATACAAATCCTTTTATTGCAACCCCATTTATACCATATACTTTTATTCTTTAGTTTTTTATGGTCATTTTTTTAGCGAAACAATTTTTAGCATTTAATACCACAATTAAAGAAATAACGGACCTTTTAAGATTTTCAAGTTTCAAACAAAAAAAATATTGTAAATAACCTCTAGGATTCAAATTAATAAAAAGGCTTCAAAAAGATTATGATAAAGGTTAATAATTGGGTTATAATCAATGAAAAAGGCTAAGGCTCAAGCTTGGTTGTTCTTAAAGATAAATTTAAGGTAAGGTAATTATTAAAGAAATAGGCTAAAACAAATTGTTGAATCTAAGTGTTTTTTATCATTTCAATGCTTCTAATTTAATAAATATGATCTCAATATGTATAACTAAAGTAAGTTCCAGAATTATTTCACTATGCATTATAAGACATATGAAAGAAATAAAAGAGTAAAATTTTTCTAAACAATTTTTGTTCTTAAGCTCAAAAGCTCACAAAAAAGATAGGTTTATGTGTGTAAATAGTATGTAATTTTGTTCAACTTAATTATCTCAAAAATTATTTAAAATATGACTTATAAATGCAATTTTATTATAACTATCAACCTTTTGCATTCATATTCAAATAAATATTCAAAATTGAAGTAAAGTAAAGATGAATAGATATCAATTAATTCAATATATTAGTTCATAAAATTTAATAACCAATATTATAATAAACTTAAGAAAATAATTAAAATCAGTAACCCCTTCCTCACACTTAAGGTTGTACATTATCCTCATTGTATACAGTATACGTATATATAATAAATGAGAAGGTTTAGTGATACCTTCCTGACTATGATGATTTTCTGATTTTTGATTCATCTAGTATTAGATTACTTCCTTGCAAAGCATAAAGAAAAAGGGATAAAACAATAAAATAAAATTAAAAAATATGAAAATAAAAATAATATAAAATTTAAAATAAAACTACCCTAATTTATGGGTTGCCTCCCACGTAGCATTTGTTTAATGTCATTAACTCAACATACCTTACACGTTTACTTATCATGCTGGGCCTATGATAAGTGGCTTGCTTCCACTTGTTTCTCTGTAAGGCAGTTTAGTAGCTTGTAAGTAAGCCACCTGTTGCAAGATAATCATAAGAGCATAATTTATCAAATTAATAAATCCTAACGATTGCATTAATGCTCTTTTCAATAACAAACTACTATTAAAATAAGGAGTAATGAAACTCCCCAAGTCTTCTGTTGGTGCGAACATTTTGTCTTAGAGGAAGTAGAAACCCTCCATACTTAAGGTGAGTACCAATGATTCATTGGTAGATTCCTTAGTGATTTCTTCCTTTAGTACCTTTCTCCACTCGTCTTCTTTTTTTTCTTCCTAGACAAAGATTCATCTTTTTCAATTATCTCCTACCATTTCTCTATTTCCTCTTTTTGGATGGAGACTTCCTCTCCTTCTACATCTATTGCCTCTATCATATTGTCCTCCTCCTCTACAACAACAATAGCTACCTCCTCATCTTCTTGGAATGTCATTTCATCCATGAAGCCAACCATCATATTTTCTTCACTTTGCTGTGTGAATAAGCTCAAATATTATTATGTGTTATGCTCCAGATATTCATGTGAATAAATTATTTCTTTGAATTTACATCGTATGGTTTTAAGTTCGGCAAGGCATTTTATTATTTTATTTGTAATGTTTTCTTCCTCTTCTTCTTCATCTTCTAGGAGCACTTTTCACTACCGAGGGTGATTGCCATTCTACCTCTATAGGATCTATTTCAGTAATACTAGGCAAACTTCCTTACAATTTTTCAAATAATATCTCTACCAATTGGTTAACTCGATTCACCATTTTTTATATACAAATCTCTATTTTTTGATGCCTCATATTTGATTCTTAAATAAAATTGGTCATTGTTTCTTCCAAAGTTAGCTCATTAACTTGAGGTGCTTGGTGCTGTAAATATTTAGTTGGATTGTAGTCAGTTCATCCATAAGCGTAAGCGTTGCTCCACTGTGACTTGTAACTGTTCTCGTATAGTGCACCTTGAGTTTGATTGTACATACTTTGTTGCTTCCATATATATGTTAGTTCTTGACATTCATGATTATAATTGTTACTCCCATAAATGTCACAACATAACATGGATAGCAGTTGAGCCTTCGAAAACACGTAAAGACACATCTTTCTCCTATATCGTGATGTTATGTACTGTGAAGACATACCGTAACTTCCATTAGAGTAATGTTTGCTCCATCCTTCCATTGTGAATTATGGTGATGACGATAAATCTCAATCCTTAAAATAAACCACAAACACACTCTCAAAGTATAAAAGTTCAAAAGATGATTAAACGAATAAGCCAAGGATATAACTAGATACAATAAAAATAAATTAAATTAAATACAAAAAATAATGAGTAGAAAAATATCATTCAAGTGTTTCTAATATCACTATCCTTGGAAACGGCGTTAAAAACTTGATTGGATAATTTTATACCAATATTAATTTACCATAAGTGCACGTTGTAGATGTAGTTAGCATAGGCAAGTATGAGTCGATCTCACGAAGATAATGAATATTATTAATTATCGTTATCCTATTATCTAGTCTACAAATTGGTTTTTTAATTTTATAAAATAAAACTTAAACAATTAAAATAAATTAGGAAACAACATTGAGTAAAGAACAAAGAAATCACTTAGAAACAATCATTAGAGTCTAGGTAATGAATCCCCCCTAAAACTATTAAATAATTAACCTTTTAATATGTAATTGTTTTATTAACTATTGGACCGTGAAAACTCCTATGGTATGCTAATAACTCACTTAAGACTACTAACAACTAATCTTAGAATTATCAACGAATATTATTCAAGCTAAAGGTACTAAGATTGCTTTATCAATTTATGAATTATGCTATTAGGATTGACCTTAATTCAGAGGATTTATTTTGACCTATCTCTAGGTTTGTAATCAACTCCTTTCAATTATAGTAGATCTATTCATACACAAGATTTTTCAATCTCTATGCTATGAAATTGTATTATGAACTTATATTTTGGATCTGTTAAACTATATATTAAACAAATAATGGAATCACAATAGATCAATTCAAAATAATTGCATTGAATAAAAAGAATCAAAACATATCGTATCCCAAATGGGGTTCATCACACCTAGACACTAATAAAGCGTTTAGTTTCATATAATAGAAAATAAAATCAATCATAAACTAAAAGAAAAAGTGAATTGAAAACAAAGAGCTCATAATTCTAAATCTCCCTTTATCACATATTGAATGTTCTTGTAAGATAGAGGTTTGATGATGTATTCTACTAGATATGTCGATGATTTCTTCACATTTTCCAAATCTCTGGATCAATATCACCGTTTTTGAATGATTTCTATATTTGGAATCCCCTTTGTATGTCTTTGAAAGTTTGATCCCCTCATTTGCCTCCACTTACATTTTTTTATAGTAATTTTCAGGATTTTTGAAAGATGTACGGTCTAATACCCGACCATGTACTTGATCATGTATAACCCAAAATCTCCATAATTCATAATTCTATATGGGCTGAGATACTTACATGACTATAGATATAGTCATGTATCATTGCTTTAAATCTTCGTATTATGTCATTTTTTCATATGAATTCTTCTCCTTTTAGTCCATAAAGGTAGTTATAACCTATAAAAGTACTTTGAGCAAATTAAGTACCAAATATACAATAATGGTATAAAATATCAAGCAAAAATGCATAAAATATGAGGTATACAAATAGTCAAATATTCATATATCAGTATTCATCTAATCCAGGTACTACGAAGGGTTTAGTTCATTATAATATATAACAAAATATCCAAACTAAAGGAAAAGTTGAAAATCAAGGATATTATGGTTGAAATCTCTTCACTTTAAATAAATGAAAATCTGCTCCAAAGGGATTCCTTTGGTTGTTTTTCTTTGGTGATATTATAGGCTATCATGGGGGTATTTTAGTTGGTTTGCTACTATTGGATGTTAGGGTGATCCCTTTATGCTCCATCTATAGCTGTAGGCTTTTCAACTCCCACTAAAACATAAACTTATCTTTGTTGATCCAACCTCCTCTAAATAATCCTCATTGCTCTCAATGTCTCAAGAGTGATAGGCACCATCTATTGCGCTACTATCATCCTATGTAAATGCTCCAATAGTCTCATGCCTTATATCAATATGATTACATATGGCCCCTATTATGGTGTCGTAAGCCTGATGCTTAAAGAATCAGGCTGAGGAGGCAGAGGTATACCTAAGGTGGATGAAAACCTTCTCTACCATGCTGTAGAGATAAAACATGTCTACCTTCCACACCACTCTAATGTTGTTTCCTCTCTTGTTGATCACGTGACTAATTAATGTGTGTATGTATCTCACCATAGGAGATATCAGTTGCATTGCCTTGGACCTCACCGAAATGTATGAGTGCTCATAACTAATGTTTTACTATAATGCCTTCTCATTAAATCTTATTGGAAAGTGCACCAATAATGTGGCATACTCCTTGATATTGATGTTCTCCTTCGAGTACATGCCTATGCATAGTGTGTTGGCCCCCGAATTTCCTTTATTATTGAATTTAACATAGTTTGAATAAATTATAAGGTTTTGATACAATAAATTTTTAGGAGTTAATTATTAGGTGTATTGTTAGTAGGATTTATTTCATGGGTTAGCTGAATTAAAAGTGGTAAGAATGCATAAAGGGCATTTTGGTATGTCACTTAAGCATTAAAGACATAAGCCAATAAATGAAAGGGCAAAATGGACTTTTTACACTCATTAAGGATATAATAGGAGGAAAATAAAGTGGTCTTGCATTTGAAGAAGCAAAAACATGAATGAAAGAAGAGAAAAAGAGAGAGTGTTGTAGTGAAGAGAGAAAGGAGAGAAAAGAAGGAAAAACAATTAAGGTTTCATCTTTTTTTGGTTTTCAAGAGAGATTTTGGGGTTGTGCAAGAAGGGAAACAGAAAGAGGAAGAGAAGAGATTCCCTTTGAGCTAACAATCTTATTATTTGGTGAATATTTAAGGTAAGTTTGATTTTAATCCTTTGGATTTTTGGAAGGATTTTGGTTCATGAAGCTTAGGAAATGCACGGGTTATTCTTGAGTCAATTTTAGTGAATATATTTTATAGGTTTTTTAATTTGCAACCCTATTGAATTGGGATTTTTACCTATGTCAAGGGAATGAAGAAAGACAAGAGGAGTAAGAGGAGAGGCATCTTTGAGCAAGTGTTAAGCAATGAAATTCAAGGTGGATTATATTTTTATAATTGAGTTAATAAGTCATTAATGTTTTTTTTTAGTAATGGAAATAAATGATTTCAACTATTTTATGAACGTGTATTTATTGTTCTCTAAATGCTTTGAGAAAGCACTATATGTTTTGTATATGTATTGTGTTGATGATTTATGGAAAGAAAGTAAAAGTGATTTTTGAAAAAGGATTATGTTTATGAAATCAAGTTTCGAAAAAGTGTCATTTTGGGCAACATGTTTATAAGATGTGAAATGCATGATTGTGTGAGTTTGTGGTGGTCCATTCTATTAAGTCAATTGCATTTCAACTTTATTATAGGCTTCTCCCACCTACCTTCTAGTGGCATGGAGCTCCTTCATGGACTCCCCTCTATTCATGACTACGTAAGGCCACCATATGAGATTGCGATAATATGTTCTGTTCACAGCTATGCAAGACCACTATGTTGGAATGTGATAGCACGTTCTATTCACGGCTACACAAGATCATTATATGGGAATGTGTTATTACATTCTGTTTATGGACCTAACCAAACTATTTTGTTGTGTTTAAGTGTTTAGAATGTGCTAACAAATTTGATGAATGCATGATTAATGATGCCTATGAATTGTTTGATAAGTTGAGAATTTGGAAAATATGTGTTTCATGGATTCAATGTGAATTTTACAATGGAAATGAATATTTCAATGGTTTTTGCTTGTTTCTCGATTATAAAACTATCATCCACGAGCTTTTTAAGCTCAACTCCATTCCTGTCCCATCTTCAAGTGATGATCAAGAGATCGAGTGATCGAGAGTCGAGGCATCACTCCAAAGTTGCATCTTTATGCATTTTATGTTAGTTTATGAGAATACAAGGCTTTAGCCACATTTCAAGTTTTATTCGCTCTTGTGTATTTCGTATTTTTGGGTTTTGAAACAATGATATATTATGGCTTGAAATACCTATTAAAGCTTTGTAAAACTCTTGTCTTTTGATGCTAATGAAATATATTTCATTTGGTAATGACATTCCAAGTTTGTACATTGCATTTTCAAGTTTTCATAGGGGAAAATTTTTATTCTAATTTCAGGGGAAAATATGTATTAATCTAGGCTGAATTAGATGAAGTTGTCTTTTAAAAGTTATAGTTTATCTTTCTAACTTTCCAACAGTATAAAGTATGAAATTTTTGGATATCAGAGTTGAGAGATATGATCATTATAAGTAGTGATGCTGCATAGGATGTATATGCGAGATAGCTTCGGTCATGCTCGCACCATTATTCCTCGTGATCGCACCTTTATCCTCGTGATCGCACCTTTATTCCTCGCGATCGAACTCAAAGAGTTTTCCAAATCTGAATATGTTTGATTATTTTGGCCATAACTTTGTCACTTGACCTCCAAATAACTTGATTCTTGAACCAATAGATTCCTAACACATTTCTCTATCTCTCCACAAAATTGATACCTTTTGGTGTTGATTTCAAAAAGATTGATGGAAAGAAAATGAGGGAATCGATTGGAAGAATATAAATTAGTTATTTCACTGAACATATTTCGGTATGTTAAACGTATCTTGATCTGTAGAGCTTCGAATGAGATGATTCTTATTTCAATATAAACTAGAGTCATAGAGCTACAATTATTCTAAAGAAGCCCTTTTGATTTTCCACTGTCTGACTGGTGTGGGCTTCCCCCTTTTGAGATGCGTGTTCAAATGTCACTCAAGACGCTGAGAACGAGTCATGAGAGACCAGGGTGCCCAACACTTACAAATGCAAGACATCATTTTTTGTTAGAGTAGTGCCCTGAAGGCAATCGCCTTTAGCGCATTTTGTACAAATTTGTGTACAGTCTTTATGAATA
>JANJEY010000234.1:34264915-34276502 GCA_024703695.1 Erythroxylum cataractarum | reverse complement strand
GTTAGGTTCTCCGATCTCTGCGTGGATACCGTTAGAGACGGTCTCCTTTGGCCGTTATGGTTTGAGTTTGTTATATACTCACATGGATCCTGACTTTCGAGAAGGTCCCGGAATAAAAAATTTTTGTTTTCCGCACCTTGGGCATGTGATGCTCACACCGGGATTTTCCTACATTTTTCCTCTTCCATTTGTACCCTTAATGAGTGTAAAAAGTCTATTTTGCCCTTTCATTTATTGCCTTATGTATTTAATGCTTAAGTGACATACCAAAAATCCCATTTATGCATTTTTACCACTTTTAATTCAACAAACCTATGAAACAAATCCTACTAAAAATAGATGTAATAATTAACACCCAAAAATTTATTCTATCAAAACCTTATAATTTATTCAAACCATGCTAAATTCAATAATAGAGTAGCTGGAATCAGGTCAATGGCAAACTCAATATCTTTCACTAGTGACAAACCAGGTAAATATTCTAGAAACACGTTCGAAAATTTTATCACAATTGAAAAATCTTCTAACTTTCCTTCATTCACATCCATGTCCATAACATGTGTCAAGAAGGCTTCATACCCTTTTCTCATCATCCTGTCAGCTAATAAAGTTGAAACAATTCTTGGTGAAGGAGTTCTCCTATCTCCTCTGAAAATCACCTTCTCACAATTGCCCATATCAAATTCTACCTCCTTAAGGCTACAGTCTAACTTTGCATGATATTTCTCCATGGTATCCAATTCACACCACGTAATGTCATGCTTGCAGAAACAAATGAATGCAACTAGAATCAATCAGTAAATATAGTTCTGAATTAAATAACTGAGTCATACTCGTTACCATTTCAGATGTAGCTACAGCTTCCTCTCTGGTCATAGCAAATACCCTTTTCTGTGCCTAACCTCTTAGCCTTCCTGGAGAAATAACCTTCTTTGCTACTCCAGAACTACCCACCTCAGTGACTGGCCTGGGTCCCACTATTTTTGTTTTCCTTAGGGCTTGTAACTGCGACCCTTCTTGCCTTGGTGCTTGGGGACATTCCCTAACCATATGTCCCTTCTCTCCATATCAAAAATGTGCTTTAAGTAACTTGAAGCACTCTCTTCTATGAAACTTATCACAATGCTCACATTGGGGGTTCGTGTACCTACTCCTCTCCTTCCCTTTGTTGCCCCTTGCAGTTGAGGCTTGCACTGAAACTATCTTTGCTTGTTAGCTTTTAGTAGAGCCACTACTCCCACTTCACTCTGGGTATGGAAACTCCTCATAGTCCTCTCACGCATTGAAACACTCATTCCCTTCTTTGAAGACTATTCCCGACTCTTCCTCTTCTTACTCACTTCATACTTTATATTCTTCAGTTTCTCATAAACTAACATAAAATACAAAAAGATGCAACTTTGGAGTGATGCCTCGACTCTCAATCATTCGATCTCTTGCTCATCACCTGAAGATGAGACAAAATGAGGGTGAGCTTAAAAAGTTCGTGGATAGCAGTTTTATAATCGAGAAATAAGTAAAAATCATTGAAATATTCATTTCCATTGTAAAATTCACATTGAATTCATGAAACATATATTTCTCAAATTCTCAACTTATCAAACAATTCATAAGCATCATAAATCATGCAATCATCAAATTTGTCAACACATTCTAAACACATAAGCACATCAAAATGGTTTGGGTAGGTCTATAAACAAAACATACTAACACATTCTCGCATAACGGTCTTGTGTAGCTGTGAACAGAACGTACTATCATAATCTCACATAGTGGTCTTGTATAACCATGAATAGAATGTATTATCTCAATCCCACATAGTGGTCTTGCGTAGTCATGAATAGAGGAGAGTCCATGAAAGATCTTCATGCCACTAGCAGGTAGGTGGGAGAAGCCTTTAATAGAGTTGAAATGTAGTTGACTTAATAGAATGGACCACTACAAACCCACATAATCATGCATTTCACATCTTGTAAAAATGTTGCCCAAAATGGCACTTTTTTGAAACTTGATTTCATAAACATAATTCCTTTTCAAAAATCATTTTCATATTCTTTCCATAAATCATTAACACAATGCATATACAAAACATATAGCACTTTCTCAAAGCATTTAAAAATAAATAAATGCACATTCATAAAATAGGTGAAATCATTTATTTCCATTACTAAAAAAACATTAATGGCTTATTAACTCAATTATAAAAATGTAACCCACCTTGAATTTTCTTGCTTAACACTTGCTCAAAGATGCCTCTCCTCTTACCTTTCTTGATTCCCTTTATATAGGCAAAAATCCCAATTCAATAGGGTTGCAAATTGAAAACTCATTAAGTACATTCACGAAAATTGATTCAAGGGTACTAATACTCACGTATTTCCTAAGCTTCATGAACCAAAACTCTTCCAAAATCCAAAGGATTAAAATCAAATTTACCTTGAGTCGTCATCAAATAATAATATTGTTGGCCCAAAAGGAAGCTCTTCTCTTCCTCTTTCTTTTTTCCTTCTTGCACAACCTCAAAATCTTTCTTAAAAACTAAAAAAAAGATTAAACCTTAATTGTTTTTCCTTCTTTTCTCTCCTTTCTCTATTCTCTATGACACTCTCTCTTTTTCTCTTCTTTCATTCACGTATTTGCTTCGTCAAATGCAAGACCACTTTCTTTTCTTCATATTCTACCCTTAACGAGTGTAAAAAGTCCATTTTGCCCTTTCATTTATTGCCTTACGTCTTTAATGCTTAAGTGACATACCAAAAATGCCCTTTATGCATTCTTACCACTTTTAATTCAACTAGCCCATAAAATAAATCCTACTAACAATAGACATAATAATTAATTCCCAAAACCTTATTCTATCAAAACATCATAATTTATTGAAACCATGCTAAATTTAATAATAAAGGAAATTTAGGGGCCAACATAGTGAATCACGACAAACAAGCACCATAAAATAATCCCACAATCAATTTGCAAAAACATAAATAAATCCAATAAACTATGAATTAACGAATAACTATCAAAATATAATAGCATTAACAACCCCAAAACATCCAAATTACTCAACAATAATCCCTAATATTAATTAACTATAGAAATTACACTTAATTTATCTAAACACCATAACTAAATCAAATAAACCAAAATAATGTAAAATTGCAAAGATTTTGCAATTAACAAGTGCAAAATCATAATAAATATGAAAAATATGAAAAACATAAAAAAATTCATATAAAATAAATTTATAGCCCCAGGGATTCAAATAGCAAGAATAAACTCAAAATAGCACAAAAAGCTTTAAAAATTTGAATTCAATCATGCTAAATAGACAAAGAATATCAACTAAATCCCTAAAACCTTTCCAATTACATAGGTTGCATTTCTACGCCTAATTTCGTAAAAAAAACCATTCAACAACATAAGAATAATTGAAATAAAGCATAAAATAAACCTTAAATCTATGAAATTTCAAGGGAAAATAGTTAACATATGGTTTTTGTACACCACTGAGGTGGAGGATCGTCCTCCAACTAAGAAAGAATATCAATTAAGCCCCTAAAACCTTTCCAATTACATGGGTCGTTCAAAACAACTCCATAATACCAAAAACATGCATTTCTACACCTAATTCCCTTAAAAACCATTCAACAACATAAGAACAATTGAGATAAAGGATAAAATAATCCTTAAATCTACGAAATTTCAAGGGAAATAGTTAGGATGTGGTTTTTGTACACCACTGAAGTGGAGGATAATCGTCCAACTAAGAAAAGTGAGAGAGAAAATGAAAAATGGAATTTTGAGTAAGGGGTGATGCTCGTATTACCCCTAATTTAAAATAACATAGGCATGTTATGTTATAACATAGGCATATATCTCAAACATTTTATGATAGAGTGTAAGATAGTATAAAATATTGGCCTGTAACTAGGTTGTGTTAAAACAAAAACAAGAAGATAAATTACAAGGGTATGATGGGACTTAACCTAGTTACATTATTAACAAATTTAAGAAACTTGAAATCCACAAGGCCACTAACACCTATTATGTAAATTTTAGGAAATACAAAGAAAAAGGAAACATAATTAACAGAAAAGGGTCACCTATACGTGTGTTGGTGGTTGTTTTCTTACTATTTCTCAATCACTTACCTAGTTTTAATAACATGTGCATGATAATAGGTGTATAAGTGAATCATAGTGATTTTTCAATAACACAATTGCTAACACAGGTATGTTGATGACCATGTTTCTTACTGTAACTTTATAACTCTTCTTCTCTTGGTGGAACATGGCCATGTCTCTAATCAAAATGAGCATGTAGCTCAACACAATCATCAATACGAGTGTGTTACTCTTTATAACTTTTTGACTTATCTAATTTTCCATTTACTTTCACACCTATAAATTAAAACACATAATCAAAACATAAAATATGAAAATAGCATATATATAACCATATCCAAACAAAAAAATATACTAAACCACAAAGTTAAAAAAATAAAAGTTAAATTGCATAAACTAAAACCAAAAAATCTAGAATAAAACTAATTGAAATGAAAATTTCAAATTTAAAAGCTTAGGTTGGCTTCCAATAAGTGATTGTTTAAACTCATTAGCTTGATGTTCCCACTTCAACTTACTCAATAATATCAGAGGCTAAACTCCTTTCTTTCTGTTAAATATAATCTAACGAGTCATTACTTATACTATCTTAAACAACATTTGCTACTAAAAAATCAACCACATTAAGAAAGTAACTTATGTCATCATGTTCAAGAGAATGTCTCAAAGCCATAGATATTTTGAAAGTAATCTCTTTATCTCTCACTCTCAACATTCGTTTATTGTCACTTACATTAATTATTATCTTTGTTGTGGCTAAAAATGGACGACCTAATATATGAGATACTTCATTGTCCTTATCCATATCTAAAATGAAAAGACATATAGGAGTACGATTTTGTTGCTTTAACCAATACATCTTCTATGATGCCTCTAGGGTACTTCATTGACCTATTGACTAACTGTATGGCCATCCTTGTTGGTTTTGGTTCTCCTAATCCTAGTCTCTTAAATAACTTATAGGGTATCAAGTTAGTCGTAGGCCCTAAATTAACTAAAACATTTTCAATTGATAAACTAACAATTAAGAAAGGGATAATGACAAGCATCGCTAAGTGTCAATTCCTCTAATTTCATTTTGTTTGATAACAGCTCCTTTAAAAATATGGCATACTTTGTTATCTACAAAAGAGCCTCAATAAAAAATAAGTTAATCTGCAATTGTTTAAAGAGATCTAAGAGCATAACAAACTATTTATCATGTGATTCTTCTATAGTTTTGTTAGATATGGGATAGAAGGCTTGCACTCTTTAGACTAACTTGGATTACTCACCATTTTTATCTCCGTCCTTATCCTTTTTCTTTGCCTTAATCTTCTCCTCCTCATCTTGTTTCTTTTTCACACTTAGCTTTTTGCCACATCTAAGAGTGACTGCCTTCACATGCTTCTTCGAGTTTATCTCAATATTTCAAGGAAGCCCCCTTATGGTCTCTTAAAGATCATTTCAACAACATTTCCTGTTTGATTTTCCAAGTTGGTGATAAAATCCTCCTGGTTCCTTAATGAAGTTTTAGTTACTTGGAGCCAAATTTTAGATTCCTAAATAAAATTTAGTTATGATATCTTTTAAGCTAGGCTTCCTCTCTTGCAAAAGATGTTGTTAATGAAATCTAGGTGGAGGGTTATGTCTTTGTTTCCCTTGATTCTCCTAATAAAAATTCAGGTGATTCCTCCATCTTAGTATTATTGTATAGATTATTTTGCGATTAAGGTGCATTACTTTTGTAGTCAATATATTTGTCTAGTTTTATTGTAGACTTAATAACTTAAGAATTTTGGCCTGTATGCCCTTTTTCACATAACTCACACCACATCATTTGAGCTATTTATTTTGCAATTGATAATCTAACCATCATATTACTAAAAGCGTATACCTTAATAGATAAAGTTCTAATCGCATTACATCAGCAACTTTAACTTGTTTATTAGGTTTAGTTCTAGTTGAATTCCACCAATAGCTATTCATAACCATCTCTTAATCAACTCTTAGGCCACTTCAAATGTCTTACTATTTAGGGTTCCTCCAATTGTGACATCTATCATCTACCTAGTTGAAGGATTCAGAACATTATAGAATGTTTAAACCTATAAATAAATAAGAAGACTATTATGTGGGCATCTTTTTAGTAAATCCTTGAATCTCTCTTATGTATCATATAAAGTCTCTTATTCAGTTGGGTCATAAGAAGATAAATCATTCCTTATCTTCACCATTTTGGCTAGTAGAAAATACTTCATTAGAAATTTTTTTGCATCTGATCTCAAGTCATGATCGATCCTTTAGAAAGAGAGTTAAGCTTCCTCAATGAGAAAGGAAACAATCTCAGTATGATTGCATTATCAATGTCCTCGTTAATCTTGAAAGTATTATAAATCTCCAAAAAATTAGTGATGTTAGCGTTTAGATTCTTGTCTTATATGTCATCAAATTGAAAAAACTAGTATACCATCTGTATAAAATTTGGTTTGATCTTAAAATTTTTGGTTGTAATAATTGGTCTGATGATACTAGACTTAGTTCTAGTTAGGGATAGCATTGCATAATTAGACATAATTCTTTATTATTCACTATAATATCTAGTTGTATGTTCACAAATTCTTGCTTCCACTCTTCTTCCCTTTAAGATACATTGGAATGGAATCTTGGATTCAACTAATTTATGGCAATGAATGGTTATTTGTTGTTGAATTATTGATCGTGTTGCCATAAGCATCGAAATCAATGGAATAGTCAAATGGAGGGGTAAGGAAGGTAATCTGCTGAGATGAGGATCCTAGTTCCTAAGGTTTTGTAAAGCTGTCCTTTTAATTTTAAAATCTTCCTTGACTAATTAAAACAAATTGCTTCAGGTCATAAACAAATCTAGCTTTTAAAAAAGCAATAAGAAAAATAAATAAAAAATGAAAATGAAATAAATGGTTACATTAATGGAAATCAAGTTTTCCTAATATCCTAATTCCTGATAACAACACCAAAAGCTTATTGGACTCTTATAAGTGATGTATGTAACTCAATTCTTTTACTCTATAGACTGTCCAAGACTAGTGCACTTATTATTCTATAATATTGGGCTCAGAGCACCAAGTGTCAATCCTACAGAAACTATAAGTGCTAATAATGTATAGTATCAAGTGTCGATCCTACGAAGACTATGATAATTAGTAATGACTCTTTTCCTATTATCTAACTTCCAATTAAGGTTTTGTTGATAATTCTTATTAAAATGAAAAAATAAAATCAAAAAGCTATAATAACAAAAGAATGAAAAATCAACCAATAAAACAAATAGTACTTAGAATTTGAATCCCCTTATAACTTCTCATGCAATCATAATTCCACTAATGAATTCGCTCTCAAGTTCATTAGGTATGAAAATTCTTTAATTATTCAAATATTTTTCTCAAAACTATTAACATGTAATTTTAGGCTGATTACTTAATTTTTTCTAATTAAAAGCCTCATTAATCAATTTATGAATTTTGCTATTAGGTTTGACCCTAATTCAAGAGATTTATATCGACCTATCTTTAAGTTTGCACATAACTCCTTTCAGTTAAACTAGATCTATTCATATATTAGATTTCTCAATCTCAATTCCATGAAATTATACTTGAATTAACATATCAGTAATATCAATCAAAGAATAAACTAGAACGTGTAATTGAATCTTAATAAAATCAAAGAATAAGTTAAATTAAACAAAGTTGCCACAACATCCATCATGGGGTTCATCTAATTCAGGTACCATAAAGGGTAACTAATCAAAATATCCAACAAGATATCAAAACTAAAGGAAAAGTTGAAAATCAAGGATAACATGATTGAGATCCCTAAAATCCTCAAAAACTTTACCCCCAAAATTTCATCAATTCTAATAAGGTTTCCTTAGTTATTTCTCTTTCTTTATATCTTCCTAGGGTATCTTGTAACATTTACCTTGCGTGCTCTATCTTTTTTCACCCAATCTTTTCTTTTGAAAATTGAAATTCAAATCGAATAAGGTACATAGGCACCAACATAGGTGTGTTGGTGACTGTGTTCTTTAAATTAAAGCACAACACTATTCAGAGCTAACATATGCACAAGCATAGACGTGTATCGTCAATATGGGCTTTCTAACTACTCTACATGGGAATGTTTTGTATGAAACACTCTTCTCATCTCTAAACTCTTCAACATGGTCATATACATTGTCATGCACTCCATAACTCAAATAATACAACTCCAAATTGCTCCAAACTTGTCTAAATTTGTTCCTTTTTACTCCAAGTGAATGAAATATGTCTAGAAAAATATGAACAAAATAAGTACTAAAATTAATTTAAGATCAAATAAATAAGCAAAATGCATTGAATATGAGAATAAAAATATAACTTAAACGTTGTTTATCAAATATATTAATGAAAAACAAGGGACTAAGCCTTACAAAATAAGCCCTAAATACTTGCTATAAAGGCTTAAATCCATACCAATATATTGCATGGGTAAGAAATATGGAAGTAAATTAGAGAACTAACCAACTTTTGTATCCCCTAATAAAAGGACATATAACCACATACTAGACAATATTCAATATTATGAGGAGAAAGTGGAAAGCACACTCATTTTGAACCTATAGCTAGTTGTTCCACAAGTTTTGCCTTGCATGTCAACATAAGTGGGGAAGATTCACACTTGCATTACTACTTCATTCTATTCCTCATAATCTTCATTTTGTATGTTAAGTTGGATAACATCATCTAACTTTTAACATTATTCTCCAAGTAGAGCCCGAGGTTGGAGATTGGAGGTTAAAAATAAAAGGTTTTATAAAGATTATCATTTAAATCAGTGATTATTCTCTAACTTCATCCCTAAATTCAATTAAGCCTTTGCTCCTATGCTTGTAGCTCCTGGCATATAAAGTAGATAGATGGCATAAGTTTATAGAACATATGTATAGAAAACCTTGAACTACTTGATTATTTATGTCCCTTTAGAACACTTTGAATATATTCCTTACATTTCAACATCTTCTCACCATTCTTGGGAATTTGTTCACTTACAATGTTGTATTTTAATCAATCAACTACTAGTAGTATTGGAGTTGTATTTGTATATATCTTTAAGGATCTCACTAAAAATGAACCCTTTAGTTCTTCTTATGCTTGTAAACATATGATTATTCCTCTCCCTCCATACTACATATACCAAACTCCCCAGGGATAGTTTGAAGGAGATAAAATTTTGTACGTTCCTCCATTTCCATTATATTATCCGATCCAAAATTTCACCTTAAGAAAAAGCATGTCAAGAGTTACGAAATGAAGAAAGCAACCTATTCCACAAGATATCATAGAATTGGCACTAGAAGTAGATATGTTATAAAGTTTTAGGAATTAAATAGCAAAATAAACACTTATCATCTACCTATCACCCAAACATTTCTTCCTTTGTTGACAATTTAACATGAATAGCTAACTATAGTATAAAAGTCATCATAGGAATTGCTTGAGGAAATAGACCAATCGATGCTAAGGTACCTTTGGTGCTCTAATTGTTATCATTTTCATGTATGATCTATTAGAGAAGACTCCTGATTGGTTAATAGCCCAATAAATATGATCTTCAACAACTAAATTTGTCCGTGTAGTAAATCTTACAATCTACTTTTAATTAGAAGTTCTAGATTAAATTGATCCTCCTAAATTACTTGTTTCATTGTGTTTTGATAAGGGAGTATTTTCCTTAAATGAGAAAAAGAGGTATTTTCCATTAATGTACCTATTGGACTCTAATTATTATACCAAAATAAAGCTTTAAAACAACTATACAACTTAGTTTTGTACCAAGGCTAGACTTGATTCTTAAGCTATAGACTAATAACTTCTATTTACAGATTAATGAATATATTATTTTCCTAGTCGATATTTTGATTATAGTGCGATACACATGACGTGCATATGGAAATATGACATGCTATTTATACTATATAATCATCATTTTCTAAATATTCTTCTTTATGTTCTTAATTATGGCTTCCATTATGCCATTTATTTGAGGATAATAAGGGAAAATTTTATTATTTGAGGATAATAAGGGGAAAATTTTAAATGACTAGTTTTGAATTATTTACAAAGTTTTTGAATTATTGTGGCCTTTAGATTAGGAGCATTACTTGTGATAATTTTTCTAAACAATCTTTAACGACAATTGATATCTCACTTAATGAACTTATTGAAGACTTTGTGTGACTTAAGGGTATAAGTCGACTTCATTCCACTTGGTGAAGTTATCTTTTACAACTAGTATGATGATTGAACCAAAAATATAAATTCTCCATATTGAAAATGGATAAGGAAAGGACATTCTATGAAAGGGGGAAGCTTGCAAATGCTTCAGATTTTTTGTATAAATTTAGCAAAGGTGAGAGTTGTTCATGTACAGAATGCAATCTTGCTTTATGTTTAGCCAATAATATTCCATTAGAAAATCAATTAGGCAATTTTAAGACTACCTAGATGATTCGTGTATGGCCTTTCATGTGCTTCTCTTGTAATCTAGTTCACCTTGCTATTAGTCACAATGCAAAAGAGATCATCATCAAAATTCATTTTGTATACCAACTCTCCACTTAACAAGAAATTCATTACGAGTATCCTGAATTCATTCTTCTTCATGAAAATTTTCTCTTGAAGGATATTTGTTAATTTGTATGAGGCTTTTGTCAAAATACCATGGATTTCTATTAGGATGAATATTTACTACTAAACAATACCTTATCCCAATTTAAAGAGGTTCAATTAATAATTCTATACTTTTTTTTTTCAAAGAAGCCAAAGTTGGCATCAAAAACTTGTTTTTTTCTTTAGAGAATTGAAATAATTCAACTTGTTAATCTCCAAATTGTGCACGAAAGTAGGGCAAATTATGAGTATTTATTTTATACCCTATTGCTATACTAATGAGTGGCTATAGAAAAGTTATATAAAATAATTTTAGGACAAACAAATTAATAGTAAAAGAGAATAAGGAAGAAAAGACAAAATCAATTTGTATTGGTTTGTCTAAACAACTCTTAGCCTATGTATGCTCCTAAAGCTTCATTTAATAATTTACTATCTTCTTCTTTTAATAAGCGAAGAAAAATCCTCCACATAGTTTATTCTTTATCAACGGTGAAAAGGAATCCTTAAAAATCTTGTTTCAGTTGAAAAGGATCCCTCAAAATATGTAACTAAGGGGGCGTTTGGTTTGGGAGTTTGTGAATGAATGAATGAAATAATTGTAAAAAATTGTGTTTGCTTTGGGGTTTTCAATTCCAAGGGAATAGATTTATTCCATTAAGTTTGGGAATCTACTAAACCATCCAAATGAGGTGGGTATCAAGTTTTCATTCCAATATAGTGGTTACTATTTATACCCCTCCCCCACATAAGCAATTTTTATTTTTAATTATATTACTCATCACTCATCATCAT
>JANJEY010000234.1:34190241-34210686 GCA_024703695.1 Erythroxylum cataractarum | reverse complement strand
TCACATCATAATTTCCTTCATGCTATGTCATATATCATGGACTTCATTAATTTGATTAAAGATCAATATCAATTCATTATAAAATGAACATCAAATAAATGAAACATGCCTTTCTTTATTTATTCATAATGTCTGTACATGACTATGAACAAAATGCGCTAAAGGGGATTACCTTTAGGGCACTACTCTAACAATATATAGTTATAAATAATCTATTTATGATAAAAAGTGTGGATATAAAATATTGGGAAGTTCGCGTAAAAATCATTCTTTAAACTTAGAAATTCCCCCAACAAAAAATTCTTCAAAATAAGAAATTAAAAGATTTTGTTGAACTTGTTCATTTAGAAATTTCCTTAAAAGTTAATCATAGGAATAAAAGATCTATATCAAGCAAAGATCTAATTGGTAGAATAAAGTTATTTATTGTTATGTCATTTGATACATTGTGGGTAGAAGCGTTGATAAGTTAGGTTAGGTGAAAGAACCGAAAGAGAGGGATTCGTCTTCTGGATTTTATCAATTGACAAATTATTTTTCAATTAGTTAAGAAAGAGAAATAAAAAGAAGATGTGTATGAATGAAAGATTTAGCAACAAGAAGAAAGAAAAGGATTAAATCGAAGAACTCCAGAGCATAGGATTTTGAAAGAAGTCATTAAAAATAAAAACCAAAAATTGCAATTGATAAACTCTCAAATAGAAAATTTTTCAAAGAGTTAAAAACTAAAGAATTAACAAAAGTGTTAAATTTAAAATATAATTTACCTTAACCGCTACCTAAAAGTTCTAGCTTGCTTCATTAATCCTTGCATTTACGAAATGAAAGATATGCGATTAAAGGTTTGAGCCTTGAAGTTGGAGTAATGTAATACAATATATATATATATATATATGTGTCATATATATAGACGTCTGTGTGTGTTTATGAAAACTTACTTTTTATCATTGTCGGTTGGTGAGTACAAGTGTCAATTTTAGCCTAGCTCAATTCTAGTTTAAGTTAGTTGGGTTACTATCTAAAATTGTTCCTCCCGACCAACCGGCTCATGACCAGACCGAAATAATAAAACAACATTATTTTTTTATATTTTAAGTCAAGGCAACAGGTGATCAGATTAGCCTTGAGTGCGTAACCCGAGGGTCGGATTGGGTCGGGTCAAGAGTGACACCGGCTCAACCCAACCCATTGACATTAGTAAAGAGAACTAAGATTGCTAAAATAAAGGAGTGGGGAAGATGACCAACGTGTTGAAGCAACAGTGTGGTTATCTTTTATAGCTTGAGTTTATTGAATGAGAAGCAAAACCAATGACAATTGAATGATGTCACGAAACCAACGACTTGACCTAGCTAAAAGCAAAAATAAATATCCTACTGAGTTTTCAAGAGAAACTATCATTGATAATTTAGACTTAGTTACGCGATAAGATTAAGATTGACTGAATATTTTAGATATTAGTGGAAGAGTAGAAACAAGGAGTTGTATTAATATTATTGCCATGAATCAAATAAATATTCTTCAAGTTATAAGACTTGTCCTGAATTCCGTCACAATGCAAATATGTAATGCATTTTCCTCTTGCCTGTTAAAAGGTGGCTAAGTTAAGTTGTGAAGGACGGTTCAAAATCCTAGCCAACATTGGCATGGGTAATATCTAAAGGAAGCCTTGACCTTCCAGAAGTGGAAAGAAATGGCATCACATATTACAAGAAAAGAAATTTAACTGTTAGTACTTACCACGCCCTAGCATATCCGTCTTAATTCAGTTAAAAGAGACAAAGAGGCAGAGTAAAACAAACATCATTATTATCTTCTCCAAACACCCCAAAGTCAGTCGGTTATCACTTGGTCTAGTACCCCCCAATCAAATTATAGGACATTTTTTTCAACCAAAACAAGAAACCCTTTTTGTTTTTCTTTTCTTCTCTTCCTTCCTCTGCCTTTTCTATAACGTGGGATAACAAACACCCCATTTCTTGGTTTTTAACCACGCTCCTTTGTAACTGTATTTAATCTCATCAAACAAAACCCTAAGGGTTCTTGTAAGAAGCAATCGCCGCCAGATTGATCTCTTCTTACCCGTCAAACCCTCCTCATTTCCTTCTCTTTAGACAGCTCACTGTGTTTTTCTTCCTTAACTTCCTCAAAACCACCTCCTCTCACAACCTGTGTTCCATTCCTTTACATGGAGACATGGCGCTGAAGCTGTGTGATTCTGTCTCAAGGAATTTATTCTTCAAGGGAGTTTCCCATGTTTTAATTCTTATCTTTACGCCTCATATATTCTCTGGACTTCGTAGATTGGTTTCTCAAAATTTTGACCTTTGTAGTTTACAGTGACTATCAGTATGGGTTTTAGCATTTTAAGTTGCTTCTACGTAGAAATTTTTGGTCTTTAGCACCTTTTAGTAACAGTTGATACTGGTTTATTGAATCAGTTGTTAGATTGTACTAGTTAATGATCAAATTGGGTTTTGACCATGCTCTCTGAATTGGGAAGGAGACCGATGATAGGCGCACGCGACACATCTTTTGGCGACGATTTAGAAAAAGAAATAGGGTTGTTGCTACGAGAGCAGCGTAGGCAAGAGGCTGATGACCGTGAGAGAGAGCTTAATTTGTATAGGAGTGGTTCTGCACCACCAACTGTTGAAGGTTCACTGAATGCAGTCGGGGGCTTGTTAGGTTGTGGAGGCGGTGGTGGTGTTGGTGCCCCCCTTTCGGAGTTTGCTAATGGAAGCACCAGAAATGGGTTTTTGTCTGAGGAGGAGCTTAAGTCGGATCCAGCTTATTTGTCATATTATTACTCGAATGTTAATTTAAACCCTAGGCTTCCACATCCTCTACTATCAAGGGAAGATTGGAGGTCTGCGCAAAGATTGAAAGGTAATTCAGTTTTAGGTGGTATTGGAGATAGGAGAAAGGTGAATAGTTCTGATAATGGAAGTGGAAGGGCCGTGTACACGATGCCACCGGGGTTTGACTTGAAGAAGCAGGAAACAGAAATTAATTCAGACAAGGTGCACGCGTCTACAGAGTGGGGTGGCCATGGACTGATAGGTTTACCTGGATTAGGACTTGGAAACAATCACAAAAATCTTGCTGAAATCTTTCAGGTGATTACTAATTATTGTTGTCGATATCTGTGATTTATATGAAATTCTGCTGTTACCGTGCATTGTTTCTTTACAATATTGTAGGTATCAAAAAGCTCTTTTACTTAACCACGTTGCTTGGATTTTATTGACTTAAGTTAAAAGTTCCACTCATGAATATCATGTAGTATGATGTACTGATACAATATCTGTGTATTGACTCAAGCAGGTAGTAATATGATTTTTATAGTTGTTTGGGTGTCTCTCAAGGCTTTCCTTGAATTTGCTTGTCACCATATCTTAAGATGAATAATACAAAGATCTGTTGCTTCAATATTTGGTCATGATAATGTGCTTATTTGTTGATTTGTGTGATGATGATTATAGGTAACTGGTTTTGTGTATTTAGTTTGTCAGATGTGAGCTTGTCTGTAACCATGCGCACTCTGATCTCTTTTACTTGCCATTTTTGCAATCTTGTGTCCTATAAGTAGTTTCTCCAGTTACTCTTGGTCAGTGCTTGTCATGAATGATGAGATCATTTTTGTTGTTATTTCCATTGCAATCTTGTTATAAAAATTGCTCTAATTTCACCTCTTCTTGCAATTCACTTTGATTATTTTTTACTCATGCTTGAGATTTATAATTCTACAAGTTAATGTTATCACTCTGTGTGTCAACAGATACAATTCATGAACTGAATACTGAGCAGCCTTTAACTTAGTGAATATCTTATTTGGTATGCACATTGACTTCTTTGTCATATTAGAAAAGTTTATCCCTGTCGAACAATGTCGGTGACTTCTATCGCTGTAGCATCAGTTAGATTCTCATACATGTTTTTCACCACTGCTTCTTTTTCATCTTGGTGACGGCATTTTCATTCTCAGTCTTGGTGACGGCATTTTCATTGCACTTAATTGGTACTAGGGTCTGTCTCAAAGTCATTGTTTTATTCATGCAGGATGACTTGGGTCACTCAACATTGCTGAAGCTAAACCCTTCGGGTCCAACTAGCTGCAACACGTTTGGTGAGAATGTTGAGACTATTGGTTCGGCTGAAAATGAGCTGGCTCATTTGTGCTGTGAATTATCCTCTGTAGATAATTTATGTAGTGGTGCTAATGGTCAGGGTTCATCTGTTGTTCAAAATCCTGGCCAACCATCTTCATATACTTATGCTGCTGCTCTTGGTGCTTCCTTGTCTAGAAGTGCTACTCCCGATCCTCAACTTCTTGTTAGGGCTCCTAGTCCCTGTCCTACGCCGATTGGACACGGTAGAGCTTCTGTTTCTGAGAAAAGACCTATCAGTTGTAACATATTTAATGGCATCTCATCTGGGATCGATGAAGCTCCAGATTTGGTAACAGCTTTATCTGGAATGATATTGACAAATGGTGTCATAGATGAAGAGAACCACTTGCCCTCGCATTTTGAGCAGGATGCTGAAAACCACCATGATTATCTATTTGGTCCTACCGGTGGTCACAATCAATTGAAGCAAAATGCATACTTGAAGAAATCCGAGTCTGTTAAGTTTCATATGCCTTCTGTTCCACAATCAACAAAGATTTCATACTCTGATTTGAATAGAAGTAATGGTAGTGGGTTAGACATGAATAGCTACCCCTTAGTATCTGATAGGCAAGCTGAATTGCAAAAAACTGGTGTTCCATCTGATAATTCATGCTTGAAGGGGTCACCCGCTCCCGCTATCAACACTGGAGGTGGCTTGCCAACTCAATACCAGCACCTGGATTCTATTAATTCTTCCCTTGCAAATTACGGATCAAGTGGGTACTCCATTAACCCAATGTTGGCTTCCCAACTTGGGACTGGTAATCTGCCACCATTATTTGAAAATGCTGCTGCAGCCTCTGGAATTAACTTGAGAGTTTTGGGGGGAAGTTTGGGGTCTGGAGCATCTTTAACAGCTGCATCTGAATCGCACAACATTGGAAGAGTCGGGAGCCCAATGATGGGGAGTTCCCTTCAAGGATCTTTTATTGATCCAATGCATCTGCAGTATTTGAAGACATCAGAATATGCTGCTCAGCTTGCAGCTCTCAATGATCCTCCTATGGACAGGAATTACTTAGGTAACTCATATGTAAATTTACTTGAACTTCAGAGAGCTCATGTTGGAAGTCTTTTATCACCTCAGAAATCACAGTATGGAGTTCCTTTGGGTGGTAAATCTGGTGGTTCTAATCATCATGGGTATTACGGCAGTCCTACATTTGGTATTGGCATGCCATATCCTGGAAGTCCTCTGGCGAATCCTGTTATGCCCAACTCTGCTGTGGGAGCTGGTAGTCCCATGAGACAAAATGAGCTGAATGTGCATTTTCCGTCTGGGATGAGGAACTTGACCGGGGGAATCATGGGACCCTGGCACTTGGATGGTGCAGGTGAAAGCTTTGGATCTTCTCTCCTGGAGGAATTTAAGAGCAATAAGACAAAGTCTCTCGACCTTTCAGAAATTACTGGTCATGTTGTTGAGTTCAGGTGCTTACAGTTTGAAAGTTATTTCCAGTTCTACAATTACACTCTGCTCTTAATTTACGTGCATAATTTGGTGTGTCAGTGCTGATCAGTATGGGAGCAGATTCATTCAACAAAAACTTGAGACAGCAACAATGGGTGAGAAGAACATGGTTTATCAGGAAATTATGCCGCAAGCTCTTGCTTTGATGACTGATGTATTTGGTAATTATGTAATTCAGAAGGTATCCAATATCTGCAGGTGTCTATTTTTGCATATTTGCATCTCTATATATTTTATGTATTAAGTTACTCACAACTCTAGCTTTGTGTTTCTGAATACAGTTTTTTGAACATGGACTTCCGTCACAGCAAAGAGAACTTGCTGGCAAACTTTTTGGTCATGTTTTAACACTTAGCCTTCAAATGTATGGTTGTCGGGTGATCCAAAAGGTATCAATAAGGTTGCTATGCACATCTTTAAGCGATTGACCAAGAATTGTACTATACTGAAATGAAGTGAATGGGTCAGCCAAAATCACACTATATTATCAGGATAGTGAATATTAATTGGGAAGAGGAGGTTGTTTGTCACTTGTTTCAACTCTGATGCTCTAACATATGATAACTTTATAAGATTATGTAATAGTACTAGTTTTCCATTGACTGTAGTTACTGAATTAAGACAATAATGCTGATGTTGAAGTTTAAAGCAATAACATTTCTTGTTTAAAACTGTGTAGGCCATTGAGGTTGTTGATTTAGACCAGAAAATTAAAATGGTTGAGGAACTTGATGGTCATGTCATGCGATGTGTACGCGACCAGAATGGAAATCACGTCATTCAAAAGTGCATTGAGTGTGTACCTGAAGAAAATATACAATTTATTGTCTCCACCTTCTTTGATCAAGTTATAACCCTGTCCACCCATCCATATGGGTGCCGTGTGATTCAGGTTCAGACTCCTTTCCAATGCTTTTCTTCTCCTAACATTTTTTGTCAAGGCGTATTTTATGATTCTGAACACTTTTGGCTGTTCTCTTTGTTGCAGAGAATCCTGGAACACTGCCAGGACCCAAAAACCCAGAGCAAAGTTATGGATGAAATACTAGGATCTGTTAGCATGTTGGCACAAGATCAATATGGAAATTATGTTGTCCAGGTTAGTAACTTTATTCGTGAAGGTTTCTACCCCCATTTGAATGTTTTACTGTATTGTTTTGTTGTGTTGCACACAACAGTGTTGCTGTTGTTGGTTTTGTTTTTATAAGTTGGATTTAATTTGAGATTCCCTTATACAATCTATATTTTTGTATTGTGGGTTTAAGTTTTCTTGCTTTGCTATCAAATTTGAACACTGATCTTTTAGTTCCATTTGTTCCTATTCCCAAATTCTTTTGCTTAAATAGGTGACAGTTCCATGTTCTTTACTCGAATTGCCAGGATGTTGCTATCAGTTCTGCACATCGTGTAATTACTACAAGTCATGAATAGAATACTTGTAATAGAATACTTGTAATTTAACTTGTTTGTGTCTGACAAGTGGAGTTTTATTGAACTATAGCTTTTGATTGACGACCTCCTTAAAGGGTACGTACATAAATAGTTGCAATCTGCTCATTTACGTGATGCAAAGTTGTGGAACACATCTATTACTAATCTGTTTAGCTTCTTGTTTCTTAGTATTCATCTATCGAAACCAAATGTGTAATTAATGAATATTGCTCCCTCTTTGTGTATAGGTCTCTGTTATTAGAAGTTTGGAATGTTGTTACTTGGTTGCACCTTTTATGACTCTCTTTAGCTCTTTTTAATGCTTTAATTTGTACTATGCCTGGTTTTGATAATGACAGCATGTACTAGAGCATGGAAAGCCTCATGAGCGATCTGCTATCATCAAGGATTTAGCTGGAAAGATTGTTCAAATGAGTCAGCAAAAATTTGCCTCCAATGTTGTGGAGAAGTGTTTAACTTTTGGTGGTCCAAATGAGCGCCAATTACTAGTCAATGAGATGCTCGGCACTACTGATGAAAATGAGCCTCTCCAGGTTTGTAATTTCCACAACTTCTTTAGAAACTTGGACGTAGTAACCTATTATATCTGTTAGACATCATACTTGCAGTGACTATGTGATGTTATGAGTGATGTGTTGTTTGCTACATTTTCCTTCCAGGCTATGATGAAAGATCAGTTTGCAAACTATGTTGTACAAAAGGTATTGGAGACTTGTGAGGATCAACAGCGTGAGTTGATCCTCACACGAATAAAGGTTCATCTAAATGCATTGAAGAAGTACACCTATGGGAAGCATATTGTTGCCCGTGTGGAGAAACTTGTTGCTGCTGGAGGTACTCTTTAACTCTTTTCCTTTTATGAGTGCATATAAGTTCGACATATATGCCTAAATTGACTTTGGAAACAAACATAAATACTATGGTATGATCTTTTTGCTTGGTTACTTATGCGTTGCTAATCAACTGCTATCTCTGAACTATCCATGAAGCAGAGTAACAGCATACATAGAATTGGTTACAGTTGTTTGTCCAGCATTTATCTATTACAAAATTATTATTTTTTTGATGTGAACTTAGTGGTACTATATATTTCCCCGTCATGCTGCATTAGTTCTACACATTATGCCAATATGCAAAAGTACTAAAATATGTACCTCTACTTTGATAATCCGTGATGATCACCATTCCACTCCAACAGCAAATTGTATACATGCTAGATTGGTGGGTCATACTTGAAACAAGTGCTTTGAATGTGTCTTGTTTTTGTGTTTTGAATATGTCTTGTTTTTGTATGTATAAATGTTTTATTTTGTGTTACTCATTATTGCATAATATACTTGCAGAAAGGAGAATTGCAGCGCAGGCAATGCACCCTGCTTAGGTGGCTTAGGAAAGAAAGTTCTGTACAGCTAACTGAGGGTAGTGTGAGCTTCCTCTCTTTCTTTCTTTTCATATCTCTGCCTTTGTTTTAGAAGGTACGAGCTTATCGGAAATAAAATGTTTGCTTGTACTGGAATCTGTACATTGTGTAGCTTAAGGTTTTATACATAGAGTTGAGCAAGCTGAGGTTCACATGTTGATCACCTACTGCCCATGCATAGGAGATTGACTATACAGGTTCTAAAGGGTGTAAAAATGATCCAATGTTGAGGTAGTCTAAAACGTGACTGTACAAATGACGCTAAGCAGAGAGCTGTTAATGATTAGGAGCGGCCAGTTTCTTTATGATGTATCGATATTATGACATATTCCTTCAAAGTTACATTTTTCTTATGGTATTTAGTTTAAGTTGCTTGGGCCCTATGTGATGGGAAACATGATAATGATATGTGCACTTTTAATACCTTAGTGTTTGTCGTGTATTCTTGCTTAAGAGGATGGCATTTCATTTTGGAGTGCTAATCCTGTCGACGATCTCTCTCTGGAAGTTAAACCGTTGTATTTCAGAGAGCATTTTGATGCATTAAGCTTCCTTGGGTTTAACAACCATACTCCCACTGCTTTGTGCATGACCCTGACCTTCAGTTTTGCCCACTGGTTTTAACTTGGAATGCAGAAAGTTACTAAAGCTAGAAAAGAGAACTTTTCCAACGATGGAATTCTGAACATCTCGTGCCCCGTTATTTGATAAAGGCATTGGTTGTTGATTGAAGAGATATACCATTTCCTGACATTTATTTACCATTCTTTTGTAGACTAGTCATGTAAATTCTATGAAACTCTAGGAACCTTGAAATTTTTGTTCGATACATTTCGTCATCTGTCAGTCAACGAAATTGTTAGATAAAATAAATATAACATAATCATAACGAGCATATTAGATAGGATTATTTGTCTATGCATATAATAAACAAATAATCATGTACTTGGATTTCCGTTATAGTTTCTCCGGTTAAAGAACTTTTATTGCCTTCTCTTTCATTTGGAAGTTTTTTCTTCTGTTAGAAGTTTTTGTTGTTTGCAGATTCATCATATCTGTTGTGTTGTCGTTTTTTTTTAATGCATCTGTTAGAAGTTTTTGTTGTTTTCAGATTCATCATATCTGTTGTGTTGTCGTTTTTTTTTAATGCAACACCTTTTAACTACCTTTGGTGTTTATGTAAGGGAAAATGACTTTAATAGCCCTCATGGGTGTATTTAATTCATTCTCTCATTCACACATGAAGGGTTTTAATCTAATTAAAAAAGCAAATTTTTTGCAGATTTCATACTTGTTCAATAACCGGTGTGACTAGCATATGATGAGAGCACAATGTTATATATCTGTTAGAAGTATATGACATCTTGATTTCACAAATTTATCCTGGAATTTATGAGTCATTGAGTAGACATTGTATACTATAGGTTATATCTTGCATTTGCATTTGCATTTTTTCCTTTGATCTCATTTAGTTTTTTGAGTCATGGTTGTATTCAATTTCTTTACTAAAAAGACAATAGCCATCTATGAATATTTTTCATGCGAGTCAATGATCTAAATTAAATGACCTTCTTTTATTCTCAATTCTCTTTTGAATTAACTTTAATTTGCTTTCCTAGAATTATTCTATAAGATTGTATCTTTCATGATTTTTTGGCAATAACCTAAAGTAGCAAACCTTAAATTCAATTATCAAGAATGAAACAAGAGTCATAAGATTCTTCTTATCCTCAAGGGTCTCTCACAATGTAAGATGAGATCTTACGACTTACATTAATCTCCTTTTTTTTATGGTTGTGTACATATGGTACGAGTTATGTGTTACGGTATTTATCCATTTCATTTAACTTGAACATTTTTCATTTAAGAAATACTATACAGATGATAGTTCAAACATATTCAATATTTAACTCGAGTTCACTTATCTACTCAAAAACTTATTCAGAATTCACATCTGGCAACATAAGAGATATAGTGATTAACAAATCACCTTGGACTAATTTCTTTGTGGCATTTATTGTTTAAGTTTCTTGCTCTCAATTATCACCTAGATAATAAACTTTAAACATGCCTCATCTCTAGCGAGCATAAAACACTATAGGTGATTTCTTGTGTGAGAAGGCCAATCTATAATCTCTCATATAATTATGATTCATCCAAAAAAATATATTTATACACAAACATATATATTCATGAATCAAATGATACAATGTATAATCTTCATCATGTAGTATATTCAAACATATGACATTCGATTGAGTGAACATACATAGAGAAATGTTTATCAGTACATTTCAACATTTACGTAGTCTTAGAGACTTTATACGCCCAATGTATATATCTCTAAAAATTGGCTTTGTCATTGGGTTTGCTATCATATATCGCGTAGATATATATCTCATGTTCATTTCTCCTCGTGCAACTATATCTTTCACATAATTATACTTAGTATCTATTTGCTTTGTCTTACAATAAAATTTGGGGTCTTTAGTATAAGTGATTGCAGCTTGACTATCACAATTGATGATCACTAGATTAATTTCGCTTTTAATGACTTCCAAATGCACTAAGAATCGATGAAGTCACATAGCCTCTTGTACTGTAATTGAGAATGCTATAAATTCAATTTTTATTGTGGATAATGCAACGCAAAATTGTTTCTTACTTTTTTATGATATTGCTCCATGGTTTAGTATGAATACATATCTTGAGGTAAATTTTCTTTAGTCTAAATCTCCTCTTCAATCTACATCTGTATACCTTTGTATACATAGATCATCGCCTTGATAATATAATGTATAGTCCACGGTTTCCTTTAGATACCTCAATATTCTCTTTACTGCTTTTCAATGTGCTTGGCTTGGATTTGATTAATATCTGTTCACCATCCTAATAATGTAACAAATATCTAGTCTTGTACACATACATAAGACTTTCAACTACACTAGAGTAGGGAATATTCTTCATTTGTTCCCTTTCTTGTGGCGTTGAAATGCAATTTCTCTTACTAAGGTCTTCATTTCTAGCCATAGGATTATCAATTGGTTTGTAATCTTGCATACGGAATCGTTCAAGAATTCTTTGAATGTATATCGCTTCTGAGAGTGATAACAATATCTTCGAACGATCTCTTGAAATCTTGACTATAAGAATGTATGTTGTTTTACACGTCTTTTATTTCAAATTCAGATGATAACCAATCTTTGATTTGCGTAAGAAATACACAATCATTACAAGCAATCAATATATCATCTACGTATAAAGATAAAATTGAGAATTTATCTTTGGGTCTTTTAACATACACACAATGATCTTCATCGACCATTTGAAAATCATACGAAATGATTACGTTATGAAAACGAATATATCATTGTCTTGAATATTGCTTCAGGCCATAAATTGATTTTAATAATCGACATACTTTATTTTCTTAACCTGCCTTGATGAAACCTTCAAGTTGTTTCATATAGATTTATCATCTAATTCTCGATTGAGAAAAGTAGTTTTTACATTTATTTGATGTAATTCAAGATCCATACTGGCTACAAGATCTATACTGACTATAAGATGGATTGAAGCAAATTTTACAACAGGTGAAAAAGTTTCCTCGTAATCAATTCCCTCATATTGTGTGTATCCTTTTGCTACAAGACGTGCCTTATATCTTTCTATATTGCTATCAGTTTTTCGCTTAATTTTGAGAACTCACTTGTTCCTAATCGTTTTATGCCCTTCAAGGAGATTAACCAAGTCCTATACTTAATTGGAGCTTAAAGAAACCATTTCTTCTGTCATTGCTTTCATCCATTATTCTTTAGTAGGGCCAGTAAGAGCCTCATTTACATTCCTTGACTCTTTTTCCTCTTGCAAAATAATCATATTAATTTCACCTTCAATCTCAAAACGAAGTCGGGGAATTATTCCTTGATTATTTCGTCTTAACAGAGGTTCATCATAAATAAATTCATAATTGATTTGATTGCTCCCACTCGGATTAGTCATTATAGGTAACCTTTCTATGGAATTGCTCTCACTTGGTTGAAGTTCCCTATCTTGATTCTTCATAACAGAATCATTCTGATCAAGCGATTCATATAATAATAGGTCTTTACTTATTTCTCCTTGCGTAGGAAAATCATTCTCTAAGAATGTTACATCTCGTTATTCAAATTCAGTTACACTTCCATTACCTTGTTCACTAATGAACATGTATCCTTTTGAGTGTTTTAAGCATCTAATAAAAATACTTTCTCCCTCTTGGGCCTAATTTTTCATGTTTATGAGAGAGATCATAAACATAAGCTACACACCCCGAAGGTCTGAGACTTGACATATCAGGTCTCCTATCAGTCCACAACTCATATGGTGTGCTAGTAACTGATTTTGTGGGCATACGATTAAGTACATAGATGACTGTTAGCAATGCATCATGTAACATCCCGTTACCGATGTGAGGGCATATCGGTAATGAGGATGAGTGAACAGTACTTACTTGAAGAGTATCAGCAGGAGAAAGATATAAGGGAGATTGAATTATGAAATTTGTAGTGGAAGTTCGTTTATTAGTGTTCAAGGTGATAGTGAAAATGTTGAAGGTGGTAGTGCTCCTACCCACCAAGAAGTGAATGTTGCATCTATACCTGATGTTGGGAAAAAAAGAAGAAGACAAGTGTTGAACTTTTTTACACCACGAGTAGCTCCTAGAGCTTAGCCTTCAATTTGTAATGCCTTGCAATCAAAAGAAGTGAGTCATAATGTAGATATGGAAATGGCTAGATGGTGATGTGATTTAGGTATGACATTCAATGCTTCCCGATCTTATTATTATCAACCTATGGTGCATGTTATAGCCTCTTCTGATCCATGATACAAACCTCCATCTATTGATAACTATAGAAGTAAACTTTTGAGTAGTTCTGTTTATGAAATTAAAAGTTATTTGGATGAAAGAAGAATGACTTGGGCTACTTATATATGTTCAATCACGTGTGATGGTTAGACAAATAGGAGATATGAGCCTATTATTAATTTTTTGGTTTATTCTACAAAGGGCTCAATGTTTTGAAGTCTATTGATGCAGCTAGCCTTATTAGGAATGCTAATACTTTATTTGAAATATTCGATGAAGTTGTGAATGAAATATGGCCATAAAATATTGTTCAGTTTATTACTGACAATGATTATACTTATAAAGTGGCTAGAAGAAGATTACAAAGCAAGTATATTCTTTTTTTTAGACTCCTTATACTGTACATTGTATTGAATTAATGCTGGAAAATATAGGAGATGCTAGGTATTTTCTTATAATTGATGAGAATGTGTAGAAAGCAAAAAAGTGACCAAGTTCACCTATAATCATGCAGGGGTCTTGAATTTAATGAGAGAGGATTTCACCAATTGTAGAATTTGTTTTTTCCTACTATTACAAGATTTGCACTAAATTTCTTATCACTTCTATGTTTTATTATGATGAAGAAAGAGTTTAGACAGATGTTTGAAAATAATAAGTAAGTTGCATTTCAGCATGCTAGGTCTAATGTTGGATGAGAGGTTTCCAAAAATTATACTTGAAGATACAAAATTTTGGCTCCAATGTTAATTTTTCATTCAAATTTGTGAGTCTTTACTGATGGTGCTTCATCTAGTTGATAGTGATGAAAAGGCAATAATGAATTATTTTTATGATGTCATAGAGAGGGCAAAGGAAGCAATCAAGACCAATATGAAAAATAAGTCTTCTTTGTACACACCTTATCTTGCATTCATCAATGAGAAATCAAAAAGGCAACTTTACTCTTCGTTATTTACAGCTAGGGCTTTTTGAATCCTAGTCTCTATTTTAGACCAGGATTTTACAAAGAAAGTTGAAGTTAATAAGAGAATGTTGTTAAATATTACAACAATTGTTACTTATGAGATGATGTAAGATCTCCTAAGCTCACTAATGGAGATTTATAAGGAGGCTTTTGGAGATTTTGGGATGTTAATTGTTAATTATCAAAAAGCAAAACTTAATCAAGGTATATTTTTTTCACTTTTGTTACTTGTTGAAAATTAATCATCACTTTATTTTGTTTATAACGATACTTTTTTTGTCTTACATCTTACAATTTTTAGATGGGATCAATTCGAAAATGGTACTTCAGAATTGAAAAGGTTTGCATTTTAAATTTTAAGTCAATGTGTGAGTCAAACAGGCTGTGAAAGGAATTAAAGCACATTTGAATTCGTCCATTCCAAGAAAAGGAATATATTGGAGCATAAAAGATTGAATGACTTGGTGTTTCTTCAATAAAATTTAAAACTTTGGGAAAGACATGTTATTATCATTATTAAGTTAGATATAATTTCTTATATTTTTTAATAATTTAATTTATTATTTACTAGGACTCTTAATGGAACAAGTAAGATTAAATTTGCATCGATAATATCAATTTTTAACAAATTGGGTTTTTGAGGAACCGGTTTTGATAGATAAAAGTGACTTAAAAGATAATCTTAGATGGAAAAATATTAACTTGTCATTTAGTGCAATAAATTTAAATGATGGTGATGATGAGGCTCCTCTTAACAATGATAATTTTGTACTAAATGAAAATTGGGATCAATGCAGTTATAGTGGATATCCCGTATCCGATTAAATGAAGTTATAGGATTTTGTTTTTCCTTTTCTTTTAATTTTAGTTATATTTGATGTATATGTTAAATTATATATATGCAGTGTAACTGTAAATAGTTTTGATTCAGATTTCACTTTTGGCACAAACTCTTATTGTACATTATAATTATTAGAAAGTAACATATAATAATTATTCTTTTTATTTGATTTTTGATGTAATTATTATTTATTATACGATGAAATTGTAATATTTTAAATACTTTATATTGTTCTTAATTTTATATTTGTATGATGATTAAATGATCTTTTTTATATTAATTGTAGTTATTATTTATATGTGAAATATGTGAAAATTAATGTTAATAAAAATAACTAAATTGTTGGTATTTTAAATTTCTATGATTAGACATAACATTTTGTCACATCGTCCAGCTCCGATTAGAAGCTTCTTTTTGTTTGGACTTTTGATGACTGCACTTTACTACAAAAATTACCCTTTTTTTTGCTTCCAGTGACTACACTTTCCCACAAAGTTTTCCACAGTGTTTCTCACGCCTCGCCGATCTAAGATGCGAGACCCACGTCACCGGGGGTCATTAGTAAAACTTCTATACCACTTTTTGTTTCTCTTCAGTTTGATGGACTTTCATTAGCTAATACATGAAAGACATAACATTTTGTCACATCGTCCAACTCCGGTTGGAAGCTTCATTTTTTTTTGGCTTCCATTGACTGCATTTTTCCACAAAGATTACCCTTCCGGTGACTGCACTTTTCCACAAAGTTTTCCTTTGTCTTTTTTTTTAACTTTCGATGACTGCACTTTCCCACAAAGATTGCCTTTTTTCATTTCCATTCACTGCACTAGCCCACAAAGTTTATCTTTTTTTTTTTGCTGCCCGTGACTGCAATTTTTGACAAAGATTGCTCTTTTTTGGGTTTTCAGTGACTGCACTTTCCTATAAAGCTTACTTTCTTTTTTGTTTCCAGTGATTGTACTTCCCCACAAAGTTTTTTTGTCCGATGATTGTACTTTACTATAAGGCTTACCTTTTTTTTCTGGGGACTGCACTTTCCCACAAAGGTTACTTGCTTTTTTATTGTTTTCGGTGACTGAACTTTCAAACAAGCCTCTATCATAGAATGCTTTAACGGACTCCATGTACTTGAGCCAAAGCTCTATGAACCTTTCTTCTTCTATTATGGGTGTTTCTAATAGTGTCAATGCCAACAGCGTTGTTGTTGACGATTGGTTTGAGTCATCGGCAGCTCAAAAAGTGGCCTTCGAACACTGACATGTGGAGAAGAGGAAGGGCAAGATGTCAGCCGACAGCATCAGTGACAAGGTATATGTTTTACCCATTCTCCAGTTGCTCTTTGTGGTCCTTTAAGTGAAAATAAGCACCTATTATTATTACTATCCTTGTATTGAGTTTCTTTTAGTAGTAGTTTTATCATTATCATTATTATTTATTATTATTATTACTACTATTATTAGTCTTATTATTATTATTATTATTATTATTATTATTATTATTATTATTATTATTATTATTATTATTATTATTATTATTATTATCCTTATGTATTTATTATAATTTTATTTACTTATAATAATAATTATTATTATAATTATTAGTAGTAGTAGTAGTATTTATTATTATTATTATTATCCTTATGTATTTATTGTAATTTTATTTACTTAAATATTTTACGTGCCATTTTTACTTATTTACTCTTTTAACTTGTATCACTATTTTCCTGTTACATCTGCATGTGGGTCTACTAAAAATAACCTTTCAATTCTGTAAGGGTAAGGCTGTGTACTATCAGACCTCCTCAGACCCTTCTTTATTGCAAAAATTCAAATTGGGGGTGATGATGATGATGATGATGAACAGAGCAACAGATAACACCTACTCTTTAAAGAAATGCAACATATATGTTTATATAAACGTGAAGGAGTGGACTGGCAATGTAAAGAGATAAAAAGAAGGATAAGTTATTATGATCTCATCAAATCTAGACGTCCACGATAAAAACGGTAAACTATAAATTTATAACATTAAAACAAAATTTGAGTAAATTACAAGCACACAACTTTTAGGTTGTATCATATAAATTTCTTCATTCAAATTACTATTTAAAAATATAGTTTTCACATCTAGTTGACGAATAAATAAATTATGGATATAAGCTAAAGTAATCAAAACATAAATTGACAAAATTTTAGTTACAAGTGCATAAATGTAAAAAAAAATCATCGTTATATGTTTTAGTAAAACCTTTTACAACCAAATAAGCTTAATAGTTACCGGTCATAGCATCATGATTAAATTTTCTTTTAAAACTACAATTGCAACTAATAAGTTTAGCACCTAGTTGTAAAGCTATCAAATCTCAAGTTTTATTTTGTTAAATAGAGTTATTCTCATTTTTAATAGATTCTTTTTAAAATAGTTCATCAGAAGAAGAAATTGCACTGAAAAATGATAAAGGATCATTTTAAATAAAATAAGAGTAAAAATAATTTCCAAAGGATAATTCTTTTCTTGGTCTTTTGGTTCTTCTTAACAACTCATTAGAATTTTCACAATCAATTTTAACAATAAGAACACAAGATGATCTCTTAGTAAGTATAAAAATATGTTCAAAAAATTTTACATTCTTTGTCTCAATAATAATGTTGCTATCAATAACATCACTTTTCAAAACAAGAAATTTATAAACAAAATTACTATTATCATTACCAATAAACGTGCAATTAGAAGTTTTTAAGCCTATTTTTCATTTCTTGGGATTAGGCAACATCATAGTAAGATGCCCCTACACCTTTAAATATTTCAAATTAAGAGGGTAACCTCTCTATAATATGGTGTCTTACTTCTTTTATAAGGAATTTTACTATGTAAATAACAACAACAATAATAACAACATTCTATTAGAAATCTAACTGATATGTGGGATCTGATGGGGCCTAATAAATTGCAACCTTATCTTTAACTAGTAAAGATGCTATTTTTGATAGATCTACATGAAAAAAGAAAGAAAAAAATTCTTTTAAAAATGAATTGAGAAAAAAAGAAAAAAAATACTAGCTAAATACATAAACAAGTAACTCATAAACAAAAAAGTCAAAGTCAAAGTAAAAAAAATAAAGATAAAAGGAAAATATAAAAATAAAATAAAATAAAGAAATTCAAAATCAAATTAAATATAAAAGTAAATAAATAAATAAAAAGACAAGAAAGAAAGCAACTAAGTAAAACTAACACCCAATTGGAAGAGAAGAAATAAAAACATATGAAATAAAAAATAAATAAAATAACTAATGGGGCAATTATTACAAATAAAAGTATTTAATTATGATACAAGAAACTAAGAAAAAGGAAGGAAAATATTTTTTAAACCTAATGAAAAGAAAATGGCCTCTTTATGAAAGGGAAAGACATATTTATATAAGATCATATCCTAATTAGCCAAAGTTTTTTATTGAGGGTCAAGTCCTCGATAAGCTTTAGTAGGGCAACATTATGCATAATCAACTCACCTTAAGAAAATGACCTCCTTATGAAAAAGGAAAGACATCTCTATATCAGATCATATTCTGGTTAGCCAAAGTTTTTTATTAAGGGTCAAGTTCCCGATAAGCTCTATTAAGGCAATATTATGCCTAATCAACTCACCTCAATTCTTCATAGGTCTTTATCTTCTTCTTTTATAGTCCCTAAATATAATCTTCTCACATCTTCTCACTAGGGCGTCAAAATGTCTCATCTTAATATGTTCGAACCACCGAAGCCTTATCTCCCCTAACTTACCATCAATTTAGCCAACCCATCTTGTATCTTACTGCTACGTTCTTGATGTTATCTCTTCTTATAAGGTTCCAACAAAGCATCCTTGTCTCTACCACTATTAAATTATGACTACACATTTGTTGGGTTAACATACCACCTCATAGAGCATGGCCAATGTAATTGCTAAATAATAGAAATTACCTTCTAGCTTAAGTATTATCTTCTTATCACATAAAATCCCTAATGCGCCCCTCCATTTAAGCCACCCTAATTGAGACGGTGAACTATTTCGTCATCGATCTCTGTTAATGGACATTTTAAATTGATTTTAGATACGTAATTTGGTAAATACTTGTCCATTTAATATTTAAATTGCACTAATTAAAAGTTATTTGTTTAATTTTAGGCACCAATTGAATTTGAAAGGTTCAAAAGCATCAAACAAGAAAAGCTCTAGAAAACGTTAACATGTGCATGTTTTTGCATACACGAACGTGATTTAATGGACAAGATGGCCAGGACAAAACGTTAACGTAGAGAACAAGAGAAGAGAAGCAACAATATGGCAATATCATATGAAGGAAACGACATTAGCGTGAATAGTTCGTGGAAATGCAAAGTACCCTTCACTCAAAAGAGAGCAGTAGCTACACCAAATCATAGAGAATAGGTTAAAAATGTGAGTGGGACCATGAAGAGACCTAGAGTACAACTATGAAGACATTTTTTAAGAGAGAAAAAAAGAATACACAGTGATGGCTGCAGATTAAGGGATACGTGAGTTGAAATAGCTTAAATATATATTAAAACAAGATAGAAACATAGTGGAAGTAGCTGATGGCAGATAAAAGAGAGCATGAGATGATGGACTTTTAATACATAAGAGACAAAAGAAGATGATTGTGGCAAGAGAGTTGAAAAATAGGAGGGTTAGGCGTGAATTTATTCAATGCGGTGAGACAAAAAGAGAAAGGAATTGGCGACAGCATAGAGAAAAAATCAAGTAGTTGGTGGCATTAATAAAGGAACGTGAATTAACCAAGCAACTAGTGGCGTTAATAAAGGAGCAGAAGGTGGCGTGAATAAAGGAATAGCTGGGGACATTCCATTGGAGGAGATAAAAAAAACGTTAGCAAGGGACACACTTAATTGACTCAACATACACTCACGCACAGCCCTCACTCACCATACTCCTCTCCACTCATGTTACACCATCACTATACACTCTCCACTCTATACACAACGAAGCAGCTGGTGGATGCAAGCAACTGAAGGAACATTGAAGACAACTGGTGCATGAAAGGATTAAACATTAGCTAGTGGAGGAGACATGTAGCATCCCAACCCCGCAGGACCCGAACCCGATATCGTGGGTGATATCCGAGTCCACGCCACACGAGTATGGTAGGCTACAGCAGTCAATTTCAGTATATAACTCAATACACAATTTATAAAACACTTTAGAATCAATCAGAAATGCACAATTCAATAAACAGTTGGGTCCCCTT
>JANJEY010000234.1:34138510-34149771 GCA_024703695.1 Erythroxylum cataractarum | reverse complement strand
GCTCATGATATGTTTGACATGATGGATGCATACTTGATCTGTACTACTATAAATTTTTGACAAGTTAAGAATTTCATGAAACAAGTGTTGGATGAGTTTAATTGTGAAATTTCTATGGTTTCAAAAAAAATGTACAATGGCAATGAGTTTTAAAAAAGGTTTTGCTTATCTTCTTTTTATTATAAACTGTCACTCACGAGCTTTCAAGCACACCCCCTTCCTGTCCCCACCTTCAGGTGATGAGGGAGAGATAGAGTGATCAAGAGTATAAGGATGTTATTTCAAATTCTGTATATCTTGGAGATGAAGTCATCTTTTTATAATCCAAGGATTAGTCACATTTCAAGAATATGTAGTTCCTGTAACTTTTGTAATTTGAGATTTCAGATTATTTTGTAAAATGGCTTGAAAAGCCATTATAGCTTTGTAAAACCCTTTTTTTAAGGGTATTGAAATGTAAATGGTGGAAAAGAAAAATTATTAGTATGTAGTGTATTTAAGAGTATGGTGTAGTAAAGATACACTCAAGTCTTATGATATCCGTAAAAGGGTTGGATTCCGGAATCAAGCGGGATCCAACTGTATATCTTCTTTGAGGTGAGTTAGGGAGATCATATTTCTCAAATAGGATTAGAACATCCTAAGACAAGTATGAGGATTGGTATGTGAATTTTGAACTTAAGCAATGTATGGTAGACTTGAATTTCAATTGGGTGCTAATATGCCTAGGTATTTAATAAATGACATTGTTTTTAATAACTCTTTGCACTTGGAGTGTAGTTGATGTTTTTATTATGTATTTCGAGAAATGATATTGTTTTCCAGCAATCTGAACTTGAAATGTAAAGGACAATGTTTTATTTTCTGAAACTACATTTTTGAAAAACTTTGCATTTGGAGTATAAAAGATGGCTTTTATTTCATGAGATAATGTTTTAAAATTTACATATGCATAATCGAGTCATGTATGTTGCATGTTTTTGTTCTCTTTTGACTTAGAGTCATGGCACTGTTTTATTTTATCGGTTGGACTGATAAATAAAGGTATGATGCCTTACTTGATTTTATACTTAATAATTGGACATAATTTGTTTTGAGATTGGTGAGAAAATGATTGGCCAATTGTGTGCTGGGCACAACTAATTAAGTGACTATCGTACCCTTGACGCTGGTACATGAAAGTCGAATCGACGTATCGACACCTTTCTACGATACTCACAGGTGATTCCACCCTAAAGTCTGGACACCAACGAGGTCATCACCTAGGGTCATGACGCTCTTGTCGACTGTAGTACGGACTCACCACGGATGAAAGTTGAGCCAACACCGAGTATCAGTGGATGTGCACATTATTTTGACCAACTAGTGGAGTCATATATGATTGTTTTGGCTTATCCTAATATTGGTTTTCCTATCAATATTTGATTTATACATATGATGTTTTTATGCTTTTGTGTACTGGAACTAGAACCTATATTCACCAGATAAGTGAGTTAATAGTCTAGGCCTTTATGGTTCCTAGCCGGTATACGTTGACTTATAGGCTGAGCCTATGTGTTTTCTATGTGATATGTATTCACTTCATAGGTTATCTATACCGTCTTGGTATGAATCAAATTCTATTTGTGATATATGTCTTTCCTACTCACTGAGTACCTAGTGTACTCACCCCCTCTGTTTTCCAAACATGCAGGTTAATTTAGTGAGTTTGAAGCTTTGAGTGGAATGTGTGGTCTTTTGACATTTTTGGGGTATTACTTCACGTGAGTAGTGTCCTATTTTGTACTTTTATATTCTAGTGGCTCATGAACTGTGTTTAAGTAGATATACTTTATAATTTGTAAGTTAACTTTTGATTGCCTTATGTTTTAGAAATGACTTTATGTATAAATCTTATGATACTATTGTTGAGATTGCCTTGAGTGGATTTTAAACTCTTGAAGTTGTGGTTAAATGTGAATATAGAAGTGTGTTTGAAATTATTTGCAGCTTTTTTGGGATTTTTAAAACACAGCCATTGTGCTACTCGAATTTTAAAAAAGAGAGAAAAGAATAGATATTCAGTTAGCCTTGCATAGTCAGACTAAAGATACCGTTAGTGTCCTTAGTCTGGTTATTTGGCGGTTGTTATGGGCCCGATGTGGTACCGAGTCGTGACAATGCTTCTGTGCGTATCCTCCTCCATTTTGCCTATGAAAACATCTTTTTATAGTAATTTCTAGGGTTTTGACTGAAGCATGGGCTGATGCACGACTATGCACCAAGCTGTGCATAGCCAAAAATCTCTAAAAATAGTTAATCTGCATAGCTTGAGAGACGTGCACAGGATGATGCACTATTGTGCATCCCTTTTATGCTTCAAATATTCATTTTATGTCGTGTTTTCTTTTAAATTCTTCTCCTTTAAGTCTGTGAAGGCATTTGTACTCTGTAACCACATTAAGAGGAAGTTAAGTATTAAATATATGATAAAATGTAATTTATCAAACAAAAATAATAAAATATGGGGTGAAAATATGTTCAATTATCCATCTTTCAAATATCCCATAATTAAGCTTTTGTTTGTCCTCAAGCAAACTATAATCAAAATTATCAATCTTAAACTTCAATCTCCCATCGATTTTGATTTGTCCATTCATACAATACATCATCATATCTTATTGAATCAAATTAACATATAAGTAGAATCAAATTATCCTAAAATTAAATTTTCTAAGCAATATTAATAGTAATCACATTATAATCTCATTGAAGTCAGAAGCATTAATCTTAATATCCTTACTAAGTTGTCACTCAATACACTCAAGTTTTTAGAGTGAAAAGTATTAAAACTCTCAATTAATGCATAGTAGAATTCTTACTATATGCTTGCAATAAAAGCATATCTCCACAACTTATGTATAAATTACAAAAAAAATTCAAAGGTCTTTATACAGGTTGTAATGGGGCTTAAGTATGATATGATTGAGATAATAAAAAGGGTTAAATTAAAGGAAATTTACTACACAATATGTTTCAAGACTTGTTTCCAAATGCAAATATGTCCTTTCATTGTAACTCTACTGGTTTCATTACATAAATATTGTTTACATATTATGTAGTAAACTACACAAATAGGTCCTTTCATTACACAATATTGTTTATAAATATAAATAGGTCCTTCCATTGCAACTTATTTAAATTGAAGGAAATTTAATACACAATATGTTTCAAGACTTGTTTATAACTTTTTCAAGATTTTACTCATTTTTTTCTATCAAACCAATTGCAAGCATTAGTACCACAATTTACGAAATATTGGACCTTTCAAGAATTTTAAGTCTTTAATAAGTAAATAATGTAAATAACATTCAAGGTTCAAAGCAATACAAAATCCTTCGAAGAAAAATAGGATAAAGGTTAATATGTGGGTTTAATAAATAAAAAAGGCTAAAACTCAACTGGGTTATTTTTAAAGGTAAATTTAAAGGTATGGTATTCTTCAAATAAATAGGCTTAAAGAAGTTGTTGAATCTAAGTGCCTTCATCATGTCAATGCTTCTAATTTAACCAATATGGTCTCAATATGCATAATAAAAGAAATTTTTAGAATTATTCTATCGTACATGAAAGAATAATAAGAGTTTAAAAGTTTTGAAATTTGTACTCTAAGGCTCAAAAACTCAAGAAAAAAAGGGTATTATGTATGTAAATAATATGCAATATCATTCAACTTGAATATATCAATGCTTATTCAAAATATGACTTACAAAAGAAATTTTTATTTTAACTCTCATCCTTTTGCATACTAATTCAATCAATATTCAATATTGAAACACAATAGTCATGAACAAATTTCAACAAATTCAAGATATTAGTTCATAAAATTTACTAATCAAGATTATAATAAGCTTAAAAAATTTGTTAAAGATTCGTTAAACCCTTCCCCACACTTAAAGTTGTACATTATCTCCAATGTACACAATATATATAATAAGGGAAAAGTTTAGTGATACTTTCCTCAATATGGCGATTTTGTAATGTCAAATCTATCCAATGTAAAACTACATCCTTACAAAATATTAAAAAAGGATAAAATGAAATAATAAAAAAATAACATAAGTGAAAATAAGAAATAAGAACATTAATTATAATGTTAGAGAGGACAAAATAATTAATGAAAATAAAACTAAAAATATACACAATTAATTAAGAAAAAGAAATACTATACAAACTAAGAATCTCCTTCATCTTATGACCCTAGCTAACCTAACAAAGATGGTTGCCCTTGGTGATGATCCTAGCTAGGTGGAGGAGCTACAGAGAGTGTGCCCTTGCCTGATAGTGGAGGTTGGAAGTCAATGCCTATATGACTCGCCACTAAAAGCATCAGCTCTCCCATCCATCTAACTGTAGATCGCAGCTCGTTCATACTCTCCACAAGCTTCGTCTACTGTCTCTCCAGATGATCTATCCTTGGTCGGTTCAGATTAAGCTCCTTTGGTGCTATGCCCCTCATCTGGGATGGCGGTGACTATAGTTATGATTGTTGGTTTTACTGCAGTGTTTTTAAGTGTTTTCTTTGAGGATTATCACGTGTATAAACTTAGAATTATGTTATTGTTAGTATTTCTATGTGTTTTAATTGTTTGAGTGTTTAAAGTAGGCATTTGATTTTAATTTTATGTTTAAAGGATATTTGATGTGTTTGTGAGTGAATAGAAATAGGAAATTGAAGAAATGATGAAGAATTTGAATAATTAAACAATGTAGGTCATGATCATGGAACCCCTACAATTGTGATAGGTGTGACAGAGAGCAAATTTGAACTTTTCTAGCATATTAGCTTTTTTGTAACGAAATTAAGTTTATAAATAATAATCCTCACTACAAATTTGAGAAATTATGTGAGCTAGGATCCCATTCAAACCTAGTTGATCTTAAGTTTGCTTAACAAAAAAAAAAAAACTTAAAATAGGTAGATAACAATTTTATCAATCACATTTTATGTTACTCCCAAATCCATTAGGTGAGAACCCTTTACCTAAGTATATCTCACATTTCATTCCTAGCCCTACCTCTAAATCTTATGACCATGAGTTTGCTCATCCAAATTATACATATTTGGTTAAGTAGGATTCATTAACTTAAGGTAAAACATATTTTCATTAAAGAGGCCTTAAGTTTGATTAACAACCTTTATAGTAAATAGAAGTAGCTTATTCTTAAATAATGGTAAGACAACTATCATGTTTTTATTAAAGATAATTAATTAAAATAAAAAGATATTGTACAACTTCTATTACCAGGATCAAAATATACAAATATGTCTATTTATCATTTTCAGTGCAAATTATATAAAAAAAACTTCTACATTAGCATCCATCTACGTTTCATATTTTGAGTTATTTTATTGTTCAATCCTCTTGCCATTAGGTTTAATCTACCAAAGATAGTCTAGAAAACTTGTTCCTGGATTTGAGCTTCCTTCCTTAATAGTCTATTGTTCCTCTCTTTCCATAAGTTGTAAACCGTTGCAACTAGGCTAGTTTTCAAAGCTTTGTAATCTACTTTGTTATCCATTTTGATTGATGAAGCCCACTTAACTACTACATTCCAAGAGATGGCTGATTCCTTATATTTAACTAGCCTGGTATCTTTTTCCAAATGTTTTTAGAATAATTACAATTAACTATGATGTAATCCATTGTTTCAGTGTACCTCTGGCATAACTCATATTCGTTAGATGGAATGTCAAACTTGATGCTATCTTTTGTAGTTAGTCTTCCACCTATCCCTAGAAAAAGTATGAAAGAATGGGAAGGTCGAATATCATTATCCTAAACTAGATTCTTCCACTTCACTTTGGTGTTTGATTCTTTCTACAGGTATTATCTATAAGCCTTAGTGTTAAAGTCCCCTTTCCCATTGACATCCTACATAACCAGGTCTTAGTTGGAGGTTTAGAAAGGTGGGGTATTGTCTATAATTATTCCCACTCCTCAGTTGCAATGGAAAGTCCATATATCAAACTAGAACATTATAGATTCACTATCACCAATCCTATGTGTAATTAGTTCTTGCATCCATTGTCTTGTCCCTAGGATTTTCCTTAGCATTTATGATATGTTTTGGTTTAGATTTATAACCTATAAACTGTAATCTCTTTTATAGTCATTGTGTATCCATTTTACTTAGAGCTTATCTTTATGCTTGCATAAGTTTCTTAGACAAACTAACCTTGTTTATCATTTTTGATAAAGAGATGCCTAGACCTTTATAGTTCTTTGGTATAGAGACTTTATTCTAGCTCTCCTTGGCATTGTAGTGTTGGTTGTTAGTTCCATCCCATAAAAATTATCTTAACTTCATATCCATCTCTTTTAGTATGCTTTTAAAAAGAGTTAGATGGTTTATCAAGTATATTTCCAGGACTTTTAGGATTGAAGATACAAGCTAAATTCTTCCACCATAGCCTAAGAATTTATTGCAACAGTGGCCAATCCTTTTATCGAAAGAATCCAATAGGGGGCTACAGTTTGTGCTACGATCCTTTTTTGAGATATTGGTAGCCCAGGTACATGATAGGTAGCCTTGCTTGCCTTGGTACCTTTACATTTATAGTTGTATTTTAAACCAATGTTATTAGAAATATTCCTTACCAGATAGCTTAATAAGACTTCAAGGCATAAATAAGTAGGGGATAAAGGGTCCCTTTGTCTTATTCATTTCACTTCTTTAATCAAATTAGTTGGTTTTCCATTCACTAGTGTAACACAAGAAGCTATAGATATGCACTCCTTAACCTATTCTTTGAATTTAGTTGGATATCCAACTGCTTTAAGCACCCTTGAGATAAATCTCTAACTAGTTAAATGATAGGTTTTAGCGAGCTCTATTTTTAGAATGTAACTTCTTTTATAGAGGTGTTGGAATTGTATCCCTTAATCATTCCTGGCATAACAGTATATTGTTGTCTGTTGTTCTCCTTTTTACAAAGGAATTTTGAGTTGGATTGATGAGTTTGTCTAGGTTGTTCCTCATTCTATTGACTAATATTTTTTCAATGACCTTGTATATTACATTACAACATGTTGTGGGTCTAAAATTTGCAATTTTATAGCCATTTCCTTTCTTGGGAATAAGACTTATATAGGTTTTGGTCCACTTCTTTAAGATTATATTCTTCTGAAATAATTTCATGACCCCCTACTTACACTGTCACCAATGATGTCCAAATTCTATTGTAAAAATCTTTCATTAAAGCCATCTAGACTTGCGACTTTGTCAGGGTGTATGGAAGACATAGCCTCTTTGATTTCCTCTCTTGTCTCTTTAATTTTCTCTCTTGTAACCATTTTTTTAAGATCTTATTTTTATTATTCTAAGATTTTTTAATCTCCTTTAGTATGGTTTCTAAAATTTCATTTACTTTTGCATTAGTGCTAAGATGTTTTTTGAAATATTCAAAGGCTATCCTATTCATATTATCCTAATCATAGAAACTATTTCTTTCCTCATCTTCCAATTGCTTGATCTAGTTTTTATTTCTCCTTAATTTGATAGAGTTGACATTGTAGCTTTTACTTCTTTCTCTATCCCTAATCCATATCATCTCTGATTTTTTTCTCAACTAGGAGTTGATGTTTTCAATAAATCTATTATGACTGCATATCATGGTTGCCTCTTCCTTCTTGAACTCTTGATCTCCTAGTTTAAATATGATTTTCTTTTAGAATTTTAGGAGCTCATCCAGTACATTTTATTTATCCTTCTATGTAGGGTTTGCAGAGTCCTTGCTAAGCCTTTTCTAGTTAGCTTTATTGCTTTTAGTCTTTGAAAAATCCTGTAACTTTGAGATACTCTTACATCTATATTCATTCCCTTCATTAAGGCTTCTTTAACTTTGAGATCCTCTAAATTGTAATCTCCTTGTCATTAATGGTAGTTCTAAGCATAATAAAGGAAGGGCTTCAGTAGGCATATTTTTCAAAGCTCTAAGTCTTCCCATATTTGGCATAAAACTAGTGGTAAAAGTAATATGGCTCTTAGTATAGTTAATGTCTAGGCCAAATTGCTCCTGAACTTGCCTTAGAGACTCGATCAAAACTTGAATTGGTTTTACTTTAGCTTTAGAGAAGAGTAGCAAATCATCTATAAACATATACCGGTTTGTTTAATCTTGTTGAACTTACTATGATTCTTGAAGCTATGACTCCTTAAGATGTTATGCTTTAAAAACTGAATCAATGCCTTCATAGATAATATGAATAAATAAGGATAAAAGGGGGTGTCCTTATCTAATGCCCCTTTTACCCATAAAAAGATTAAAAGGAACACTGTTAATTAAAACATTGTAAGATGTTGAAGAGATGTAAACCTTCATCTATTTCTAAACTCATAAGGCAAACCAAGTACCTCAAGCAAGTTGGATATAAATTCTCAGCTTATGCAATCAAAAGTTTTATTGAAATCAACTTTGACAACAAAATTTTGAGATGATTGCTTCCTACATAACCCTTCGAGTTAGTTAGAAACTTCATATCATAATTTCATATAATCATTAGTATTCAAATATTTAGATATCCATCTATGCCATTTTTTCTAAAATTATTTTCTAAATTTATTACTATATTTAGATACAATTAAGATGATAAATATTTAAGATAAATCTATATAAAAAGTCAATTAAAAATCTTAAAATAAGCTCGTATTTTTTGGAATTTTATAAAATATTACTATTTATTTATAATTTTGAAGAGGTTTAATCAATATGATTTAGAAACTTCATATCAAAATTTAAATTCATAATGTTTAACTAATCCTTTAAATATTTTTATTTTTGTATAAATAAAAATGATATCTTTCCTTAATTAGAATGAACAAAATATATTTCTAATGATCTATTTTTAGTATGTTAACTATAATTATAAAAATTCTTATTAATTTATTATCTTTAGATAATATTACTCATATTAAATAGTATAATAAATTTAATGTATTATTAATTTATATGGTTAATTACCAAAAAGGTCTAAACTTTTGTCAATTTTTTTAATTATAGTCTAAACTTTAAAAGTAGCAATAAAATATCCAAACTTTCAATTTTTACAATTCTAGCCCAGAGTAGCAATAAAATGCTCAAACTTTTATTTTTTTTTTCAATTTTAGCCTTTAGTGTTTCCGTTAAGTTTGTTGATGTGGCTTGGTATGTATTTCAAAAATCTTAAATATTAATGTCAGCCAAAATTAATACAACAAATGAAGATTAATGAAACGACATCATTTAATCACATAATTAAAATGATATCATTGTTTAAAGACGATCTAAATCATATTACGTAGTCCCAACAACCTTATGCTTTGATTTTAGTTTTTTCCTTCATTTTCAGTTTGTTCCCTCGATACCCTCACCTTTCGATTTTCAAATTACGCAACCCCAACGCCCTCACACTAAGAACATCAAGAGAACGAATAAAAAATGAAGAGTTTACTAGTATAGTATGTTGTAATTCAAGAGGAGTTTAGAATGTCAGAAGAACAAACATAAAACAAATGGTTGAGGGCATTGGGAGAACAAAAGTTTATGTCAGGCTAGAATTTAAGAAAATTGAAAGTTTGAGCATTTTATTGCCACTTTTTGAAGCTTGGGCTAAAATTGAAAAAATTTGAAAGTTTAAACATTTTGTTGTTACTTTTTAAAGTTCAGGTTATAATGGAAAATTTGACAAAAGTTTGAATTTTTTTTAGTAATTAACCCTAATTTATATTATTAATAGCTGATCAATATTATTTATCATGTTTTATTAAGAGATATCAATATATATAGTGTTTCTATATAACAATAAGTTACATATTTCATTAAAATTGTTATTTAATATTTAATAATTATTATATTTAAGATAATCAAATTTCTTTTATCTTATTATAATTTATATTTCTAAATATAAAATTGATTGTTTAATTTATTAATCAATAATTATTTAGTAAATTTTGTTATTATATTAATCATTATGCTTAATTTAATGTTGATTAATTTTTAATAAATATATTGTTTTTTAATTACAAGGGAAAAAAACTCAAAATAAAACAAACCCGCATCTAATAGACGTCGGGATCAGCCAATCCTGCGAGATGAGCCAGAGTATCAGCACACTAATTCCCTTCGTGATGTACATGCTGAACTTGCACTTCCTAAGCTCTTTGAAGTAACTCGTGGGTACCTGCCAACAAAAAATTATTTCTGTCAGTCGCTGTATAGGAAAAGGATAGAAGATTAATGACTTTTAAGGAGTCCACTTTGAGAATGATACGGCGGTAGCCCATCGACCATGCCAGTGTGAGGCCCGAGTGGACTCCCCATGGGTCTGTTGTAAGGGGTGAGTCTCTTCCAATGTGATGTAAAAACCCTCCACACCATTTTTTGTTCCAATTATAAAGTAATCCGCAAGCTGACGTTTTAGAAGAAACTGGCTTAACTGCTCCGTCGGTGTTGAGTTTGAGCCAGTCCTTTAGTAGTTTGGACCATCCCATTGGACTACTTGCCGGTAGACCCTGCGTGGAGAAGACACAACTTTCCATAGTCCTCGCCTTCACTATCCAGCCTACAAACTCCCTCATTGCTCTATGATCATGCTCAGGCCACTCAAAATTAGCTTCAAAATGCTTTTATTGCGCCATAATCAAAGCATCCAATAGGCTACGCCAAAAATAGTAGCTCAATCCTTGGGCAGTGCTAGAGAGTGGGTCCTGAGATTGGAGTGAACCTACCTCTCCATTTCCTGATGAAAGAAATCTGTATTGATCACCCCCGAGCGAAATTGTTTCCAAAAGGTGATCACCCGCGAACAATCTCGTATGACGTGGGGGGTGGACTCTTCCTGACCACAGTATTTATTGGATCACCTATGGCCTAGGAATTCACAATATGCAGCAGAATGAACTATACTTCACAACAAGAAGTATAATAAAAAATTATAGCACGCACGAAATTACCTCTTGACGCAGATTGGTATTTGTTTCCTTTTCAGATTTGTAGACGCTGCAGTATGTGAACGTCCTCTACCGGTATCCACAAGAGGATGAAAGATCCAGGCAGCAGCTAATGTGTGCTAAAATGTTCTAAAATCCTTTTTGAACGGCGTACAATTTTTCTCTCAGAAGAAGAACGAACAATTAGGTCTAGGAGGCTAGGGTTTTTTTCTATCATCTAATAAGACATAAGTTTCTCTATTTATAGAGAAAACCTAATCCCTATTCCTATTAGGAATAAGAACATCATA
>JANJEY010000234.1:34072380-34084624 GCA_024703695.1 Erythroxylum cataractarum | reverse complement strand
AGTCTAGGATCAATTGGTGCACTGATTCCTTGAGAGTCGACCCGAGGTTGCATCCTGTATTGCAATCCTTGGTATAATTTTATTTGACCGGTTTCCGAGGATCAATTCTTTAATTGAACGATAAGCCGTAGATCACATATTAATTAAATTAACATATAAATAGATTCAAGTTATCCTAAAACTAACTTCACAAGTTCATATTAATAATAATACATCAATGACCTCATTGAAATCAAACAAACTTCACAAGTTCATATTAATAATAATACATCAATGACCTCATTGAAATCAAAATCATAAACGTTTACCCTTTACAAAGATTCAATGCACTCATGTGTTTAGGGTGAAAAGTATTAAAACTCTTAAATCAATGTATATTAGAATTCTTACCATAGACTTGCAATATTATCACATCTCCACCCTTTATCTATAAAATAGAAACAAAAATCAAAAGATCTATATAAGGGTTGTAATGGAGTTTAAGTATGGTATGATTGGGATGATAAAAAGGGTTGATTGGAAGGAAATTTACTAAAGAGAACATTACATGAAACTTATTCACAATACACACAGGTCCTTTCATTATAAATCTATTAGCATTGTATATTTATTCTTTTCATTTTTTATGTTTTTTATTAATAAAAACAATTTATAGCATTCATCATGTACCACTATGAAAGAAATATTGAACCTATCAAAATTTTAGGTTCCAAGCATTCAAGTAATGTAAATAACCTTTAGGGTTCAAAATCATAAAAAGACTTCAAAGATAAATAAACTAAAGGTTAATCATTAAAAAAAGGATATGATTCAAAATTGGTTATTCCTAAAGGATAAAATACGGTAAGGTAATTATCAAGGAATTGGGCCAAAATAAGTGTTGAATTTAAGTGTCTTTATCATCTAAGTGCTTCTAATTTAACAAAATATGATCTTAATATGTATACTAAAAAGTAAGATCCATAATCATTCAACTGTGTATGATAACACACAAGAAAAAATAAAAAAGCTTAAATTTTTTTAAAAATTTGCTCTTAAAATCAAAAGCTTATGAAAAAAAGATGGTTTTATGTGTGTTAATAGTATGCAATTTCATTTAACTTGATTATTTCTATAATTATTAAAAATATGTCTTATAAAAGCAATTTTATTTTAACTATCATCCTTTTGCATTCGAATTCAAATCAATATTTAATAATGAAATAAAGTATTCAGTTAATAAAATGTAATAACTAAGATTATAATAAACTTAAGAAAATCAATAAAATCATTAACCCCTTCCCCACACTTAAAGTTATACATTGACCTAAATGTACACAATATAAGCATATATAATAAGTGAGAATAAGGAGTTGGTACTTCCCTTAATAATATGATGTTTTGATTTTGGAACTATCTATCCAATATTAGACTAACATTCTTGCAAAATAGAAAGAAAAGGGGATAAAAATAAAAGAAAAGAAAAGAAAAATAAATACAAAATATGAAATATGATAATAAAAATAACAAAAAATTTAAAATAAAAGTATCCTAATTCATAGGTTCCCTCCCATAAAGTGCTTGTTTAACGTCATTAGCTCAACATACCCTGCGCTTTTGCCCTCATCCTGGGTCTATAACCAGTGGCTTGTTTCCACCCGTTTCTCCACATGGGATTTTTGTAGCCTGTAAGTAAACCGCCTATTGAAAAATAATAATAAGGTTATAGTTGATTAGATTAATAACACCAATGGACTATATTAATGTCCTTTTTAATGACAAATTGATAAAAAACATGGGGAATAACAAGACCCCTTGCATCATCTTTCGACACAAACAATTTGTCTTCCAGGAAGTGGGAAACTTGCATACTTAAGGTGACTACCAATGTTTCATCATTAATTTCTTTATTTGGTTTCTCCACTAGTTCTTCCTCAACCACCTCTATCCACTCTTCTTCTTCTTCTTCTTCTTCCTATATAAAGGTTTCTGGCTCATCCTCTTCAATTATCTCCTACTCTTTTTCTTGGACAAAAGCTTCTTCTTCTTCTTCTTCTTTTTCCTCTTTTAGAAGCTCATTTCCACTGCTAAGGGTGATTGTCATTCTATGTTCTTTACGATCTATTATCATCACCAATTGGTCGATATGATTCACCATATTTTGTATACGATCCTTTATTTCTTGATGCTTTATCATTTATTCTTGAATAAATTTGGCACCATAACTTTCAAAGCAGTATTTACCTCCTTAAATTTTTTAGATGTATCATATTCAGATGAAAAGAAACTCTTCCTGAATGCGCATAAACTGGCTACACTCTTGGAAAGGTAGCCTTTTAGGTTATCTATAATATTTTCATATTGTTGCTCTTGTTGTGCATAGTTAGTTGGAGCATAGTCATTCCATCCACATGCGTAAGGTTTTCTCCACTTTGAACTCTGTGTATTCTTGTATGATATACCTTGAGGTCAGTTGCACATGCTCGATTGCCCCTACATGTAATTTGGTGCTTCACATTAATGATTGTTTACTCCCACAAATGTTGTAACACAGTATGGTCATTGATTGAGCTTTTAAAAACATTTGAGGAAACAAGTCTTTCTAATATGGTGACGTTACATGTTGCGATGAAATATCATAACTCCCATAAGAGTACTGTCTACTCCATCTATCCATTGTGAGTTGTGAGTATGATGTTGGTCCTTAATCTTTAAAATTAATCCATAAGCACACCATCAATATAGAGAAGTTCAAGAGATAATTAAATGAATAAGCCATAAATACAATAAAATACAAGAAAAATAAAATAAATTTAAAAACATAATAATAATAATAATAATAATAATAATAATAATAATAATAATAATAATAATAATAATAATAATAATAATAATAATAACAAAACAAAATAAAATAAGAAATGACTATAGTACTAAAATCTAGGTATTCCTAATATTATTGTCCCCCCAATAACAGCTCCAAAAACATTATTGATAATTTTTATGTTATTAATATTGAATTAATTGCAAGTGCACGACTTAGCATAGGCAAGTACAAGTCGATCCTACGAAGACACTGATTACTAGTAAGCACCTTTCTTCTATTATCTTGCCTACGATTTATTTTTTAGATTTTAATTAAAAATGACACGTAAACAAATAAAAAAAATAAAATAGAAAATAATAATGAACACAAAAATAAAGGAAATCGTTTATAAAACTCAATATCAAAGATTAGTGTCTAGGTAATGAATCCCCCTAAAAACTCATTAATTATTTAACCTTTTATCATGCAATTGTTTTACTGACTATTGGACACTGAAAATTCCTATCTTATGTTGATAACTCTTTTAATGCTATTAATAACTAATCCATATGTTTATTAACCAAAATTATTCAGGTTAAAGTTTCTAGGATTTCTTAATCACGTTGTAGATTCCACTATCAAGTTTGACCCTAACCAAGAGGATTTATGTCGACCTATCTCTAGGTTTGCAATCAAATCCTTTAAATAAAGGTAAATCTATCCATATACATGATTTCTCAATCTCTGTGATATGAAATTAAATTATTTGTTGATATTATAGATATATTAGAACATACATAAAACACATAATTGAATCGCAATAGATTAATCAAAACAATTGCGTTAAATAAAAGAAACAAAATATATTGTTATGCCAAATGGGGTTCATTACATCTAGACGCTAAAAAGGCATTTAGTTATACATAGTAGAAAACAAAATCAAAGATAAATTGGAGGAAAAATGAATAGAAAATAAAGAGTTCATAATTCTAAATCTCCTTTCTTTTTCTATTGAATATTTTTACAAGTTTGAGGTTTGATGTTGTCATATGTTGGATCTTTTGATAAATTTAATGCAGTTTCCACGTTTCTAGATCAATATCATCCTTTTTGTACACTCTTCACATTTGGAATCAACTCCAAAAGTTTGCTCCCTCCTATTTGCCTCCACTTACAGCATTTTATAGTAAATTTTAAGATTTCTAGGACATATATGGTTTGATACAAAGGCATGTGAGAGATCGTGTATATTCAAAAACTCCAACATTTGCAATTTTACATGGGCTCTTAGACTTACACATATCTAAACCTGGTCGTGTGTCTCTAATTTTGCTTCAAATCTTCATTTTTTTCCACCTTTTCATCTAAATTCTTCTCCTTTCGGTCTATGAAGGAAATTATAATGTATAAATGCCTTGGAGGGAATTAAGTACCAAATATACAACAAAACTACACAATATCAAGAAAATACATGAAATATGGGTTTATAAATGTAGTCAAATATGCATCTAACTTGAAAATAATCTCCCAAATGGTAGCATAACACTAAGCGTCAAGATATATAAGTTTAGTTATTCAATGGAGATAGTTGTTCTTCCTTTTTATAGATGTGTTGAAAGGTTAATTATTCTTAGAGATGTTTAACAAAAGGCAAAACCTTAATTCTAAAACATTAGCTTGGGCCATTGCTAATAACACTACAACTTCTAAAAAAGTATGCATCAACCCAAAATCATTAGCTTACTATTTATAGTGATAGAGAATGATCAGGATGAACTACTAGGTTTTGATCACAATCGAAGGAGATGACAATTTTGACAGAGATAAAGAAGAATGATGGGGAGACTACATAGAGACAAGAATGCTGACAGTAAGCTAGAGTTTTAATTATTTAGCATGCATGTTAGATGAGGAAGAAAAGATTGGACATAGGGATAAGTTTTTTAATTTTATTTCTTTTATGATTCTATCTTCAAATTTTATTAGTATATATTGTTATTTATTATACCAATTGGTATTGTTCAAAATTTCCAATACCATTTAGTATCATAATATAGTACAATGTTTAAGATTTTGGTACTATTTTTTGACTTGTATAATATATATCAACTAGTACAGTATGAGATCCACATGTTTAGTAAATTAGCATATGTCAAATCATAATTTTTGGTAACTAGAATATTTTAAAATAGAAAAACCAAATATAGGAAGGTTGTTAGGAATTCAATGTCATACAACAAAAAGAAACTCTTAGGGTAGGCTTATACATGGTTAGATCTAGTTCAAAATTTTAAATCTCAAGAATCATTTTAAATATAAAAAATTTTAAAAGTTCAATCTCAAGATTTGTATTGAAATTTTGATATAGTATGATTCAAGATTCGATCCTTTGAAGACAAAAAATAACATGATTGGACTAATAAATCATGTAATCTACTCAAATTTAAATTATTCAAACCTAAATGAATGAATCATAAGTTTTTATATTGAATGCATTTCCTACATTATATGTGCAAATATCTTAAAAATTATATGAATTCATTCATGTTATTGAATATTTGACAAAATATTGTTCCAGAACTAGACATATTACTCTTTACTACAACTAAATGATTTATTATAAATATATTTATAAGATGGTTAATAGGATCTAAATATATATTTAACTAGAAAACTATAAGTAATAAAATATCGAATGATAGAATGAGATTTAACTTTCACCCATATAAACTTAAGCTAATATTCAACATAAAATTGTCTCAATATTATATCCAAATTGATATTGATATTGAACTTATATCAATGAAAAAAGACATATAAGACCAAACATATTAATGGAAAATAAAAAAGCAATAAGAGAAAATGAAAAATTAGACCTTAATGTTTTCACCATAATTCAATTTAAGCCCAAACATTTTAAAGCAAACATATTAATTGAAAATAAAAAATCATTAAGAGAAAAGTACAAATAAGACCTTAATGTTTTCACCATAATTTAGTTTAAACACAAACATTTTAACACATTTAAAAAGAATCCTAACATTACAAGAATTTTCAATCCCACCTTAACATCTTTGTAAGTCCTCCATCACAAAAAGCATATTTGACACTTTTGTAGGCCCCTTGTCAGATGTTTATCATATGTGACTAATAGGGCTAAAAAAGCCATATATGTGACAAAATGGATGCCAAGGGAAAACTAAATGCATCTATATAAGGGGGAGAAAGATCTGGACTCTCCATAGCATTCACAAGTGACAAGTAGAGAAGGTGAAGAGAGCGAGAGAGAGAGAGAGAGAGAAAAGAGAGAGGATAGAAAGACTAAACTTTATTGCCTTTATTATTATTTTTTATTTTTTAGAGCTCACTTGTCATATAGGATACACTTTTGGCAAGGGGCTCACAAAAAAAGTTAGACATGCTATTTGTAATAGAGGATTAATGGAGAACTTAAGTTGTAGTCAAATTAAATGTATATGAAAAGCCAGGGTTCTTTTTAAAGGTCTTAAAATATTTAGATTTAAATTCAATTATGGCAAATATGTTAAGGGTCTCATTTGATCCATTTTCTAGTAAGATTTGTTAACATAATTTTCTTTATTAAAAAAATATTTCTATTTTATTTTTCTCATTAGTTTCAATTTTAAAATTTATTAATGAATAATATGTTCTTTATAAAATAATTTTTATTTTGATAGTTTAACTATTTCATTATGATTAAGGTTCCAATAATTTATACACACATACACATACACATATACACAAATATATGTACATATATATACTTAACCATGTAATAAAAGTAAGTAAATATTCTTTACAAACTTTGAGTTTTCATTTAAAAAATGTTATACTTTCTTATAAAAGTAATTATATAATTTATGAGTGATTCATAAAACTACCATTCATTATTTTCTTTCCAAGAAATCCAAAAAAATTTATAAGTGTTAATTGCATCGTGTTTTAGGGTTTAGTTTGATATGTATTTAATTGTTAATTCAATTGTTTAGTAAGTGTTTAGGTTAGAATTGTGTTAGTTTGTTAATTATTTATGTTTTAAGTGTTTTATGGGTTAATACAAGTCTTTGAACTTAATTATTAAGTTTCTGAGCTACCTTAATGTATTTGTTAGTGTTTCAGGGTCAACATCGAAGAATGAAGAAGTTTTGGAGACACTCGGGCAGAAACAACAGCCTATGATCATGGCACATCAAGCCACAATCGTGATAAAAGCACCAGAGTTGACCTATGATTGTGCCCATATGCCACAATTGTGACATGGCCCACAATCATAGCTTGCTTGTCACAATTGTGACAGCAAGCTCAAATGTGGCCCACAATCGTGGCCTGCATCAGGCAAATGTACAGACACTCAAAAGCGTCAAGCTTCGAGGGAAATTTTTTATCTTTTAGACCCCCAAACAAACCTAGGACTACTCCAAACACAAAAGGTATTTAAAAAATAAGACAAATAGGCGGGACGAGCTTTTGCATCAACCACTTTTAGAGAAATCTTAGAGAGAATTATTGAGAGAAAGAGAAGAAGGAAAAGAGAGGAGGAGAAGAATTTGATTCGACGTACTTCCCAGATTAGGAGTTTCCCGACGTCGTTACCTCCAGTCGTTCGTTCAATTTTGTATTTCATGCTATTCTCGGTTTTATTATTGTACAGAATTGGAATAACAGTTGATGATAGGATTTTTGGATGTTGATGATGTTCTAAACTCACCTTTGGTGGTTTATCTTTGATTTAATGAAATTTGATTCCTTATGTGTTATTTGGATTTATTGTGATTTAATTCTGGACATGCATAATTCGATAGTAAACTGAGAGGGTGAATTGAGTAAAAAATAATTAAATTAGGCTAACGACAATTAGGTGATTTAATATAACAATAATTAAATCAAATCGGTAAATTGTGTGAAGAGAGATCTTGCATAGGTTTCTGATAGTGTATTAGAAAACTTCATATCTAATTAAAGTTTTGGATAGGTTGTTAATTGAGAAATTGTAACTTTCATAATTTGATTAGGGTTTTTAAATTAGGGTTAATGGTTATATCTCGAGAGAGAGTAATCAACCCTAGGATTGTCTAGAACCAATAATCCAATAATTTATAATCGATTACATTAGCGTTATAGATAGGAAATCCTCTTAATTGATAATTCCTTAGGTTGATTCTTGGATGTGTGTTGAAACTGCTAAATTGTGAATATTTTCATGATTAATTCTTGAATTGATTTGATTGATTGAATTAAATTCTTGTTTTAATTTCGTTACATTTTGAATTTCTATAATTTATTTTGGCCTTAGATTTTAGGATTAGATTATCTATCCTCATGGGATCGACACCTTTGGTATTAGGCTAACGACTGGTGTGCTTGCAGATTATCGAGGTTAATCAATTAAAACTTATACACATTAAAAGAACCCGATCAAGTTTTTAGCACCGTTGTCGTGGAGGCGATTAGTCTAGTTCTATAATTTAAGGTGTTTAATTAGTTTTTATTTTTTGTTTTCATTCTTTCTTTCTATTTTTGAAATCGTGCTCTTGCATAAATATAAGATTCATGAGAAGTCTGAGTCATGTAGCTGAAACCTTATATTTAGACATCACTAAACTAGAACAATCCATTAGGAAAGCTCGGCGTGAAGAAGAAGAGGAAATTGCAAAAGCAACAATAGCCGAGGAATTTGAACAAGATTTGGACCACAGAGCAAACTAAAGACTTCAATAACAGACCTTTATGGACTTCATGAGACCATGGTCCAATGTGGCTAACCAAGGAGTAGGTAGGCCACCTATACAACCAACATCTTCTGAAATTAAACCAGCCCTCCTCAACATATTTCAATAGAATGTGCAATTCTATGGACTAACAAATGAAGATACCTTTCGGTACCATTAGATGTTATTGGAATATGCGATTTGAATTAGGCTCTTTCATTTTAACCTTAAAGATAAAGCAAAGGCTTGGTATCATTCCCTCAACCCAGCCAATGTCATAACTTAGGATTAGCTAGTTCGGGCCTTTTTAGATAAGTATTTTCCCCTTATGAGGACTATAAAGATTATCAAAGAGATTACTAACTTCTAGCAAAGTGATGGGGAATCAATCTATGAAGAGTAGGAAAGATACAAGGATTTACAACAAAAATTTCCTCACTATAACCTACCAAAGGAATTCTTATTGTAAACATTCTATAACTGATTAACCTCACATACGAGAGGCACGATTGATGCAGCTTTAGGAGAGCTATAAATGGTAGATGAAGCAAAAGAGCTGATAGAGGAGATGGAGACTAATAGTTGCCTATAGGTGAACGAGTGGAGTAGACAAAACACTACCTTCCGCGAATAAAAAGGAATTGCAACTGTTGATTAAATGACAAAGATTCAAGTTAAAATTGGTAGCTTAACTCGACAACTCAACAATATGAAGGCTTTGTTCTCAACTCTGGAGAAAGTTGTGCAATTTAAGTGTGAACTCTGTGGACAAATGGATCATGATACTGTGGACTATTTCTTGATAAAGGAAAGCGATCCAGACTAAGTGAATTATATAGGAGCGCAATATGAACGTGGAGGGGGGAAAATCCCTACTCCAACATATAAAACCTCATGTGGAAGAATCACCCTAGCTTCTCATGGATGAACAATGAAGGAGGACAGTTAAGACCTTAAGGACAACCAGGCTTCCAATAAGATAAACCCATCTCAATGGAATCCAAATTGAATAGGATTTTATATAAGCTTGGAACTCTATACGATGCACAAAAGAAGCTGGAAGGCAAATTTGAACAAGTAATAGAGAACCATGACTCTTCAATCCACAATTTAGAGGTTCAAGTAAACAAATTGTCAAACACTTTCTCTGCGCGAAATGTGAGAAGTCTTCCTAGCATTTCAGGAACAAAATCAAGGGAGCAACTAAAAGCTATTACACTTTGATGTGGGAAGGAATTTGAATCAACCGCAAAGACAATAGAGGAGCCCGTCCATCCTGTTGAGAAAAATCAAGAAAAGGAGAAAGGAGTGAATATGAGCAAATACCCTCCTTATGTCTCCCCTCCATTATATCAACCTAAGATCCCTTTTCCTCAACGATTACAAAAGAAGAAGCTAGATGTGCAGTTTGTAAAATTCATTGAGAAATTAAAGAAGCTACAGATAAATCTCTCATTTATAGAGGTTCTGGAACACATGCCTAAATATGCAAACTTTTTAGAGGACATTGACAAAGAAGTGTACTTGGGAAGATAATCAAACGATAGCACTAACTGGCACCTGCAATTCCATAGTCACCAGCTAGATGCCATCTAAATTGAAGGATCCAAGGAGTTTCACAATATCCTGTGTGGTTGGTGAATTTGAATTTACAAAGTGTTTGTACAATTTAGGAGTATTAATCTTATGTCTTTATCAATATTCAAGAAGTTGGGACTGGGTGAGGTCAAGTCAACATCGATGTTAATTCATTTGGCTGATCAATCAATTGAAAGACTATTTAGAATAGTGGAAGACATTCTAATGTAAGTGGACAATTTCATTATTCCTGTAGATTTTGTAGTTCTTGATTTTGAAGAAGATAAGAAATGTCCACTGATCCTATGTCGACCATTTATGAATATAATGAAACTAATAATTGTCGTTCATTAAGGGAAATTAACACTTTGAATAGGCAACGATTATATCAAATTCAATATGAATAAGGCTTTAAAGAATCCAACTACGAGCAGCGCATGCATGAGGGTTGAAGTTATGGATAAAAATTTACAAAAACAAGTTGAGAGTTGCATCACGGAAATATAGTTAGTGGAAGTAGAGACAGACAATGGATATCAAAAACTTGAATATAAAGGAGACGATGAGATAGAGGAGTTAGATGTTCAAATGCATCAAGATAAATTGGTTCAAACCAAAGCACCCATACCACCATCTATAGAAAAACCACCCACATTAGAGCTTAAGCCTTTACCTACACGTCTCAGATATACCTTTATAGGTGAAGGTTATTGATAATCATATCTAATCAATTGAATGAGAAACAAGAAAGTAAGCTGGTAGAAATTGTTAAAAAGTGAATGAAAGCCATCGGATGGTAGATTGTTGATATTCGAGGTATAAGCCTAAATGTTTGAATGCACTAAATAAATCTAGAGGAAGGATGTAGAATAGTGAGGGAGTGTTAATGAATGTTAAAACCTAACGTAAAGGTGTTCAAAAAGTAGATAATTAAACTCTTAGATGTAGGGATAATTTATCCCATCTCCAATAGTGAATGGGTCAGTCTAATAAAATGTGTACCTAAGAAGGGTGGAATGATGGTAATCGAAAGTGATAGTGGAGAAGTAATTTCAACAAGAACGGTCACAAGATGTAAAGTATACATAGATTATCGCAAACCTAACTCTGTGACTAAGAAAGATCATTTTCATCTCCCGTTCATAAACTAGATGATAGAAAGGGTAGCTGGAGACCCTTTTAGTACATTTGCGTACAGACAGATGTCTTTCGGACTATGCAATGCCCTAGCTACATTTCAAAGATGTATGATGTCTATCTTCATCGATATGATAAAAGATATAACAGAGGTATTCGTGGATGATTTTTTTATTTTTTGGAGATTCTTTCGAAATGTGTTTAACTAATTTGGATAGAGTTCTTCAAAGATGTGAAGAGTCACATTGGTGCTAAATTGAGAGAAATGTCATTTTATGGTGCAAGAGGGGACATTACTAAGGAATAAAATCTCACACCAAGGATTTGAGGTCGATAGAGTAAAAACATAAGTGATAGAGAAACTTCCATTGCCAAGCAATGTCAAAGGTGTGCGAGGATTCTTAGGTTATGCAGGATTTTATCGTTGATTTATCAAAGAATTTTTGTAAATCATAAGACCTTTGACAAACCTTTTAATCAAGGATGTTCCCTTCCTGTTTGATGACAAGTGTATGTCAGTGTTCAACAAACTAAAGGAGGCATTAATATTAGCACCAATTCTATCACCACTAGATTGGGCACTTCTATTTGAAGTTATATGTGATGCAAATGACCAAGCCATAGGTTTTGTATTTGGATAAAGGGAAGATAAAAGGTTGCATGTGTACACGTGGCCCAGAATCGTGGCTTGTATCAAGTAGATACACAGACACTCAAAAGCGTCAAGTTTTGAGGGAAATTTTCAATCTTTTAGACCAAAAAAAAAAACTAAGACTGCTCAAAATACAAAAGGTATTTAAAAAATAAGACAAAGGGGCAGGAGGAGCGTTTGCTTCAGCCACTTTTATAACAACCATTGAGGACAAAGAACAATCATCAAGCATGTCAGGACGAAGAGCTGAAAAAGAAGAGTTGAGCAATAATGAAGAACCCAAAAGGGAAGTCAATCTGAAGGATCTCCCTTTTCCAAACTCTTACCTGATGAGTAAGAAGGTCAACGAGCTCAAACATGAAA
>JANJEY010000234.1:34023581-34040363 GCA_024703695.1 Erythroxylum cataractarum | reverse complement strand
TATATAATGCTCATACAGATAAAACCAAACTCTTTTGTTTTATTAATAATAAATATTTTCATTACAAAACTGTAACTAAAGAAGATAAAGTTACATGTAAATACACTTGCTTTCTAGGGCACTATATTTACATAACTCCAACAAATATCTCATATGAGAAACTTTATAATTACGTCCAACTTAAGAAAATATCTTTTCTCTCTTCAACTCATTCTATATATGAGAACCATTAGGTTCCTAAATATGTTGACAATGATTATAAATTTTGATTATAATTCATAATTAGAAATAGATAACTAAAAACTCATTCTAGTTTATCTTTAATTCTCCAATTAAACAATCTATAATCATATATCAAGATTGATATCTAGCAACGTATCATAACCTAACAATTTAGCAATGTCAAAGTATTTTGACTAACCTTTTGATGCATGATTTTTCTTATAATTTAATCCTTTCATTATACAATGTTCCAACTAAACATAAAGCATGAAATTAATGTCTACTCTATTTTGAATCCAATCATATTAGTTCTTTGCCATTAGCTATTAATTCAATTAATGACATTCATGAGCTATTTACAAAACATCATTCTATCTTATCCAAGGGTTTCCCTAATCAATACCAATCGAGAGCAACAAAACATTCTCTTTAATTACTTTAGGGTGGTGAATCTTATTTTGACCACACAACTACCGCTATCTAGTTTATGCTACAAAATATTTGAATAAAATTGGATCAACTACTTATTAAACATTGTAATAATGTTGAATCTAAATTCAGTATCAAATATTGTTAAGCATGAACTAAAAATACATATGATCTTTATCATATGATGTATAGGTAAGAAAACTCATGCAATCATTTTCTTCTTATGACAACTATTATCATATTATAACAAAGTCTTTAACTGATGTCCATTTTTATGCTTTTAGTAGGCTAAATTAAGTGGAACAACTCTAACAAAGTGCTATACCTTTTAGCTCTACTCTATGCAACCTTTTACATCTTACTGTCATGGTCTTAACATAAATTTTATATGTTGTCATCGAAGTTTATGAGACATTAGTCAACTCAAAATGTCAATACATTTTGTCATCTATATTATTTTTAAAAACCTTTAAAACTTTTTCACCGAATCCTCAATAAGGATTATAGCAAAATTACATAATAGGCATATAATTTTCTAACTATAAGAAACTCAAACATAACCTATGTCTAAGAAATTGGGTTTACTAAATCAGTATCAACTATACTAAACAAGGTAAATTCTATTTAGAACAGAATATAAATGTAAGAAAAACAAGTAATTAATTATATGCCATGATTACCAAATGAGGTTAGGACTTTAATTATGTATTTGGTTACTCCCACTATTTTATTCGAAATAATAATACTCACTACTATTCAAAAAGATTACTCTAATCTTTTTAATTGTCTAGGATCTCATTCAAATATAGATGATATTGAGTTTGCTTAATAAATGAACTAAACTTAAATTAGGTAGATAAAATCTTTATCAATCATATCTGATGTGATTCTTAGATCCGTTAGGTGAAAACTCTTATAAAAACATATCTTATATGTTATTCATAACCCTGCCTCTAAATCCATATGATCATAAATTTGCTCATCAAAATCACACAAATTTAGTTAAGTAGAGGCAACTGTCATAAGACTAAACATGTTCATGCTAAAGTAGCCTTAAGTTTGCTTAAAAAGCCTAACAGTAGACAGATCTCTGATTTATTCTTAAAACAATGGAAGGAAACAATACATTCTCAAACTGTATTTAATAATTTAATGATGGATTTAATTTTGTTCCTCTCATCAAATACGAAAATTGCATGAAAATATCACACATATAAAACATACAATTTAACATGCATCCAATATATATATGAAACATATAAATAAATTATGTAACTTATGTACTCAAAATTAAATTACATGCATAAAATAAAAACTTCGTTTGTTTCAATTTATTAATCTTAATAATCGAAAATAAATTTTTCAACGTTTTGGAAAAATTAAATTATATGAAAATCATTAATTCCTAAATAACTAAATTCCTATTCCAAATAAAAATTTATTTTGATTTGGAAACAATTTTTAAATCCAATTGGAAATTATTTCCAATTATCTTAACCCCTTTTACAAAATTTAATCGAAAATAATTTTCAATAAGCTATGCTACTTAGTTATTATAATTTAGAAAAACTCTTTTTTCAAAATTATATAAGTAACACATTATGATTTAATTAGAAAATTATTTCTAATTTAATTAAAAATTACTATTTCTAATCTCATTAGAAATTACTTTTCTTTAATCAAAAAACCATTTTCTAATATTAAAAGGAAATTATTTTCAAAATTAAATAAAACACCTGTCATACTTAATTAAGAAAGTCTTTTATATTATTAATTTAAAGATTGATTTCTTAACTAATTAGAAAATATTTCCTTAATAAATTATAAAAGTATGTTCAAAAAAAATTAAGAAAGCTCATTTTTCTCAATCAAAAAATATTTTCTTAAAAATCAAGAAACTTATTATTTGTAAATAGAGAATCAATTTCTGAATAAATTGAAAAATAATTTTCTAAGTTATAAATTTAGTTTGTATCAATCAATTAAACTAGATAAAAATAATTAAGAAACAAACTTTTAGTAACTTAGGAATTTTTTTTTAATTTTAAGGAGTCTAATTAACTAATCTCAATATAATTGAAAATAAGTAATTCTAATATTATAAACTACAATTCCAAAATTAATTAAGAATTAATATAATTATTAATCTTAGCCATATTAAAAAAATAATTACTTCAATATTAAAGTTAAGATCTCATCTTAATTAAGATAACTCTTTTAAATATTTTGTTCTTGATTCTAGTTATTGACTTGATAATTTATTTAATTTAATAATTCAACTATTTAAAAAATTAAACTAAATTTCAAAACATTTCTAATATTAATTACTCTTTTAAAACAATTTTCAAACATTTTGAAAACTCTTTTTAATATTGTTAGGATTAATTTAATCTTCGTTAAATTAATTTAATTAAAATTAAGACCTTTTAAAACATAAAAATAAAATAAAAAAACGAGTAGGAACACTCTAGCGCATGCACAACACGCGCTAGTGTGCTGCATGCGCCATGGTCAACCAAGATCCTTGTCTGGCACGTGCGTTGAAACAAACGCTGCTTCCCAACTTGGGGCACGTTTTTTTCGGATTAGGGTTTCCTCGCCGCCGCCGCTTACCTCTTCTTTCCACGCCACCATGGTCTCAGCCTCTCCCGCTATTGGATGGTGACCTCCCATGCGTCTCTGGTCTGCTGAGCTTTGGTTACTTCTGTGTATGGGTGTTATTAATGCCTATCGCTAGTGGCTTTTCACCACTGGTAAACCAACCATCGAATCGAGCCACTGGTGATTTTCAAAATCTAGCTAGCAAACACGCAGAAATATACCAAAATTGTAAGCAGGTCCAATTCTTCAGAATAATAGAAACCATGCTTTCTGAGTTTTTCATCAAGCAATTTCTAGAAGCAAATATATGAATATGGGCACTCACAGAAGCAATTGATTTTCCAAAAATAATTGTAACGCATATACACGCATGAGCCAATTTTTAGCAGCACAAGTTAGAACAAACGCAAGCTGCAAGCAAATTAAAAATTTCCGGAAGCAGACAATGAACAACCATGGAATAAAATAATTTTAGAAGAACAGTTCCAAGATTAATTAACTCATAAAGCCTTCATTTTTATCAAATTAATAAGAATCAAGTGAATTTAATCAAATTAGTGAATTAAAATCTGGCTCTTATATTACAGTTCGGAAATCCCAACCATATATAGTGGGATAATTACAAAACTTCAAAAGCTAAGATTACTTTAATTATATAAAATGATTAAAACATGCCATAATAAAGTGAAATCTTAATTTATATTTTATTTCAAAGCTTGATTATATTTTTGTCATATCTGTCGAACTGGTTTTGAAACTGATTCATCTTAACTACAATAGTTGCACAAGTGTTTAGCTTCTATTGATATTCACATAAAGAGAACTCTATAACTCTTACAAAGAGAGCTAAGCAAGAACTGTTAGCTTCATTTGAGCTTAAACCTATTTATAATAAGTTTAGAACGTTTTAATAATTTAATTGAAATTAATTTCAAATTTTAATTAAAATTAAAATCATAATTAATTCTAATTAAATACCAATTATATATGATCTTATTTATTAGATAGTTTACATTTAATCATAAAATTTCTCAAACTTTATAATTAAGCCCAACTTGATAAAATATTTTTATTTTCTTCAACTTATTCTATATGTAAGATCCATCAGGTTCCTAAATATATTAACAATGATTATATATTATAATTCTAATTCACAATTAAAATTATATAAAATTTATAATTATAGGTCAAGATTGACATCTAGTAATGCATCATGACCATCTAAAAATTTAGGAATGTTAAAGTGATTTTGCTAACCTTTTTGTGCATGATTTTTTTTCGTATAATTCAATATTTTCATCATACAATGTTTCAATTAGACATAGAGTATGAAATTAATGTTGACCCTATTTGGAGCCAAATTATTTTATTTCTCCACCATTAGCTATTGATTTAATTGTTAACATTTTAAAACTATTTATCAAACGTTATTCTGCCTTAGCCAAAGATTTTCTAAATCAATACTAATAAAGAATAATGGAACATTATCCCTAATTACTTTATGGTGATGAATCTTATCTTAATCACATAACTACCTCCATATATTTCATGTTACATCCTATGACTACCAACTGATGACCCATGATTAAATAGGTCATAAGTAGTATAATAACTTTGGAGTCATGATGTTAAATGATCAATTATACAATCATCACAATAAGAATTTTTATAGATATATAAGTAATGTTCTAAATTGATTTCTCATATGGCGTTTATTCAACAAATTTGTTTTCTCTCTAACAAGCATTCATAGGTTTGTTTAATTATCTCCATGCTTTAGCTTATGAAATTGCCTACTTTTTTTGAAAGGGAAAACATAACGTGTGCTAACATTTTTACGTTTTATTAATGTCCAATCTTAATATAATTATAACTAGAAATAATTTAGGGATAATACATAAATACCATGTGAATCTCGTAATTATAATTTCATTTGTAATATATAATTATTTCATGAATTTTATCATATACATCTAAATATGTACAAGATAAAAAATATATTAAAATATTTTATCATTAAAAATATGTACAAGATAAAAAATATATTAAAATATTTTATCATTAAATTACATCTAATCGATTGATTGTAGGACATAGACTAACAGAATATTGAAATATACGTCATACTTGTGGCCTAAAATACACATTTCAAATGGTTAGATTTGTATTTACTGCTTTGGTGCTTTATTAAATAAATAACTGACCTTTAAATTAATAAAAAATGTAAAATTTTGTGTGTTGTAATCCCACATTTGGAGGATCTCTTTTTATTTCAAGTCTAAAGGTTAAATTATTTTCTTATATGTGATTTTGGGACGGAAATAGATTAACTTTTATCACTTTCCTAGAGTTGGCAAGAGAGCCAATTCAATCACTCGACTAGTTATGATTCTTAAATTTAAAATTATATATATTAAAACAGCTCATATTGGATTAAATCTAATTTCACCAAATCCCATCCCATCCAATCTAATCCAATCCAACTTGTACAACTCTTATAATAAAAAATTGAAAATATGTTGTGAGGATGGAAAACGTTAGAATTCCTACATTGTAAATTTTCCTCACTGCCATTGGTAAACTAGTCACGAACACAAAATTAAAAGAAGTTTGGAACTACTCGAATACGTGAGACAGACAAACTCCGCAATAAACCATTGTTGTATAAGACCCCTCTCTGAAATTCCAAAGAATCGCGTCTGGTACGCTCGATTACGCATTATGCAAAGTAGACTTTATCATGGAACAGCAATTAAATCCTACCATATAACTAATTAATTAATCTTCTACTAAGATACAGGCTACGGAATATGTAGAAAGTTTCTTTCTTGATCGCTTTGTTGGATCAAAACCCTTGAATTCTTCAACGCTACCATTTGTTTCTCATTATCTGCCTCTCTGTCTTTGTACTTCTCCCTTCATTGTTTATCTTTTTATTTTAAGATCCTTTAAACCCCCAAATTTGCATTTCTTTCTTGCTTCTGAAACCAACTATTCTGATCTTTCCTGACATGTTTTAGAACGAAGCTTCTGAGTCTCGTTTCTTAAACAACTTCCTGTCTTCTGGTGCATGCAGGATCGCGGTGCAATGGAATCTGTCATTGGAAAGGGTCGCAGAAAGTTCTGGTACCTGATGTTAGCTTCGTGTTTGTTATGGCTCTTGTTGATTTACATGTACCTTTCGGCTTTGAAAGTTGACGAAGACCATGCAAGCAATAGTGGCCACATTGTTGAATCTCAAGTTAAAGAAACAAGGTCTGCTCTGCATGTCTCTGCAACAGGTAATGCAATTGATAATTTCTTTATTGGTGGTGATTGGGATAAGTATCTTGAAGAAGCATCAAAGACCTATGAAAATTCACGACCAGATCAACGAGATCAAATGGTGGCAAAAGAGAAACCTGATATGGAATCGGCTAAACAAACAGGTGTGGGGAAAACGGCAGTCATTGAATCCAATTCTACTTCAGATTCTGAATCGTGTTCTGGAAGATATATTTACATCTATGATCTTCCAAGCCGATTCAATGACGATTTGCTCAAGAATTGTAAGTCACTTAATGAGTGGTACAATATGTGCCCGTATGTATCGAACAACGGTCTTGGGCCCAAGCTTAACAATTTTGAAAGAGAGCTCTCGGACAATGGTTGGTTTGAGACGAACCAGTTCACGCTAGAAGTCATTTTCCATAACAGAATGAAGCAATACAACTGCTTGACCAATGACTCTTCATTAGCTTCAGCAATCTTTGTGCCATACTACGCTGGACTCGACATTGGTCGCTATTTGTGGCATTCTGATAGATCCATGAGAGACCGTGACTCCAATAGTCTTGTCAAGTGGCTTAGAAAAAGGCCTGAGTGGAAAAAATTATGGGGTAGAGACCATTTCATGGTTGCAGGTAGGATCACTTGGGACTTCAGGAGATTGAAAAATTGGAACAATGATTGGGGTAACAGGCTTATGCTGTTACCTGAATCAAGAAACATGACTGTGCTTACTATTGAGGCCAGTCCATGGCACAGGAACGACTTTGCTATACCTTACCCAACCTATTTCCACCCTGCAACTGATGAACAAGTGCTTCAATGGCAAAACAAGATGAGGAGATCAAAAAGGAGGATTTTGTTTTCTTTCGCGGGTGCTCAAAGACCAAACATGACAGACTCAATCCGAGGCGAGATTATCAAGCAATGTCAGGCTGCAAAGAAGAAATGCCGGCTGTTAGACTGCACTTCAGGTTCAAGAAAATGCTACGAACCAACTTACGTGATGAAACTGTTTCAAAGCTCTGTATTTTGCTTGCAGCCCCCCGGTGACTCCATGACTAGGCGATCAATATTTGACTCAATTTTGGCTGGTTGTATACCAGTTTTCTTTCATCCAGGTTCAGGTTATGTTCAATATATATGGTATTTCCCTAAGGATCATAATCAATATTCGGTGTTCATATCTGCCAAAAAGGTCAGGAATCAGAAAGTGAGAATTGAGAGTTTGCTGTCTCGAATTACGAAGACAAAGATAATGGCGATGAGAGAGATGGTGATAAAGCTGATTCCAGGAGTGATATATGCAGATCCAGCATCTCGTCTAGAGAACCTTGAAGATGCATTTGACATCACAATTGATGGAGTTCTTGTAAGAATTGATAGGATTAGGAAAGATATTGAAAAGGGAGAAAACGTATCTGATGATGAATGGGAAGAATTCACCTGGAAGAAAAGCTTGTTTGGGACAATAGGAAAACATGAATGGGATCCTTTCTTTGCTAGGAAAGAAAATACTTAGGGATGAGAAGCACCCATTGTGGGAAGAAGACAACTTTGGAATATAAGATACAGAGAAGAGCAAATAGGATTAGTTGTGCAAGTTACCAAAATGTGTTGAGTTCTTGTTTACAATAAATGTTAGCATACTTTACTGCATAGACATAATTGCAATAGTCCTTTAATCCGAATCTCAAAATTTTATGTTTTGCACTAAAATATAAAATAGGAATTACATACCATGATTTATGAGTTTGGTTTAATCGTAATTTGAGAAAAACCCTTCCAAATGATTGAATATAGAGAAACTTGATTTCTCTACTCTTTCCCTCAATAATCCTGCTTTTTGATGCTAAAAACGTAAAGAGAGGTGTGTGGGTGAGAGTGTAAAACCCCAAACTTTTCTTTTCATGTGTCTACAAAATTTCATTTCATGTGAATGATGTTTTCAGGTGAATGTAAATTTTATTTTCTCCAAAAGGTGAATTAGGAACCCAACCCTAAATGACAACTATTAAAGTCAAATGATAGTCAAAAAAATATTGGAGTTAACTGGTATATAAATGGACCAAAAATAAATTCAATCGGATAGATTTATGATAGATCAAGATTGGTCTTGTTTTAAATTATTGTGGAGTAAATTTGAAGCATTCTTGGGTTGAAACATAAGGACATAAGAATTAGTCATAGTTACGATACTTAAAATAAATCGATCCAACTTATATGTTGATATATTTAGGTGTAACATGTTATTAAGTGGACAAGAAATTTCTATTGAAATTGGGCAAATTTTTCTTAATCCATTTAATTATTTTGGACAAGAAATTATACATGTACATGTAAATGAAGCTTAAGTGGCAGCTTTCACATATATGAAGAAGTTCTCATTATTTTGGAACAAGAATGCATGAAAATCTTATGTTGTCACGTTTATGAAGGAGTAGATGTGAAGGACATAAAATTCATTACACGAGAGACCAATTCATGGTATGGACATGTGTCATTTTGGTGAGACAAATTCAAAACAATTTGTTATATGTGGGAGACAAGCATTGCCGTGGATCATAAAAGAAATTAATAGTAGATAATACAAAGGACAACCGTTGGAAATTAAGCTAGTAATGTGTTGGACAGCTTCCAACAATGTGTAGCTTATATTACAAGATGATGGAGGAACTGTTCCACCTTCATTCCACCGAAGGTTCACTTTCTCCTTAGACCAAAATTGATGTTAATTAATTGAAGCTGCTTCCTTAACGCGTAGGTCTTCCAAGTTACTGCCTTGAGGAAATAAATTCAGTATGTTGTTTAAGCTTCCAACTATGGACAACACCTCCATCAACACTAACTACATGAAGGGAAAAGATGTGCAGCACGTTACCATCTAATTTTAGGTATGTTAAACCACTATTGTCCATCCTCTTTATCTAGTCACGTGAATGCTTAAGCTGGAAACATGAATTTTCTTATGAATTGCGTGAATGTTTGAGCTTGATTTGAAGAAAGTGGTAATTTTTCTTAACTATGTTTACTGAAATTCTATAGTAGGATTCTCAATTTCCTTGAGCATTTCTAGTGTTTTAGCCATAACTTAGTCTACAGAACTCCAAATTGGGTGATTCTAATTGTAAATGAAACCTAAGGCATAGTACTAAAAATGTATAGAAGAGATCTAGACCAATTCTAGATAAATGATTTCAAAATTGAGATTGATTATGGTAACCTGATACTATGCTTGTGTTGAAGCAACTTGTGATATTTGATACATGTTTCATAATTTAGAAGGTGAAATGACATAATTTTTGATGATATGGAAACTTGATACATAGGACAAATTTATAGAAGACTTCAGAACGTAATTTGAACATTTGATAGGCAAAAATTAAGGAACAAGTGGAGGCATGGTTAAATGAAGAGAAAAACAGCATGGTAAATGGAGAGGAAAACAACATAAATATCCATGTCTTATAAATGTTATTCAATGGATATTAATTGGAAGCATGTAGATGCTATATATGTGGCTTAATGGCTGTTCAATGGCACATGTATATTATACATAGTTCAATGGTTCAATGTAAGGAAAACAGTAGGTATATACTATGTACGTTATTTAAATGAAAAGAAGACAACATGTATAAATCATGGAAGTTGTTCAATGGTTGAATGAAAAGAAAATAGAATTTTAATCTTACTGAATGCTAAGATTTTGGTTAAGTCCTTTGTTATAAAATTTGTAAAACAAGGTGGTAAGTTATGGATATACTTGGGAGGTTTTAGGAACCTTTCAGGGGTCTCCCTCATAGTTGAGTATAAGACCATAAAGTTTTCTCATAATCGTAGACTTGGGATTAATAAAGGAAAAGCACCGAACACAGAAGGGTGGTTAAAGATAAATGATAAACTATGAGTGTACCTTCAAATTGATTTTGTAAAGATGGGTTTTAACTACTATGAAAACTATGTTATGAATAATTCCATTGGTGTTACTACTTGAATTTAAAAGTTAAGCTTCATAAGATTTACATATGCTTTAATTTAGCAATGAATTGAGTTTTGAATGCACTTGGAAACTAATGAGATGTACACATGCTTTGAATTGAAATTTCCATATGCTTTGAATTGACATAGAAATGGATTTTGAATATGTTTTTAATTGGTATTAAAATGAGGCGCACTCATGTATTAATTGTGATTTATCCTATAGTACATCATCAGGTCTTTATACATATGATTATATTGATTATAGTATGTCCTAACATGCATGACATTGTTTAGGGGGCGTGTATCACTAACATGGGTGATGTTTTGTCTATCAGTATATCCTGTGAGTTGCCCTCTGCATGTGTGGAGTATATATTATGCTAGCACTATTACGGATAAGCGATGTAAACCCAGCTCTGTAACCACTAATTTATATATAGTGTTAGCATTATTTTAGGTAAGTGATATAGAACAAGCTTCATAATAATCAATATATAGAGGTTAACTAGGCATGAGTAACTGATGCAGAACCAGCTCTGTGGTCTTACACTTAAGGATACCATATGACAAAGAAAATTAGTGATAGGTTATCTTTTAAGAAGAAAGTTCATGAAAGTATTATTTGCCATCACTATTTACTTTAGAAGAAAAGTAGAACTTGATCTCAGAAATATATATATGTTTTGTTTTACGTATGAATTGATCTTATGAAAAGAAAAGAATATGTTTTGTAATAGCATTGATTATTACTTGAAAAGAAAAGAAATTGTTTCCTTTTATGAAGGTTAATGTTTGTATAAATGTTTTTTTATTGGAAACCAATAACACTCACTGAGCTCGTTTAACTCACCCTTTATTTTCTATTTTTATATAAAACCTCCCAAGTGCACGCTTAGGGGCTTTAATAGCAGGGACTCCACCTTGCAAATAGTCAACTTTGTCAAGTGTTGTTAGGTAGGCATTTTTATTTTATCTTGTACAAATTTTTGAGAATTACTACATATCTTTGTACATGTTTGGGAAGTAAATTTGTTTAAAGAATGGATGTATATAAAGGTTTTTTAAATAAAATGAATGATTTTGTTTTAGCTTTTCAAAGTTTATTGATGTAATTATTTAATACTATATGTGAGTGGATTTGCAGTTCACGATTTTGTAGTTGAGATATTGATGTGATAATAGAAGTATTTTGAACTTTTACAGGGACTTTGAAATTTTTGGGATGTCAAAATATAGTCATTGTGTTGCTGAAATTTTTAATAAACTGAAAAAGAAAACTCCACTGTTTACATTTCTTATTGTGAATTGAAGCATTTCCTTAACAAAGGTAATAGGCTTAGCTTCAAGGGAACTTTCTAACCAACTTAGATGTCGACTGGAGAGCCATCGTGGAGTGCCGAGCAGGTTGTCTAGTCATTACAAGATAGGGGCTTGTCAGATAGAGAGGACCAGTTTTTATGAAATAAGGATATCTTAATTGTTCCCATCAAATGGTAAGTTTAAAAATAAAACCTTATCTTACTTAATCAAATTGACTAATCAGAATTTAACACTTAATATTATTAAAACCGTAATTATTAAGGAGCCACATATTACGTTTAGGTTTTACATCTCCCACTTGGCTCATTAATTAAAAATACAACATATCATGGTTTAATAATAAATAATCATTTTGTGTATAAACTTTGTTAAATTCTTTAATGTTGATTATATCATAAACCATAATCAAACAAGATATTAATAATAGTCGTTGCAGTTTCACAATGAACAAACGACATAATTCCTTCCACGTAATATAATATTAGTGCTTTATTTAATATGATTCATAAATAAGAAACACATTAATGGTCCAACAATAATGTCTTATTTAAAGACAAATCCTATCGACATAATTTATTCATAAATGTATACTATAAAATAGGATTAATAGAAACATAAACATAAGTGAGCTTACAGTGTGAAAATACAAATATCATAAATCTTTAAAATGGTATCCCATAATACACATTCTTTCAACATTTTCTTTAAATATTTTCGGTGCCAATCCTTCCTCAAAGGATCTGCAATCATATAATTACCGCTAATACGTTGAATTGTAGCTGTTTATTTCTAAACTTCTTTTTTAACAAACAAGCATTTTAATTCCATATATTTAACACCTTTTGAATACTTTTTGTTCTTTGAAGGAAAACTATTGCAGACTTATCACATTGAATTTTCAGTGGCTTGGAAATACTATCGACAACTCCAAGTCCTAAAATAAAGCTCTGCAACCATAATCCTTGAACTATAGCTTTAAAACATATTACAAATTTACCTTCTATAATGGAAGCAATAATGATAGACTGCTTCACATTTTTCTAAGAAATAGTTCCTCTAGCTAATAAGAAAAGGTAGCCAAAAGTGGACTTTATGGTATAAATGCAACCATTGAATATGAATATCCAATCACTTCCAAATGATTAAATCTCCTATAATTGAGCATATGATCTTTAGTACCTTGTAGATATCTCAAAACTTTCTTTGCGACTTTCCAATGTTCCAATTCAGGATTACTTTAATATATGCCCATCATGTTGATAACAAAGCTAATGTCTGTTCTGATGCAAGTTTGAGCATACATTAGGCTTCCAACAATTGATGCATAAGGAATATTTGCCATTTTTTTATGTTCCAATTCATTCTTCGGACCTTATTAATATAAGCTTTCTAAGATAAGCATAATAACCCTTGTGATCTATCATGGAATATTTCAATTCCTATCACATAACTGACTTCTCCCATATCTTTCAATTCAAAATTTTTAGAGAGAAATTTTTTGGTATTTTGCATTAAACCAAGATCATTAGGAGCTCACAAGATATCATAAAAAGTACCAAAAGTATGAACTTACTCCTACTGATTTTTGGATATATAAACTAATAAACCATGTTTTCTTAAATCCAAAGGAGGTAATAGTATCATTGAATTGAAGATACCATTTTCAGGAGGCTCGCTTAAGTTTACACACCATGTCTTCCTTTCCTTCAATTGAAAAGCCTTTAGGTTGATTTACATACATGTCTTCCTTTAAATTACCATTAAGAAAGGTTGTTTTCATATCTATTTGATGCAACTCTAAATCATAATGAGCCATCAGTGCCATAATAAATCTTAAGGAGTCTTTCTTTGAAAAAGGTGAAAAAGTATCCTTATATCAATGCCACTTTTCTGAGTATAATCTTTAGCAATAAGTTTATCTTTGTGTCTTTCAATATTGCCATAATAGTCATATTTGATCTTTAAAAGCCATTTACATCTAACTCTCTTACAACCTTTAGACAACTTGACTAAACTCCAAACTTCATTATACTCCACAGACTTCAACTTTTCTTTCGTAACATCAATCCATTTAGTAGAATTAACACTTTCAATGGCTCGTGAAAACAAAACCGGATCATCATTATTGTCTAAGTCAAATTGTAACTCTTGTAGATATACTACATAATCATTTGAAACAACTAGTTTTCTAAGTCTTTGAGACCTTCTTAATTCTATTTCTTATGGTTTTTCTACAATTGGAACATTAATTACAGGTTTAATAGGTTCATTAACTATAAGCTCTTCATGAAGTTGGTAGTTGGTAGGGGAACTTGAACTTTTATTTCTTCAATAACTCCATTATGTGGTCTTACAACACTCCTACTGGTTTCACCATTCTCAATGAACCTAGCTTTTCCAATTTCAACAATTTTTGTTATATGATTAGGACAACAAAATCTATACCCTTTGGATTTTTTTTTGGATAACTAATAAAAAATCCATTAATTATTCTTGCATCAAATTTATTTTCATGTGGATTATAAATTCTTACTTCCGTTGAGTAACTCCAAACATGTAGGTGTATTATGATAGGTTTCCTTCCAGCCCACAGTTCAAAGGAGTCTTTGGAACTACCTTATTAGGAACCTTATTTAATAAGTAAACAGTGGACCTCAATGCATGCATCCAAAATGATAAGGGTAAAGACGAATTACTTAACATACTCCTAACTATATCCATTAATGTATGATTACATCTTTCTGAAACATTATTTTATTGTGGTGTAGCTAACATTGTGTATTGAGTATATATACCATGCTTTTAAAGAAATTTGGTAAATAGACTTGGGCCTTGTTATGACTCATTATATTTTCCATAAAATTCATTACCTCGATCAAATTTGACAATTTTTACCTCTTTATTTAATTTCCTTTCCACCTCATGAATAAATACCTCTAACCCATTATTTTGCTTAAGTCCTCTCATGCAATAAATAGACATATCCATAATGTGAAAATCCATCAATAAAGCTGATGAAACAATTTTCTCCACTAAAAGACAGAACATCAAAAGGCCCACATATATCAGTGTGTATAATTTCAAGAAGTTGTGTGCTTCTTGTGACTCCTTTCTTGTATGTTTAGTTTTCTTTACCTTAATGCAACTCACACACACACCAAAATCAATAAAGTCTAAATATGGTAAAATTTCTTTCTTTGAAAATATGACCTAAATCCTTATGTCACAAGAAAGTTAAACTTTCATTACTTAAACCACATTTAGTACCAACATTATGATGAAGGGTTATTAGGGTTTTAGCCAAAACGTTGTCAAGATTTAACTTATATAGGATATCATAAAGAATACTATAACTAATAAGGCAATTGTGTTTTAAATGAACTGAAACATCCATTCCCAAATTTAAAAGTATAACTAACATAATCAAGTTCATATAAGCAAACCAAATTATGGGAAATATAAGGAACATAAAGTGTTAAAAATAAATCTAAATGATGTCTATTATCTAAAATCAAATGATAAGTTCCTATGGCTTCAACTAAAGTTTTAACACGGTTCTCCATCAAAACAAACTTTTCATTTAGGTTTGTGGTTTAGGTTGTAAGGAATCCCTACAAGGTATTCAAAACATGAGTGGTACAAACAAAATCAATCAATCAAGTGTTGTAAGGAACTTCAGCCAAATTAGATTCAAAACAAACTAAAGCATTAAGCTTAACTTTATTTTCTAACAAACCTTTGTGTTGTAGGCAATCTTTCTGATAACGCCCAAGTTTTTTGAAAAAATGGTGTTTATCACCTTTATGTTCCTTGTTATGAACTTGACTAGAGGATTCATTAACTTTAAGTTGTCCTTACTTGGCCTTGCCTTTGTAATAATTCCTTTTGCACTTCTTACCTACTCTTTGATGACCTACCAAATTAATGGAATGGGTCCCCTACTTCTTAAGCTATGTCTCCTTTTGAACAAGCATACTGACTAGTTCATTCATATTCCACTTATCTTTTATAGTGTTATAATTCATTTGGAATATCCTATAATGCTCAGGAGACAATGAATTAAGAATGACCTGTACTAGGAAAGATTCATCAACATTTAGTCCCAATGTTTTTAGTCTTGCTTCTATATTTTTCATTTTAATGACATGTTAATACATGCTTTGCGAACCATCAAACTTCATAATGGACAACTTAGTCATTAACGTCCCCACAAGTGACTTATCAGTAGGTTGGGAATGCTCTTCCATAAATTTCATAAATTCTTAAGTAATTTTAATGTTAGGAAGAGTTTTCTCAATGTTGTTAGCAACAGTCATTTGCATAAACATTAAGCTCAATCAGCTCGATCTTTCCCAAGCTTTATAGAAAGATTTCTCATCGACAGTGCTTGCATTAGTAATAGTAGCTGGTTTCTAAACTTGGAGTGCCAAATCAAGGCCCTATACATCGTGGTGAAATTGGACATGTTCACACCAATAAAAGTAATTTAATCCATTAAAGGATGGAATAGATGAAGCAACAAAATTAAAGCTAACAAGAACAAAAACTACAAAACATAATAGAATGCTCATATATTAATTCTTTGAGTCATAAAACTTAACACTTAAATTAGATCCAAAATAATTATTCCATATAAAACATTTAGTGTATATCTAAGATCTTATTTGGGTGATTCTAAGATATACCATAATTACAATAATGATGCTAATTTTATATCACTTAATTGTTAATTAAATATACCTTCAATAAACATGCTAGCTATCTTTGGATATACTAAATGTAGCACCCCCATACCATAGGGTATACACCGGGATGCCCGAAGGTCATCCCGATATATATCCTACGAAAAGGGTGCGCTACGAGCAATCACTAACACTTCACATGACATCAATAATCATAAAGCATCAATATGAAAATCACTAATTTTTGAAACCATAAATTTTTCTCACATATCATCAAAAG
>JANJEY010000234.1:34006781-34018496 GCA_024703695.1 Erythroxylum cataractarum | reverse complement strand
TAGTTACATTTCAAGTATTATTGGTTCAAGAGTATTTTGTATTTTTAGCTCTTGAACTCAAAGTTGTAATTTGGTTTGAGATGTTCTTCAAGCTTAGTAAAACTCATCTTTTGGCGCAGGAATTATGAATTTGTTTGTTTAAATCAAATGAAAGCAGGTTTTCAAGTTTGTTTTCCAGCAGGCCCATTAATCTTCCGCGGGTCTTTTCCTTAAATGGATAATTAGCATGTTTCACGCCACGCTCTCATGTCCGATGTTGGGCTCCGACAGCGGGGTCCAACATTTTCGGTCTCTTTCTCTTCTCCTTTCTATTCATTTTCTGGTAACTTGCTTCAGATTCACCTTTTCACCATCTTCATCATATGTCAAAATCCTCAATTTTTGAACTTGAAAATTGACCTCTCTTAAGGTCTATGCTTGAGGGTTTAAATCATACTGAAGGTATTGAATCTTCCCATAATTAGTTAAATTTGAAGCAAAAAAAATGTCCAAATCACTCAAAACACCAAGCTGCTTTTAAAAGAACATGGAAGTACATTATAAAAGATAATGCTTGTGCAACTGATTTGCAATTGCTACCCCCTAGTAGCTTCATTGGATGGAAATAATCATTATAGTTTCAAGTGCATGCATATTAAAAGATGCTACTTTAAAGTGGGAGAGCTATTTCAAAGGATTTTAAAGGTAAAATAAGCACTCTTATCTAAAAATAAATGGTTGGGCTAGAATTCAATTGAAGAATATGTGGCTGTAGAGGATACTATAGAATGATGGAAACATGTTCTTGTGAATTTTTTCTTCCACATAATTAACCTATAAAGTCCTAAAGAGTGGTTCCTAACACTTTAATTCCAAACCTATTATGCTATGGTCTTGTAAACTAGGGAATAAACTCTCAAATCTTAGACAAAATCATATGCCCATCTGGCTAAATATGCATAACATACAGAGTATTAGACAATACATGGATTATGTCTTTTAGGTAGCTATGTCTAAAGCCAATATGCATAGGTAATACCAAAGTCACAATAAATAGAATTAGTTATGCAAAGGTGTATATGTTTACAAATAACAAACTGAAGCTATTCCATTACTAAGGTTTGATAAAGCTAACAACTTCTTTGAAGATTATGCTTTGGTCTCCTAAAATTAGAGATCAATATAGATAGCAACCAACTGGGAAGATATTCAAAACTTGCACTTATTCTTATTTTAATGAGTTAAGAAACAAATCCAGTAAAGATAATCCTAAGAAAGAAATAGAAGGAACAAATGAGCTTTAAAAACAAAATAATGATAAAGGTGCAATGAAACAAAATAAGATGAACCTTGTAGCTATGGAATAAGTGGAGAATGATACATACGAGGAGAGCAATGTAAACAGAGAAGCAACATAACTTTATGTTATAGATTCTAATAACTAAATTTGGACAATCCAAAAGAAAATATAAACTATACGTAATAAGAGAAGGAAATAAGGAATAGGAAGTTTAGTCCTCAATTATTTAAGGAAAACAGTTGGGAAAATTCCCCAGAAATACATAATAAGAGAACTAGCTTGAGCAAGAAAACTAAAGAAAGCTTTCAAAGATTGACTTGGAAAGGATCCAAAAGGAAGAAGAAAACACCAAATTTGAGAACTAAATGAACATACTGGCATATAACATAAGAGGGCTCAATAACCCTAATAACAACATATGCTAATTGATTTTATAAAGGAGCATAAAGTTCATCATGGGGCCTTTGGAAACAAAAATTAAAGAGAATAAATGCAAGAGTTTCAAAAAATTATAAGGAAGCAGTGTCCTATGATCTCAAATTGCTCTTAACACTATAATGGAAGGATCATTGTCTTATATGATCCTCAAGTAGTTAAAATCTCATTAATGGAAATAAAATAACAAATAATTCATCTCCAATTTAAAAATGTAAAACAACACAACAAAAATTTTTCTAACCTTTGTATATATTTTTAACTTTTCATTTCAAAGAATCTTTCTATGGAATAGGATTAAGCAAATAGGAGAGTTTATGGATGAGCCGTGGTTAATTATAAGTGACTTTGATTATATGATGAACATATTAGAAGTAGAGGAAAACTTTAATGTTAAAAATCATTCAGATGAGTTATTGAAATCTTGCTACAATATTTAAATAGTAAACCTCAAAATGGAAGGGTTATTATTTATATGGAATAATAAGAAAGAGGGGAGACACTTCATAAGAAAAAAGCCTAAATAGAGCATTAATCAATATCCACTGGTCAAGACATTCATTGAAATTAAAATCAGCTTTTATAATCATATATTATTAAATCATACACCTATTTTGGTCCAAAATATTTTCTATCGATATACTGGAAGATTTATCTTTCATTTTAATAACTAACTACTTAAGACAAAAGGTTTGAGTCATCCTTCTAAGAACATATGAGTTGAAACAAGTTATTGAAATACATCAAGAAGCTTTAAACTATTAAAGAGGAACTAAAAAAAGGAGCAAAAGGAAGTTGTATAATCATAAAGTAGTAGATGAGGCAAAGTGCAAACTGGATTCAATTTAGGAAGCTCTCTATAAAAATCCTTAGAATATAGAGTTGTAAGAAAAGGAAAAGAGAGTTATGATGCACTATAACAAAATGTCTAAGAATGACATTTTACTGATCAAACAAAGGTTAAGAATGTTATGCTAACTAATAAGGATATGAAAAAATAACACTTTTATAAAGCAATTGAAACTAGAAGGAAGGATTATAGTATCTCCTCCTTAAGAGTAGAAGGTAGAGATTTGTTTTTGAAAGTGGAAATACACTAAGAAGCACATATATTGTTCTTTGAGTTGATTGGATCAAAAATAAAGGGTTATTCATTATCAGCTTTACTAAAATCCTTCAATGTGAATAAAGTTTTGAGTAATATAGTGAGAAATCTTATAAAAACATATTAAAGTAAGTAAAATGGAAAGGATATTATTTTCTTTAAGTCCCGACAAATCAATAAGTCCTAATGGATTCGATTTTTTTTTCAAAAAACATAGAAACACGTAAAGACTATAGTGGTTAATTTTGCGAAGGAATTCTTTGATAATGGTAGAATGTTGAAAGAACTCAATAAAAAATATGTTTAGGAATTCTTTGAGAATGGTAGAATGTTGAAAGAACTCAACAAAAAATGTGTTTTTCTTAAGGTGCATTCCTGCTCTAAAGGACTATTGACCTATCTCTTCTTGCAATATTATATATAAAGTGACTGCAAAGATCCTAGCTAAAAGATTGAAGCCATCTTTGGGTCATCTAATGGACTCCACTTAATGAGCCTATATAAAGGGGAAGTTTATAGGAGATAATATTCTCATGATCTAAAAACTCCACCAAAACTGCATAATGAAAGAATTAAAGAAAGAGTTATATGATTAAAATCAAATTTCATAAATCTTATGATTCCTTATACTTGAACTTTATGAATAGTACACTAGTAGCACTTGGCTTTCCCAACCTATTTATGCATTGGTTCCAATATTGTATCAACATTACTCATAAGGTGTCCTAGTCGATAAAGAGCCAAATAAGATTACAAAAGGTGCATTGGGAATGTGTTGGCCCCTGAAATTTTTCTTATTATTTTTATTGAGTTAGGCATGACTTATATCAATTTAGAGATCTTAATATATTAATTTTTAGAGTTAATAATTATGTAAATGTTAGTAGGATTTTATTATATAGGTTGTTTGAATTAAATTAGTAAGAGTGTATTGTATGAAGGGCATTTTTGGTAGTTCACTTAAGGATAAAGAACCATAAGGCATAAAGGAAGGGTTAAAGGGACATTGCACACTCATTAAGGGTATTATAGGAAAAAGAATATGTTGTCTTGATTGTTAAGAAGAGAAAAACGTGAATTGAAGGGAGAGAAGAGTGAAAAAACTAAAATAAGAGAAGAAGGAGAGGTTTCAGTTTTGAGAGAAAGGAAGGAGGAAAACGCTAAGGTTTCATCATTTCTTAGTTTTCAAGAGTAATTTTGAGGTTGTTCAAGAAGAGAAAAAGGTAGAGGAAGAGAAGAGCTTTTATGAGAGCCAAAAACTCTTCATTTGGTGAAGACTCAAGGTAAGCTCATTCTTAGTCTTTTGGATTTTTGGAAAGATTTTAGTTCTTGAAGCTTAAGAATTGCATGGGTTTAATCTTTCTAGGATCAATTTTATGTATATGTTTCTTTGAGTCCTTAAATTGGAGTTCCTATTGAATTAGGAATTTTGCCTTTGCTGAAGGAAATCAAGAAAGGTAAGAGGAGTAAGAGGAGAGGCATCGTTGACCAAGTTTATAAGTGGGTTATATGTTTATAATTAAGTCATGAGCCATGACTATGTCTTCAAAAGCAAGAGAATTAAATGATTTCAATTATTTTTATAAATATTGCATGATTGCTATTTGAATGATTTGAGAAATCTTTATATGTTTGGTATATGAATTTTGTTGATGAATTGCGAAATGAAGAAGGAAATGCCTTGAAAAATTTCATGGCATTTTGTATAAATGAAAAGAACATGAAAATATGAGCACATGATGAAATGATTTGAGTATGAATATGTGCTTTTGTTTAGGTAAGAGAGGAACTCGTTTCGTTATTCGTGTGCACGATGACTTAAAGCATTCTCTCAGTTTCCCGTTTGAGGTATACGAGATCTTAAGAATCAGACTTGTTTTATTCACAGTGCAAACTTCAGTTTCTCCGTTTCATTCCACGGAACTCTCGAGCCATTTTTTTGTGCATTGCATCTTTGAATTTTTAAGAACGGTGCATAATTGAGTGTTATGCTTTGATGGTTAAATGTACATGCTATGTTTATGTGATGATGTTTTAATTATGAGTTCTGAGCAAGAATTGTGAATTTGGTTAAGAATTTGAGAACTATACGTTTCTGAATTTAATATAAATTTTAATGACAAATGAACATTTCAATGATTTTGCTTATTCTCCATTATAAACTTGTTACCTATGAGCTTTTAAACTCACCCCACTCTCCTTCCCCTATTGGGGTATAACTTTCAAATTTCTAAACCAAATTGAACGATTTTGGTGTCATTATAAAGATCAGACAATGAGAAACATTGATCTGAAGACGTCAATTCATGCTTTGGTGACTGACTAGTGTGAGTATGCCACCCTTGTGGGATGCATGTTTAGATGTCTCATAGGACGTTAGGCACGTGTCTTGCAGGGGAAAAAACGGGGCCCAACACTTATAGTATCGGAGAGTGATAATGAACTATTGATGTTTAAGGAGATTACATCGAAATAACCTTAAAGGATGATATGTTCACATTTTATAGCTGCGAATAGTTGGACTCTGGAAACGGTATCCAGCAAGTATGGTATTAGAGCACCTAGGTTTAGTATCTTACATGGGCATTTTTGGAAATATGTATCAACTTACATGCACTCTTTACTAACATGTCTTAGCATGCAGCAGCAACTGATCCTTAGTCTGAGTCGCATGTGTATGAGTTACACGCATGAATAATTTTCAAAAGTTTGAGCTGATAGAGTTAGTGAGAAGAATGATACTCTTTCATGATCTTTGAATTATTAAGAATAATGCATAATTGAGTGTTGTGCTTTGATGGTTAAATGTTCATGCTATGTTTATGTGATGATGTTTTAATTATGATTTTTGAGCTAGAATTGTGAATTTGGTTGAGAATTTGAGAACTATGAGTTTCATGCATTCAATATAAATTTTCTACGATAAATGAACATTTCAATGATTTTGCTTATTCTCTATTATAAACTTGTTACCTAATAGCTTTAAGCTCACCCCCACTCTCCTTCCCCTATTCAAATGATGAGCAAGAGATCGAATGAAAGAGAGTCAAGGCATCGCTCTAATTAGGCGTAATTTTGTATTTTAAGCTATACTTTGTAAACTTGAGGCTTTAATTGCATTTCAAGTGTTATTTGTTCAAGTACCCTTTTGTATTTTGGGATTTTTTGAAATGTTGCATTGTGGCTCAGAATGCCCATTGAAACTTTGTAAACTCTTATCTTTCGATGTGTAATGAAATATGAATTGTATATGGATGATGTTGAGTTGAAATTGGTATACTTGAAGAATTTATCAACTTGAGATGATGATTTTTGAACATGAATTGTTGATATATATATACATAAGCGATATGTTATGAAAAAGAAAGATAAGATTTTTGTGAATGATTAGAATTAGTTATAAGTGATGAGTCAAACGAGTAGAGATTAGAGAGTTAATGAAGTAAAGTTAGTAGTTCAATGGTTATGCTCATGACACTCCAAGTTTGAACATTGCAAATTTCAAGTTTTTCATAAGGAAAAAATTTGCGTTTGGAATTTAAGGGAAAAACTAGATTGATCTAGAATGAATTAGATAAGTTGTCTACTTGAAAGTTTTAGATTATCTTTTTAGCTTTCCAACAGTATATAGTACGAAATTTTAGGACATCGGAGTTGAAAGTTATGATCATTTGAAGTTAGTGATGCCGCATAAGATGCATATGTAGCACAACTTCAGTGGCGATCGCACCAAGCACCCTCATGATTGTGCCAAGTGCCCTTGTGATGCACCTTCCCTCCTCGTGATTGTACCTTTCCCCTTACCATCGCACCTACCTTCCTTGTGAGCGCACCTTCATCCTCGCGATCGCACCTTTGTTCCTCACGATCGCACTTGAAGAGTTTTTTCAACTCTAAACATGTTTGATTCTTTACACCATAACTTTGTCGTCCGATCTCAAAATTACTTGATTCTTAAAGAATTGGATTCCTAACACGTTCTTCTATACCTAATAAAAAATGGTAGAATTTTGAGTTGATATGAAAAAAGGTGGATGGAAACAAAGTGAGAGAACCGATTGGAAGAGCATGAATTGATTATTTTACTTAACCTACATCGGTTCATAATCATATCTTGATCTGTAGAGCTCCGAATGAGATAATTCTTATTTCAATATAAACTAGATTCATAGAGATACAATTTATATAAAGAAATAGAATTTTAATTTGGTCTCTAAGACTTTCAATTTCTGGATGGATTTTGAGTATAGTGTACTATTTTGGTATAATAATAGTCCGAAAATGATTAGGGTATAACTTTCATATTTCTAAACCAAATTGAAGGATTTTGATGTCATTATAAAGATCAGACAATGGGGAACATTGATTTGAAGAATTCAATTCATGTTTTGGTGGCTAACTGGTGTGAGCATGACACCATTGTGGGATGCGTGTTTAGATGTCACGTATGACGTCGAACACATGTCTTGCGGGGATAAAAATGGAGCCCAACACTTATAGTGTTGGAGAGTGAAGATGAACTATTGATGGTTAAGGAGATTACATCAAAATAACCCTACAGAATAGTATGCACACTCATGTTTATGATTCCAGATAGTTGGACTCTAAAAACGGGGTCCAACTGAATGAGATAGGGGGATCCTTTATCCCATATCTCCTCATACTACCATTAAAGATGTTAGTGAGATTAATTAAAAACAAGATCAACATGGAACAAAGCTTTAGATTTCATTCAAAGTGTAAAGGGATGAGAATTGCAAGTGTTTCTTATATTGATGATTTAATCTATTTTTCCAAATTTTATCCTAATTCCATTCACATTCTAATGACAACTTTGAATATCTTCAAATTATTATCAGGATTAGTCATTAATAAACATAAAAGCACACTCTTTGTATCAACTAATGCAAAAGGAATAACATGATGGTTAGCTAGTATCATATGAATCAAGTTATCCAAGCCTCCTTTTTGCTATTAGGATTTCTAATAATTATAAATAGACCCTCCAATAGGGAATTCTAACATCTTCTAGACAATATTAAATCAAGGACATCTAGCTAGAACTTTTATAACCCTTTTTAGACAATATTATCCTTAAAAACTTATACATATACTGGTTTTACCACTTAAAGATTCCAGAGAATATCTATAAGAGTATAAAAACAATTTCTTAAAAGATTATTATGAAAAGGAGGTATTAAAGGGAAACATGTGGATAAAACCAAATATAGTGAAATTTATAGAGATAAAAAAGAGGGAGGTTTCGACATTCTACTAGTTATAGTATCATGAACCAGACCTTGATGATGAAGAGAGTGTTGAGAATACTTATTGAAAAAAACTCATTGTGGGTGTGATAAATCCATGAATTCTACTTAAGACATTAAAATGTTTAGCTATTGAAATCAAAGGATTACTAATATGAACCTTAATTAATATGTTTTAGACTCAAGGAAACATTTAAGGAACATATTGTGTATCAGATAGGCAATGGAAATAATACCTCCTTCTAGAATCATAGATGGACTAGTTAGGTCCTACATATCAGGTTCTTAAGCTTAATCCAATAAAGAGATTAATATAGTTCAACAATTATTATCAATGTATAGGAACAATTTGATGAGCTTACCAGTTCAACTAAACCTGGATAAGGAGGACCAAGTTTCATGGAAGAACAGTAAATAAGGAAATTTTACTAACAAATCCTTTAGAGAGATACTGATGGGAGGAAGTAGTAAAGTTCCATAGCACCAAATTGTCTGAAATTACCATGCTTCTCCATAGCACCAAATGGTCTGAAATAACCATGCTTCTTTAAGAGGATCGATAGTTTTATAGTTAGCTATTAAAAAGAATCTAAACAAACTTGCAAAGGTGAAGAAGTTTCTCAGTGTCAAAATTATGTGTGCTTTTTTAAGTAGGAGGAAGAAATAATGTTCCATTTATTTTTTGAAAACCAATATACCTTTAATGTATAGGCACAAATCAAAAGCTTAACTAGTATATCTTTTTTATCCTCCACTTAATAAGGCTTGATATTGTGGTGTTATAGAAATCATAAGAAGAAAGAAGCAAAATAGATAAATAGTTTTATATGACATGATTTTCAATATATTGATTGAAAGGAATCAAATAAATCTTTACTAAAAAGTTAAGATATGCCTAATGCTTTACTCTAACATCTATTAACTTTATAAAAGAGCAGTTAATCTCATATTAGAGGTAGCTAGTGAACAAATGAGACATTACTATGAAATGGAGGATGCCTCAGTCCTATATACCTAGCAATAGTTAAAATTATAAAGAATGAAGGAACTATGATGAAAATATAATTTATGCAATATAGAGGAAAACCGTTTTAGTAAAGTAGAAAAAAATGGTTCATCAAATGAAACTAAATCATCCAAACTAAACATACGAGTAACTTATCAAAGATTTTGTCCAGAAGAAAGAAAAAAATGCTTGGATTCAGTTCCTTTTAGAGTAATTCGAAGCCATGTGAAGTAAGCACCAACCCAAAAAAGGAAAGCACGAATCTATTTAGAGAAAGAACATGAAAATACAGATTCATCAACAATAAAGCGAGTATATAGGCAAAGAATAAGGAGTAGGATTGGATGTTATGTGTGGATAGTTAAGAAATCTAGTGTTTAAGAGCCACAATATATTAAAAGATAGGCTACATGTTTCCTTAAAATATGATGGAACAATAGACTCTTTTGTTAGAAATTTTTTTGATCATATATGAATGAATGAATTACATTTCAGTTTTTAAATATTCAGTACAAGAAAGTAGTATTGTCTAAACTCATGACATTATGAAGTGATTAAAATGTTAAAAATGAATGCATATATTTTCATGGCAGTTATTTTTAAAGAACTGATATAATTTTAAGGTTAAGAGAATTCAGGTTTTACAAATTCAGATAAAGAACTTAAAGAGACGTAATACACATCCAATTCCAACTAATCACATGGTTACTCTCAATATAAAAAAGTTAAAGCTAAAATAATATCTCTCTTCCTCTATGTCATATAAATAAAAATATAGGAAAAATGAATAAAAATACAAAATTTACATGATTAAATTAATATGACTTACATTTATGAGTAGGGAGATAGATTTTTTATTATAAGAAAACAATATAAAGTGTAAAATATGTCATATTTCACTAAATATATAAATCAATACTAGTCGATATGCCTCATCTTTTGATATTACCATAGACCTCTTAAAATAATCTCATTTGGGTTGTAATACCAAAAATTTCAAATTGGGTTAGAAATAGGTTTAAGCCATTATAAAATTCAAGGCATATCTCATAGTTATTTACCTTAATTTGAATTCTCTATTATTCAAACAATAATCAAATTCGTCACATATGTCCTTAAGGGTTTTAATCTATATGAACATTCGTCTACCCAAGCAATACTTAAACATTGATGCAAGCAATGACTTTGTCAGCATATCTACTAGGTTATAAAAAATGGCCATTTTATGTATGGAAAGCACATTATTCTCAACAATATCTTGAATAAAGTTCTATTTAACATCAATATATTTTGTTCTCTTATAATAGACATGATTTTTAATCAAACTTAATGCACTCTGACCATCATAGTAAATAATAGAGTTTTATACATCCACACCCAAACTATCACTAAGATCACAGAACTATATGCCTTCTTTAACCCTTTCGATCAATTATTGTATTCTAATTTTATTATTGATAATGTAGCACTCCACTCTTGCAAGACACATACCTGACATCCTGAGTGATGTCCGAGTGTCAATCCTGCAAAAGTGGCGTGCTAGTAGCAATCAATTAGACAAACCTTCATATAATTCTTTTCAATTTATCATACGTATATGTGAAAAACAATAATCACATTCGGGCCCATACTCTTATTTCATAGAACTTGAAATCACAATTATTATTACACTTTGATCAATCTCGTTTGCAAAAAATTTCCAAATTTTAGAAGTTAATACATACAGAAACATATGCAAATACACATCATACAATAATTGTGGAAGACTTAATTTGATACAAAAATAAGAAAATAAAAATACAAATGCAAATTGATCCCGAACTCTACCTCTTACTTAAAAATAGTGGCTATACTCTCGTTTGCCTAACGGGACAATTCTTCTAAGCCTATAAAATATTACAAATTTTGGGTTAGTTTTGTGAACTTAGTGAGTGACCATCCTCGATGGCTCATTCAATCACAAAACACATACAGATTATGCAATCACTTAATTCACATCATGTCAATCATAATCAAATAGCATCACATATCATTTTGATCACTTATTTCACAATTCACATTCAAAGCAGTCACACAGTTCATTTTGTTCATTTGAAACATACATATCAATTTTTTATAGAATGTACATGAGACTTACTTTTATTTATTACTTCGTTGTGGCTGAGTGTCTATAACTATCCCGTATCCATTGTGGATACCAGGCTCATTGATAACTATCCTGTATCCATCGAGGATACTAGGCTCATTTTATATAGTGAGCTTTTGGGTCTTATACACTTTTTGAGCTTGAAGCTCTTTTTCACAATATGAGTTTTAAGTTCTTTTTCGATGGTTACTCCGATCACAACTGCCTTTATGTTTCATGCATTTATGTAATGGAATGCATCACATTCATATATTTTCAATCAGTCACTTTCATATTCATCATCGAACCTTGGTCTAGCATTCAACAATTAAATTGAGAATCACTTTTCTTATTCATATACACATTCACATTCGGAATACATTTATCATCGGACCTGTTGGAGTTATGTAAATATAGTGCTCTGGAAAGCAAGTGTATTTACATGTAACTTTATCTTCTTCAGTTACAGTTTTGTAATGAAAATATTTATTATTAATA
>JANJEY010000234.1:33983860-33994057 GCA_024703695.1 Erythroxylum cataractarum | reverse complement strand
CAAGATGATTTCTTAAAAAGTTTTGAAATCTATCGTTTCTCCAAACTAAGCATGCTTTCTTTTTCCGATCCAACAGGACCATGGTCCGTTATTCAACATAAATGTTGAAAAACACTTATTTCTTCTCATTCACATATAAGTAGAACTTCAATATCACATTTATGCATCAAGTCTCGGACCTTCATTATCCAGCATCAACATAATCAAATCACATTTATATCAATTATATTCATACCACATAATAATCATAACCATAGTCATCCAATGCAGAAATTGAAATTCAAAACAAACAATGAATTGAGACCATCTAGATCGACTCACAATACGCTCCAGATTAACGTTAGCTTCCATGATCTGGAAACGTTTGAATACGGACATTTATCCTGCACATCAAAATTATGCAATACACACATTACATATACACATTATTAACTTTGCACAATTATAAGCATTCATTTATGCACACATGTGTATATGGAATAAGTACAATGCATGTTCAATGACAATCCTGGGTATATTATCAAATTTCACATTTTATCCACATTCTCTTATAACTCAATTACTCGACATTTCATTTTTAGCCTTATTTGCTCTCATAATAACCCATTTCTCATTCATTTTTACTAGATATACTTTACTCCACTTCATGAATCACAACTTCAATCATATGAATATCTTTATTCCCATTAACTCATGCTTTTTGTACTTTGATATCAATAATTAATTCACTAATGCTATTCCAACATTACAAGATCAAACATTATCCAAATGCTCATTTCAGTCCTATATCACCTATGAAATTCTAGACTTTAGGGTCAATTTTCCATGATCATTATAATCAGGTAAATGAAGTAATTTGAAAACACTTTCTTCTAGGAAAGTGTCCCCATTATCTTAAGTTTCTAATGGCACCATGGTAATTCAATTTGGTTTAATATTCCACAAGTTATACTCTAAATAATTCGGACTATTCATAAACTGTAACAGTATTCTATACTCAAATTCAAGTCAGATTCTGGAACTCTGGAGTAGAATTAAAATCTATTTCTTCATAAAAATTGTATCCCTGTGTCTCTATTTTAATCTAAATCAATAATCATTCCATTTGGATAACTACATAACAAGTTATGCCTAAAATACCGAAGTATGTTAAGTGATAATACTCCAGTGATGAAGTTCCAAGATTGTTCATCAGTTTCGTCCCAATTAAATCAATCAGTATATTCCAAATGATTTCAGATAGCTATAATTTCTTTTGGAGATGAATATAAAGTGTTAAGAGTCCAATGGTTCAAGTCTCATGTCATTTGAAGGTCGGACAAAGAACTTATAGCCAAAAGAGCAAAGGATGTTCATATCAATCCACTTTGGTAAGCATTCAATGTCACGATCGTGCATAAGCATGATCGTGAGATTCAAGTTGATTAAGAAAAGTCATGATCCTGCTTATGCATGATCTTGCTTTTCGATACTTCTTCAAAATTTCATGATCGTGCATAAGCACGATCACGCAACTTTCCTTTTCTTCTCCAAATTCACCCACTGCAAAAGTCTCTTCTTCTCAAAACAAACCTTTGGGGCAATCTTTCATGGTCATTTTGATAAGGAATATGAAGGATTTAGGCATAATACTCTTATGAGAAATTGTTTATTTATGTCTTAAGTTTTCAATGAAACCAATTTCATGCAATTTGGTTCGATATTATGCATGTTATGCTTAAAATACTACAGACTAATCCAAATCATAATAGAATCCACAAATGCAAATTTGAGATAAAGTTTGGAACTCCTAAAGACAAAGTTAAATTTCGATTTCTTCATGAAAAATATAGAAATTTTTCTCTAGTTTAATTTAAACTTAAAATCATCCCATTTATATGCCTATAAATCAAGTTTTGGCTAAAATACAGATGCATATTCAGTGAAAACACTGCATCTGTACATTTTCTAGCACTCTTCATCATCATTTTCATTTTAATTCATCCCTTTTTCTTACTCTATCGCTTCTAGCTTATTTCCTCTTCATTCCCATTTAATTTCAGCTCAAATTATCACAACCAAATCAAAATATATCATTTTTAATTATCATAAAAAAGAAAATCATACTCACGCATATTATCTTCACATTTTCAACTTTTTCATTTTCTTCACTTCTTCCTCAAACTTTCATTTTAAATCATTCATTCTCATCTTAGAACACCATCTTACAACTATTTTTTCACTCTAAACTCATTCTTTTGTTCATCTTTAAAATGCGCTAAACTCACGTATATGCGTATATATATACATAGTGAAAATAGAGTCCTCATTTATGTTTCCTTCAAAAAGTTTCTGCACCAAGTTATACAAGTTTTCTAAGATGTTTCAACTCCAAAAATCATTTTAACACCATCTTATAACATTTTTATCATCAAATCTAAAAAATCACCACATATTGTTTACTATGGTTTTTCACTCATGTTTTCAGCACATGTAGCTTTTCATTTTATAACTTCAACGTATAACTAACATGATGCATGTTTCATCTTATGCAATAATGAAAAACCATTAAAATGCCTAGTTGTATAGAGCTCCAAAACCTTCGATCATGCAAACCCTAGCTTCCTAATAATACCCGATCATCAACAGTCAATAGTTGTAGGGTTAGGTATTTCGGTTATAGTGAAGAAGATAACAAAAAGAGATGGTGAGTGAAAAGTGAGAGCAAAATTTTCTTTGTGAGGGCGAGAGATTTTTCTGAAAGAATGAAGCTTCCAGAAGATAAAGAAAAATCTCAAAGAAGAGACAAGATCCACACAGTAACTGGGTCTTTCAAATAGAATTGTATAGTACAACTTAAACTGGACAAGTGACACATGTCACGTATCCATTCGTCCAATTCCTAATGCTTCATATTAGTTTCTCTTATTAAACTAGTTTCTCTTAATAATTTCTAAAATCATTTTTAACAATTCTCCAACATCATTAGTTTTTTCATTTCTATTTCCTTCCATCAATTTACTAGCTAAATGGCATTTTTTCCTAGTTTAATAATACTCAACATTTTCAGAATTTTTTTTCAAAATTCATCAAATATTCTAAATCAATACATATATTCTGCACATCGATTTTCAATACAATTAATTCACAATTCTCACATAATCACATTTATAATCAATTATACCGGGAAGGTCAATGAATGCATGTACAGTAATTTTAATGTGTTCAAACATTCAAATATAATTGTGTGTATGCTAACAAAATGCATGAGCATGAAAATGCATTTTTTTTCTTAATCTCTCTTTGATCTCACATGTAACATATTTTTGGGTTCTAGCTCTTAATATATGAATGGGATGTTACAAATAAAGTAATTATATACTGAAGTGCCACTTGTAATCATATATCCAAAGAGGGAAAAATATAACATGTTAAGGAACTCTTTATAAAGAGATCTCCATTATAATTATAATAAGTATAAATGACAATACCACTAGTAGAATCGCCAAAACCATAAACCAAGAAAATATTAATTATACCTTTTAAGTATCATATAATCTACTTAACAAAATCATAGTGATCTTTCAAAGGTAGACATTGTGTGCTAATTTTTTTTCTTGTACATATTGTGAAATACATGGAACTCCCAATTACACTTAAGTAAGGAACTTGCCTTATGTAATCTTTCTCTATATCTAAACTGTTGGGCCCTGAAATTTTTTTCTTGATAAATAATCATGGTTTAAACTAATTATGAGGTCCTTATGGAATTATTTTGTGGAGTTAATTATTATGATAATGTTAGTAGGATTTTATTGCATGGGTTAGTTAAATTAAAGTGTTAAGTGTGTATAACCTAAATGGCATTTTAGGTAAGTCACTTAAGGATAAGGAACATAAGGTATGAGGGAAGGGGCAAAATGGAGTTTTTACATTCATTAAGGATATAAGTGGAAGAAGAAAAGAGTGTCTTATGTTGTTAGAAGAAGAAGAGATGCGAGTGAGAAGAAGAGAGAAGAGAGAAGCACAAAAAAAAAGAAAGAGAGGAGAGAAAAGAAGAGAAAACCAAGCTAAGGTTGATCTTTCTTAGCTTTTAAGAGAGATTTTGAGGTGGTTCTAGAAGAGGAAAAGGAAGAGGAAGATAATAGCTTTCATTAGAGCCAAGAAACTCTTCATTTGGTGAAGAATCAAGGTAAGCCCATTTTGAATCTTTTTGATTTTTGGAAGGGTTTTAGTCCATGGAGTTTAGAAAAAGCATAGGTTTATGTATTCTAGGATCAATTTTATTGAATATGCTTTATGAGTTTTCAATTTTGCAACCCTATTGAATTTGGAAATTTTGTCAATGTTAAGAAAATCAAGAAAGGCAAGAGGAGCATGAGGAGAGACATTTTTTAGCAAAGCTTTAAGCAAGGAATTCAAGGTGGGTTACATTTTTATAATTGAGTAATAATTCATTAATGTTTCTTCCAAATCAAGAAACTTAAATGTTTTCAATTGTGTTATAAATGTGCATTTATTGCTCTTAGAATGCTTGCGAAAGTGCTATGTGTTTGGTATGTGATTATTGTATCGGTGATTTATGAAAAGAATACGAAAATGATATTTGAAAAAAAATACTATGTATATGAAATCATTTTTCGAAAAAAGAGTACCATTTTGGGAAGCAAGTTTACAAGTAATGAAATACATGTTATGTAGGTTTGGTTTGGGCCATTATGTATGTCAAGTGCACTTCGACTAAAGGCTTCTCCCGCCTACCTACTAGTGGCATGGAGCTCCTTCATGAACTCCCTCATTTTTACGACTACATAAAAACCACTATGTGGGATTGTTTTGAAGAAATTTATGTAAAACAAGGCCGTAGTCGCATTTTGAGCAATTATCATTCAAGTATCTTTTGTACTTTGGAAATTTTGCAAAATGATATATTGTGCATTGAAATGCCATGAAAGCTTTGTAAGAATCTTATGATGTTAATGAAATATGAATTCTGTATGGATGAAGTTGAGTTGAAATTAGGTATATTTGAAGAAGTTATTAACTTGAGATGATGGATTTTGAACATGAATTATTGTTATGTATAAGTGAGATGTTATGGAAAAGAAAGATTGGATTTTTTTGAATGATGAGAATTTGTTGTAAGTGACGATTCAAATGAGTAAAGATTAGAGAGTTTAACGAAATAATATTGGTGGTTGAATAGTTATGTTCATGACTTTCGAAGTTGAACATTGCATTTTCAAGTTTTTCATGAGGGTAAAAAGTGTGTTATGACTTCTAGAGAAAAACTGTATTGATATAGGCTGAATTAGACAAAGTTGTCTTCTTGAATTTGTAGATTATCTTTTTAGCTTTTCAATGATATAGAGTATAAAATTTTTGGATATTGGAATTGAGAGATATGGTCATTATAAGTTAGTAATGCTGTATGGGATGTACATACGGGACAACCACATTAATTTGAAAATTTGACCCTTTTGGAGGCAAAATATCTTTTTGAGGTCTTAATAGAAGTTGTAGTTTAGAAGGCTTTCTCAAAACGGTCTAAGAATGACCTTAATCCGATATCTCTAGCAAAAGTTATACCCTTTTTATCAAAGTAGGTGGGAGGAATAAGAAAAACGGGGAAGTCGCGATTGCGACTCGTCGCAATCGTGACATCGCTCACATGTCGTGACTGCGACCTGTAGGTTTTTCCCAAACTTGAACTTGTTTGACTCTTTTGGCCATAACTTTGTCGTCTAACTTCCAAATAACTTGATTTTTGATTCCATAGCTTCCTAACACATTTCTCTCTCTCTCTATTAAAATCTCTAGCTTTTGGTATTGATTTAAAAGAGATTGATTTAATCAATATAAGAGTATCGATTGGAAGAGTATAAACTGGATATTTTATTGAACATACTTCAGTATTTTGATGAGATCTTGATTTGTAGAGCTTCAAATGAGATGATTATTGATTAAAAATGAACTAGAGACATTAACTACAACTTTTCTGAAAAAATTCATCTTGAAATTCTAATATGAAGATTTCAAAAATCTATTCTGAAGTTGAAAGAATGAATTTGATTTTGGTGACTGACTAGTGTGGGCTCCCTCCTTGTGAGAGGCATGTACAGGTGTCACTTAGGACATCGGGCGCATGTCTCGCGAGGGTGGAGTGGTTTCCAACACTACACTTATGGTATCAAAGCAACTCCAAATTTAGGTCTAGGTTTAGTATCTTACATGGGCATCTTTGGAAATATGTATCAAGTTATATACACTCTTGACTAACATGTCATAGCATGCAGTAGTAACTGATCCTTAATCTGAGTCGCATGTGTATGAGTCACACGCATAAGCAATTGTTAAGAGTTTAAGCTGAGAGAATTAGTAAAAAAAATGATACTCTTTCATGATATGGGAAAATGAAATTTGTGGAGATTTTAAAACTGAGAAATAGTACATGGGTAAATCTAACAGATAATGATTCAACGTATTTGTATTGGTGGATGTATTATTAAATATGACATCAAAATTATACTGTGGTGATATATCCCTGAATGTGAAATAGATGTAAATATACTATCAAGGATTGATTGAGGAACATAGAGATATGGTAGAAATGACAATATTTAAAGTGTATAAGCAAAGTTGGATGAAAATAAAAAAATTTATTATGATCTTATGAGGATGAACTTAGAACTGAAATGGTTGTTTGATTTATATGAAAAGAGTTATGATCCACTATAAGAATGTGTTGGTGGAATTGAGATCAAAATTTCATAATGATTATACATTTATAATTTTGAATTGATTGCGAATATACATATGTAAGATGTAATAAAGGATAATTGAAAGATGAGATGAATGATAGCGACATATATAGAATGCCAATAGGTTAAGCTGGATTGTTATTGTGAGTACATATCTGATAATGGGATCGCCATAACAAGTGAGAATATGAGCACATATGTATTATATGTGTGGAGATGATATAGGAAGCAATATATGACTTATTGGATATTTGTTAGTCATAGTTCCCATAGTTTAAAGTATAAGGGAACTAGAGTAACACATGAAAGTGCTTATAATGATCAATCGGGGATAGATTGAGATTCTTGATGATGTTACAATGAGAGATGAATTCAAGGAAAAAGAAGGAGGGCACAATCATAGCATAGTCCCCATGATTGAGGACAGATGAAAAAAGGAGAAGTGTTGTCAAAATTAAATGAGATTAAGGTATCCTTAGCATAAGATATTTATTGGTGAATTGTCGTAAATACATCTCTAGATAAGATGCATTGATCTCGATGGTATATACCAAGGTATAAGAGCAAATGAATCTGCTTAATGCTTCACTAAGCCTTATTGCAAAGGATATTCTAATCATATAAGTTATGGAAACGATTGATCTTATTGAGATATTATGAATAGTTGAAATTGATCTTTTTAAGGTACTAAGAATGACTGACAAGTAATGATGGAGATAGTTGATTAATAAGAAATTCTTTAGCAGTACCGATCAAAGTAGTAAGAAATCTTCTTTCAAAGAAAAATTTCCATAAATTAGGTTAAGTTGATTAGATGATTCAATTTAAGAATGATCAATGAAGGAACAAACCAAAAATGAATATGTAATGATTCAGAAGTGAGTATTGGAGTCCTATTCTTGACGGAGATACAAACATAAAATGTATAATATACAATTGAGATTGTATGCATTATGTTTCATATAAACTATCCAACTACGTGATTGGATTCTTGAATTTGAGGTGATATTATTGGTAATAAGAGGAGACATACCCCTGCCTCTAGATCAATTAGCTAAGAATTTCAAGGACGAACAGAGGGGGAGAAATGTTGGCCCCTGAATTTTTTTTCTTGATGAATAAGCTTGATTTAAATTAATTATAAGGTCCTTAAGGAATTATTTTGTGGAGTTAATTATTATGTTAACGTTAGTATGATTTTATTGTATGGTTTAGTTAAATTAAAGTGTTAAGAGTGTAAAGCCTAAAGGGCATGTTAGGTATGTCACTTAAGGATAAAGAACATAAGGCATGAAGGAAGGGGAAAATTGGACTTTTTACATTCATTAAGCATATAAGTGGAAGAAGAAAAGAGTGTCTTGTGTTATTAAAAGAATAAGAAACGTGAGTGAGAAGAAGAGAGAAGAGAGAAGCACACAAAAAAAGAGAGGAGAGGAAAGAAGAGAAAACCAAGCTAGGGTTGATCTTTCTTAGCATTCCAGAGAGATTTTGAGGTGGTTCTAGAAGAGACAAAGGAAGAGGAAGATAAGAGCTTTCATTAGAGCCAAGAAACTCTTCATTTAGTGAAGAATCAAGGTAAGACCATTTTGAATCTTTTCGATTTTAGGAAGGGTTTTAGTCCAAGGAATTTAGAAAATGCACGGGTTTATCTATTCTAAGATCAATTTTATTGAATCTTCTTTGAGGGTTTTCAATTTTGCAACCCTATTGAATTTGAAAATTTTGTCAATGTTAAGAAAATCAAGAGAGGTAAGAGGAGGATGAGGAGAGGCATTTTTGAGCAAGGCTTTTAGTAAGGAATTTAAGGTGGGTTACATTTTTATAATTGAGTAATAAGTCGTTAATGTTTCCTCCAAATCAAGAAAGTTAAATGTTTTCAAGTGTGTTATAAATGTGCATTTATTTTTGTTAGAATGCTTGAGAAAGTGCTATGTGTTTGGTATGTGATTATTGTATCGGTGATTTATGAAAAGAATACGAAAATGATTTTTGAAAAAAGATACTATGTTTATGAAATCACTTTTAAAAAAAAGTGTCATTTTAGGCAAGAGGTTTATAAGTTATGAAATACATGTTATGTGGGTTTGGTTTGGTCCATTCTATATGTTAAGTGCACTTCAACTAAGGGCTTCTCCCACTTGCCAGCTAGTGGCATGGAGCTCCTTTATGGACTCCCTCATGTTTACGACTATGCAAAAACTACTATATAGGATTGTGTTAGTTTGTTCTGTTCATGACTACACAGAACCATTTTGTGGGAATGTGTTAGTTCGTTCTATTTATGAACCTCCTAAACCATTTTGATGTGCTTATATGGTGACAAGTTTATTGATGCATGATTTGGGTTACTTATAAATTGTTTGATAAATTGAGAATTGGGAAATAAGTGTTTCATGATTCAACGTGAGTTTTACAATGGGAATGAATATTTCATTGGTTTTTACTTGTTACTGATTATAAAACTGTTGCTCATGAGCTTTAAGCTCACCCCTCCTTTGGCTCCCTTTTCAGGTGGTGAGCAAGAGATCGAGTGAAAGAGAGTCAAGGCATTACTCCAAATTTGCATGTTTTGTTTTGTTTTGGAGTAATTTATGTAAAACAAGGCTGTAGTCACATTTTGAGCAATTATCATTCAAGTATCTTTGTATTTTGGGAATTTTGTCAAATGATGTATTGTGGCTTGAAATGCCATTATATCTTTGTAAACTTTTATCTTATGATGTTAATGAAATATGAATTGTGTATGGATGATGTTGAGTTGATATTAGGTATATTTAAAGAAGTTATCAACTTGAGGTGATGAACTTTGAACGTGAATTATTGCTATGTATAAGTAAGATGTTATGGAAAAGAAAGATCAGGTTTATATAAATGATGAGAATTAGTTGTAAGTGATGAGTCAGGAGTAGAGATTATAGAGTTTAATGAATTAATATTGGTGGTTGAATGGTTATGCTCATGACGTTCCAAGTTGAAGATTGCATTTTCAAGTTTTTCATAAGGGTAAAAAGTGTGTTCTAACTTCTGGGGAAATAATGTATTGATCTGGGTTGAATTAGACAAAGTTGTCTTCTTGGACGTTTTAGATTATCTTTTTAGCTTTCCAATGTTATAAAGTATGAAATTTTTGGATATTGGAATTGAGAGATATGATCATTATTAGTTAGTAATGCTACATGGGATGTATAACACTACAAGAAAAAGGATGTTTACCGATGGAAATTAATGACAGAAAATGTTGACTTTCCATCAGTAATATAGTTTCCTGACAGTTTTATTCGACAACTCCTTTTGTCGCTAAAACCCCCGTCGGTAAATTTTGTGGACAGAAATAAGTTTTTGTCGGTGTAGTTATAGACGATTTATGATAAACCATTCGTAGTGTTGGAGTTATGTAAATATAGTGCCCTGGAAAGCAAGTGTATTTACATGTAACTTTATCTTCTTCAGTTACAGT
>JANJEY010000234.1:33870997-33893685 GCA_024703695.1 Erythroxylum cataractarum | reverse complement strand
GATTTGATGCCATGTGAGGTACAGTAGTGATTGTTCGTAGTTCACCCTTATCGTAGGATATGTATCGGAATGACCTACGGGTATCCCGGTATATACCCTATGGTAAGGGGTGCTACAGTAGTAGTGGCGATAGGGGGAAGATCATAATGGTGGTGGATAATGGCTGTAGTAAAGGCATGTGGTTCCGTAATATCCCATAAGTTAATGGTAAGTCGGTTGTGGAATTGGGCATAGGTATAAAAATGACGAACGAACTTGTCATTTCCTAGGATACGCGACTGAGCTAAACCAGTTAATTGTGAGGCATGGAGTTACTAGAAAAAGGGGTTGTTTGGGGGTGAGAGGAAAAGGATGTTCTTTAATTATAGGTTGATCATTGATCTTTGCATATAGTTCTTAAAATGTAAAGTGGTCAGCAAGGGAGTCAGACTCAATGGGAAGTCCAGGATTTTTAGTTCGAAGCATTTTCCTGTAGAGAGAACATACAATAAAGAAACTAAAGATATAAATAGAGGCCAGAAAGTGAACATGGTTTGTCGCGGCAACTATTCCTTTGCCGTTGCAAAACCATTTCTTCGTTACTGCGAAATCAGTAGTTGTGTTGTAGCAAATCCAATTCTTCATCGCCGCAAAATCAGAAGTTTATGCCACGGCGAATCAAAATGCTTATGTGCCGCATAAAATCTCTCCATCATGCCATGGAAAAATCACACGTAGTGCTGCGACAAAACCCTAAAAGAGTGAAATAAAGGGAAATGAAAATGGAAAAGAAGAGAAGAGAAGAGACTTATCGAGAAGAGGAAGAAAACTACAACGAAACAGAGTGGGAGATGGAAGAAAAAGGGGAAATCGTGAAGAGGGAGATGAGGGAAGGTGTTGATTTGCATGTATTCGATATGTAAACCAAAAGGTGGGAAAGAAGTCAGATGGTTAAAGGAAGGTTGGTGTGATAAGACGAAAATAATAGAGGGAAGATGAATGGTTAATGAAAGATAGGCTAGGATGGTAATCGCATGCGTAGATCTCTGTTGTCACCGTAACAAAAGTATGAGATTGCCACAGCGAAAAATAACCTGAGAGCAAAATAAAAAGAAACTGGGGTGTTTTGGCATGACAATGTGGAATGCATGCCATGGAGAAAATAACCCAAAACTCAACAATACAAAAAACTTCAACAAAGAAATAGTAACATGAAAAACAAACAAACAGACATAAGACACGGGTTGAATACTCAGAAAACATTGAAATGCATATCGATGGTTAGACTGGAATGGATATCATTCATCAAGCAATTAAGCACAACAAAAGAAAGGCAAGAGATAAAAATAGAAGGGGAAATTATTGAATTGAAAGACTATTGACTAAACTAAAAGCTAAGCTATATTCCTACTGGGGTGGTTTCTCCCCCACACTTACTTAACTAACTAATGCTCCAAAATATATTATAAGTAGTCACAGGGAAAAAGAAAGTAAAAAAGTGAAGGAAAGAAACCACCTAGTATGGAGGTTTCTGATTCTCTTGGTGAACCTTCGACAGATACCCATGTTGTGGTGAAATAACTTTACCAATTGCTACGTCGATGTCAGCCTCCACAATTCCAGATTCACCTAAAACGTTAGCAAAAATCCTTCTCCCAAGGGGTCATCATTGACAATAAAAGAATCTAATGAATACAGCGCAAAGCTAAAGTAAGCATTTTGGAAGTCAAAATTAAAGCATGCATCATCAACAGCAATATCAAGAATGTTAACACCCAAAAGTAAGTAATCTTCATGAGAATGTTTCATTGCTTCATACATATTAAAACACACCTTTTGATCACCTACTTCCATTGTGATGTTACCTTCTTTCATGTTAATCATGGTGCTAGCAGTCCTTAAGAAAGGTCTACCAAGAATCAGTGTGGTGTCATGTACAACTTCAGAAGACATGTCAAGCACATAAAAATCAGCAGGAAAGACTAAACCCTCAATGTGGACCAAATTATCCTCTATAATGCCCATAGGATGCCTAAGAGACCTATTAACCAATTGGTGAACTACAGATGTAGACTTAAGATTCTTGACTCCCAATGACGTGCAAACAGACTTAGGTATGACATTAATAGTTTCCCCTAAATCTAACAAGGCTTCTCCTATAGTAACTTTACCTATAGTGCAAGGGATAGTAAAAGATCCAGGGTCTTGATATTTCACAAGGATTTGAGGTTTAAACAGGGCAGACACATTTGAACTGACTTGCACTCTTTCATTTGGTCTAAACTTCCTCTTATTTTTACACAGGTCTTTAAGGTATTTGGCATAAGCAGGAACCCGTTTCACAGGATCAAGTAAAGGAATACTAACTTCAACTCTGCTAAATAAACCAATGATATCTTTCTCATGTTTAGTTTTAGTCATTCTTTTTCTCATCAAATATAAATTAGAAAAAGGAAGGTCTTTAAGATTTACCTCCTTACCATTGGCTTCATTGGCTCCATGCTTGCTTGATTCCTAATTACTCTTAGAATTCACTTCTTTGCTCTTAAAAAATGTGGACTCCTTTTCAGCTAAAAGTACTCTCTCCTTAGAGGCTTCAAACTTCTTGACTCTTGCAGATGTTGAAGGCAATTCTTCGCATTCAATCTCCTCTTCAACTACTCCCTTATCATGATCGCTGAACCTCACTTGCTTCCCACTTCGAAGAGTGATGGCATTCAAACTCTTATGGTTAATAACAGTGTTGGAGGGAATAGTGCCACTACTCCTAGCTTATTGCTCACTCATGTTGTTGGATACCTAAATGACATAAGAGTTGAGGTTTTCAACCTTTGTCTCCCATTACTCCATTCTTTTCTCTAGAGCATTCAATCTGGCAGCATTTTTAGAAGAATCATGTTGAATCAGAGAAGCTATGCCATTGAACTGGTTATTATTAGAAGTCCTCTCCTCCGTCATCAATGTCGTCATATTATGCAAGAGTTTATTAGTGTCTTCCTTTAGTGGGATAGTCAAAGCTTGTTGTTGGTTTTGGAACTAGTTTGTGGAAAGACCAGCCCCTCCACCTTGTTGAAATATGTTTGGACCTCGACCTTCTTCATTTCTCCAACTAAGTCTAGGATTTGCTTTCCATCCCTCGATATATGTATTGGAATAAGGATCCCACTTCTGATTGGGTTGATCTTAATCAACAATAGACACCTCTTTATAACGACTAGGATAGACACTAAAGATATGCAACATAGAACCACAAGTGTCACAACTAAGTGCAGTAAGATCCATAGAGGTGATGAACGATGCACACTCATATTTTTTCAACTCTGCAATAATGAAGGACAGCTGTGAAGTCACTTTACTCTCCAAAGAGTCAACCTTAGACTCAAGACTTTCCATTCTTTTGGAGTTAACTATTGAACCTCCCAACTCATGTACTCTTCTAGTGTCCCTAACACTATATTGCTGGTGATTTAGAGCCATTTTCTTAATTATTTCCTATGCCTCTACAGCTGTGAGGTTAATCAGTGAACCTTCTGAGGCCGCATCCAACATACCCTTGTCTTGACGCTTCAGTCCATCATAAAAGTGCTACACTAACTGCTCATCAGTTATCTGATGGTGAAGGCATATGGAAAATAGATTCTAAAAACAGTTCCAATAATCATAGAGGGACTCATCATAGTCTTGACGTGTCGAGTAAATCTCCTTTCTCATTGATGAAGTTCTAAAGGCAGGAAAGTACTTCTCTAAAAATGCCTTTCTTAAATTTTCCCAACTGTGATAGGCATTCGCCACATATCTTGGAAGGCTCATATACCACTCCCTTGCTTTACCCATTGCAAGTGAATGTAGGGATCTTCTCCTGTCGAGCCATGAAATTTAGGAAGAGACTTAATAAACAATCCTTTAATCTCAAAATTCACATCAAAATTAGGCTAAGCAGCAATAAGAGAATGTAGTAGCTTCCCTAATGGCCCTTCTTCTATGATTTCCATTATTCTCACCAACTCACTCCTGCTCTCTATTACCTCCATTATCACCATTTCTAGGTGGGTTAGCATTAAGGTTAAGGTGGTTAGCCATTTTCTCACCTGCTAATGATTCACTCTCACTACTTAACAGGCTAGACTCTACTAAATTCTCCTCTTCAAAGACTACCTTGCTTTTCCCTTTTACTCTCTTCTCCTTCCTAATTTTCCTTAGACATCTCTCAATTCCAGGATGGAAAAGTAGAAGTTTAGTTTTTTGGGGCATGCAAAAATGGGAAAATTCAAATATGAATAAAAAAGAAAAAATTGACTTGCAAATACACAAAGCTAAGTAAAAAGATGACATGTGAAGAATGCAAGTGTATGTGCGTATGAGTATACATGAAAGTATGTATAAAAGTATGTATGAACAGAAAGTTGGTTGTGGTGAAGAAGTGTTTACCACAGTGAAGATGAGATTTGAGCGGCGAAGTAGGAAATACTTGTCGCAGCGAAGTAGAAAGTTAGTTGTGGCAAAGTAATAATTGTTTGCCACAGTGAAAGTAAAGAGATAGCCACAGCGAAAAAAATGAAGTTAGCCGTGGTGAACTTCCACAAAAAGTGAATGCAAATGTAAAATGTTATTTTTCAAAGGAAAAACAATACTAAAAAAATTTATGCGATGCAAAATGAAAACCTATACTATTAACAAGTACGAAGCTAAATTATCTAGGATGCAATCTAAAAAGAAAAGACTGCTAACCTTACTTAGTTGCGAAGTGACAAAAGTCAACTTAGATAAATAATTGCTTGGCTCCCTAGCAATAGTGCCATTTGATTTGGACCTTGTTCGTATCCCTGGAGATCAAATCAAAATGAATGCACCTAAGTTAACCTATATGTCATGCTATGCAAGCTAATTAGGAAAGGGGGTTTTTGATCTTTGAAAACACTCAGTGGACTAAATTGAATTGTAAAAAGTATGTAAAATGTATTTTTGAATTTTTGGGAATAGAAAATGGAAAGATTAAAACAAGTGATCAAAAAGTGATAGAATACTCTTGAAAATGAGTTTTGACCATCCTAGTCCGAAATTGATTTTTTATGGGAATAGAGATCACTAAGCTTCAAAATGATAAACCTTAAAGTACACTTTCAGTCTAAGATCTTAATCAATAGGACTCCATTTCTCAGGATCCTGTTAAGTGCAGCTTAGTGTGTGTAGTAGGATCACCCAATGCAATAGGTCAAATGAAATCTTAATCAACTCAATACCAAACACATCCATGCAAGATAAAAGACAATCAAGAAGATCACAAATCATAAACATGAGACTTCATATATTCAAATTCAAAGTTCTACATCAAACAATCTAACTACACATAATCCAACATTTGATTAAACCCTAATCAAGTAGCTTAACTACAAGTTACAAATCCTAGACTTAGGCATTCATAAATCATAGGTAAACTATGGAGTAAGCTACTCCCCTTTTAAGCACATTGAACTCCAGTCGTCGCTACATCTTTAAGAGGAAGGAAAATGCCTAGCCATGCATTGCAACCAGAAGCCTCACAACTAGGAATGAATCCATGCTACCCATGGTGGAAGTTGGCCATGAAAATGGAAGAAAAATGAAATAAATACGAGAGAACACGATGATGGAATCGTGGGTGGCAAGGTAATGGAATGATGACGATAAAAATGTGTCGGTCGTCTCTAATGTTTTGTAACTTATCCCAAAATAGGTTTTCTTTCCAAAATGGGTTGTCAGATCAATGCACAGTAAGTGAAATTTTCAGAAATGGTTCAGGTTTGCACTGATTCGAAGGTTCGCCGCGAAAAAACATTGACTTCGTCACAACGATCTTTAGAGGTTTCACGACGGTGAAACACTAACTTCATCGCGGCGAACTTTACCCGAAATGTCTTTGCTTGATCTTGTGACTTCAATTTCTTTGCTCCACTTTTGGTTCTACTTCTTGAGTGTCATGCAATGAAAAGTAGTAATTTGCAATATCAATTTTCCAATAAATCAAGTGAGGGCAATTATTAACTAATTATGGCAATTTGATCCTCAAATTACATTAATTCAAAACAAGCATTTTTAAGTCAAATTAAGCACAATATCTAACAAAAGGAATTGAAAAGTATAACAAAAACTATAAAAATGTCACTGTTTCATGCACTTCTTTTTTTTTCATTTTTGTTCCTTTTCTATGATAAAATAATATTGCCAATGATAAGGTTTAAAACAATCTTAATGTAAAAGGTACAAAACAAGGAATGAAACGAGCATAATACTTAGAAACATAAGAGATATAGACCAACTCTAAAAACAAGATAACGACGAGATTTGATTTTTTATTGAAACTTTAAAAACAAAAAATATGATGTAATAAAAAGAAAAGAAATCACAAGGAACATGATTTTCTTTTTTTAATTGAAAAATAAATATAACATAATTCAATTGATATGAAAACAAATAGAAAGGATAATTATACCTAATTCAGAGTAAAGTTCTTATACCTACTTATGTGAATCCATCTCGAAAAAAACTCTAAAGAACTCATGAACAAGTATGCCTCAAACCAAGAAAGGTCAATTAAATATATAGAGAATTGATCTTTTGTAAATAATCAAGAATCAATTCATTAAGTAACTGAATGCCACAATGAAATAACCCTTTAACATGTTTAAAGTTTGATAAAGAATAAAAAGAAGCACTCATAACTCTTAATAAAAAAATCCAAAAACTAACTAAAAATAGAAAGAAACATTTATTAAATACTAAATAAAAAATTAAAGATTCAGGTTGACATGACTACTTGTGGTCAAGATATGTATTATCTTATAATATTGTGATATGATCATAATAAGATCTTTTAAATTAGATAGCAGTTTCTTAGAGATATACATTATCCTAAGATTATATTCTATATCTGTATAGATGATCTAGCTTATTCTGAAAATCCTATTCATGTATATATGTAAAGTAGTCTCAAAGAAAAAAATATAGAGCAAATTAGCTGTAATTCACATGGTATCAAAGCCATATGAAAGAGAGAGTGAAATCAAGGAGACAACCCTGACAAGTCAAGAAATGACTTCCAATATTGAGGGATCCTCCATGGCAAATCCAACAGTCATCAATGACCTTTGGTCTTGAAGAAGTTTCAGTTATCATTTTCTCTGACAAACTAAATGGAACGAACTATCGGGAGTGGGTTTAAGCTATGACACTCACCATTAGAGGACACAGGAAGGTGGGTTTTATCATCGGAGATGGGAACGTTCCCGAACCAACAAACCTACAAGCTATACGATAGCTCCATGGTCTCATCATGGCTTATCAACGCCATGATGCCACCGATCAAACGCACCTTTGTGTTTCTACCAACATCTCGAGAAATCTGGGAAGAAGTGCGACAATCATACTTTGACCGAGAGGATGCATCATGGATCTACAAGATAAAAACAATGTTATGGAAAAATGAAGCAATGTGACGGAGAAGTTATTGAATATTGGGTTGAAATGATAGCATTGTGGCAAGAACTTGAACTTCTGCCAAATAAAGAGTGGAGGAGTAAGGAAGATGCTACGATGTACAACTAGAAAATTGAAAAGGAGAGAGTCTTTGAATTTTTGGATGGCCTCAACAAATTGTTAGATGATGTCCATGGAAGAATCCTAAGTAAAGTGCCTCTACCTATAGCTAAAGAAGTGTTTTTTGAAGTTAGGACGGAAGCAGTAAGGAGGAAAATTATGCCTAAAGAGGAACTAAAAGAAGAACAAAATGTATCTTCAGTGTTTACTAATGAAGCATTTGCACTGACGTCACATGGCGAACCTAGTAAAAAAAGTCATAAGAAGTGGTGTTAGCATAGTAAACAAAGTGGTCACACCAAAGACACATACTAGGACATTCATGGAAAGCCTCCAGACTAGAACCAAAAAAAGGAAGAAAAAAATAGAGGCTATCAAGTATCTAGTGAAGGAGGAACAGAAAAATCTAAAGATAGTCAAAAACATCAAGTTGATGAACTGAATATTTCATTCATATGTCCCTTGTACTGGGCATGAAAAGTTTAAGGTAGCAAATGGTGATTAGTCTTCAATTGCAAGAAAAGTAGATATCAAAGTAACATATTCTATGAAACTAAATTATGTTCTACATGTTCCAAATGTAGAATGAAACCTTCTGTCAGTCAACAAGTTAACAGAGAAGCAAATTGTAGTGCTCATTTTTTTCCTACTGATTGTGTTATACAGGACCTATCATCAGGGAAGATTATTGGCAATGCTAAAGAGGTATATGGAGTATACTACTTTGAACATGAAGAAAGTCAGTCTTCTCCTTATAGCTTCGGTAATAGTGTGATTGTTTCTAAGACTAATGAACTATTGTTATGGCATAAGTGGTTAGGTCATACAAACTTTCAATATATGCATGGTTGTTTCCAAACATTTCAATAAATAAAGATCTTTGTGTTCAATGTGACGCTTGTGAATTTGCTAAACATCAAAGAAGTTCTTTTACAAGGTCTAAATACAAATACACAAAACCTTTTTCACTTATACATAGTGATCTTTGGGTCCCATCTCGTGTTCCTAATAGAACCAATTCAAAATGATTCATTACATTCATTAATGACCATACTCGTTTATGTTGGTTGTTTCTTTTGAAAGATAAAATTGAAACCTCTATCGTATTCATCAATTTTTATCAAATGATAAAAAAATCAATTCCAAACTAGTATTTAAGTCCTTCATACTAACAACGATACTGAATATTTTAATCAACATCTTCATACATTCTTCCCAAAACATGGAATTATCCACAAAAGTGCTTGTGTCAATAGTCCTCAACAAAATGGCGTTACTGAAAGGAAAAATAGGCACGTTCTTGAAATAGCTAGGGCCTTGATGTTCACTAGCAATGTTCCAAAAAAAAATTGGGGGGATGCTATTCTTACTACATCGTATCTTATTAACAGAATGCCTAGTCATGTTCTCTCTTTCAAAACACGGCTTCAGAAATTTCAAGAAACCTATACTACCACTTATCTTGAAACTAACCTTCCTGTAAAAGTTTTCGAGTGCACAATCTTTATTCATAGTTTTCACACAAAAAACTTGATCCAAAAGTCAAAAAATGTTTGTTTTTGGATTATTTTGCTATACAAAAGGGGTATAAATGCTATGATCCTCTATCAAAAAGGTTGTTTGTTAGCTATGATGTCTCTTTTCTAAGATAGATTTCTTCTATCCTAAGTCTTCGATTTAGGGGGAGTATTAGAGTGAGTTTGATGGTGATGAATCTCAACCCGAACCCGAACCTACATCTATTCCTGAACCTATCTCAATGCTTATGTCATCTCCTATAGAGACAAACCCTAATATATAAATAGTTATACCTGATCATACACTCAAGGTGTATTTTCGAAAGAAGAAAGCAAATAGTACACTTCCTATCCCTAAAGCTATACCAATCTCTGAACTAGTGCAGGTCCCTACTGAAGAAGTTTAGATTAGTAAACATCAAGAAGACAACTCAAATTTAGAACTGCCAATTGCCTTATGGAAGAAATCTAGATCATGTACTATGCACCCAATTGAGAAGTTTGTCTCTTATGATGCTCTATCTTCTTAATATAAAGCTTTTATTACTAATCTAGACAGAATTGACATTCCCAAAAATATTCAATAAGCTTTTAAAGTTTCAGAAAGGAGAGAAGCAGTTTTCAAAGAAAGAGCACTTGAAAAGAATGAAACGTGGGAAGAAGTTGATCTGCTAAAAGGAAAGAAACATGTGGTGTGTAGGTGGATATTCACAAGAAGACATTTGCACCTGCAACAAATCTAAATACTATCAAACTATTGTTATCGATAGCTGTTAACTTTTATTGGTCACTTCAGCAACTTGATATCAAAAATACCTTCTTTAATGGCCAACTAAAGGAAGAAGTGTATATGAAACTTCCTTTAGGGTTTGATGAGGAAGAAGGAAACAGAGTATATAGACTAAGAAAATCCTTATATGGGCTAAAGCAATCACCATGAGCTTGGTTCGAAAATTTTGACGAAGTCTTAAAAACAGAAGGATACATATAAGCTCAGGCAAATCTTACAATGTTTTTCATAATTAGAGAAGGTAAGAAGACAATTTTGATTATATATGTTGATGATATTGTCATAACTGGAGATGGTGCAGAGGAAATTACAGGACTCCAGACAACTTTGAGGAAAGAATTTGAAGTTAAAGACTTAAGAAAAATGAAGTATTCCATAGCAAGATCAAAGAAAGGAATTTACATCTCACAAAGAAAGTACATTCTTGATCTCCTGAGAAAGACTTGAATGTTAGGATGCAAACCAAGCATCACTCCTATTGACAATACAAAGTTTGTGGATGAAGAGGATAAACTTGTTAACCGTGAAGAATACCAAACATCAAGGGGAAGACTAATTTATTTGTCTCATATTAGGCCAAATATTGCTTTTGCGTGAGTGTTATAATTCGCTATATGCATGCACCAAGTAGAAAGCATTTTGAGGCAATTTATAAGATCCTACGATATTTAAAAGGTACTCCTGAGAAAGGACTACTATTCAAAAAGGGAGATCAAAGAACAATCGAAATATATACTGATTGAGATTGAACAAGTTCAGAAAAGGATAGACTATCAACCACTTAGTATTGTACTTTTGTGTGGGAAAATTTATTCATGTGGCAAAGTAAGAAGCAAAAGGTGGTAGCCAAGAGTAGTGCTAAAGCTGAACTAGGAGCTGTTACAAAAGGAATGTATGAAAGTCTCTAGTTAAAGAGAGTGTTGATAGAATTGGGAATCAATTTTGAGACACCTATAAAACATTATTGTGATAATAAGGAAGGACTTCAACGACAAGCCTTTAAAGGGTGCTTCAACAAGTTTGACATGATTGATATTTACGATCCAACTTGAGAGGGAATATGGTCAAGATATGTATTATCTCATAAAATTATGATTTGATCATAATCAGATCTTTTAAATTAGATAGCAGTATCTTAGAGATTATCCTAGGATTATATTCTATATCTGTATAGATTATCTAGCCTATTCTGAAAATCATATCCATATATATATATATATATATACACTGCAGTCTCTCACAAAGAATTGTAGAGCAAATTGGCTCTGATTTACGCCACTAAAACAATTAAGGATTCCAACATTTTATAAAAAGTTTATATAAATTCTTAACCATTATTTTTAATACTTTTGAAACTTTTGAACCTTATTAGGATATAGTAAATACCATTTTAGTAACATTAAGGTATAAATAATATAAAAATAACAATAAATTTTTATTTCAACTTTTTATGAAATATTTAGATACAAATCACTTTTAGTCTCTTATAATATAATACCATCGTTTTACATCGTTTCACCTATTCTTATACTTTAACGCAAAATATCATGCTAGTTCAATGAAAACTTGTGAAAGTGCTTCCCTGCCACCAAGTCAAACTAAAGTCGAAGGTACCAATTGCAGCCTAATGGATCAACATTAAAACCAACTTGATTCAAAGTGCTTAACTAGAGGAAGTTCTAACTGCAATCGTTGCAGAAGACAAAAAGAAGACTTCTTCATTGAAGAAGTTTTTGGCTGGAGAATGGGTCATGGTTTTGTCCATCAAAGGATGCACCTCGTTTCGCAACATCTACTTGCAAAAAATTTACTAATTAGCTTCACACCACAAGGAACATACCAATTTATGCGAATGAAAACCAAGTTTGGCTGTACTTGTATGCATTTTGAATGATTTGCATGTAGCACCTGAGACATGCATGGGGAACTAGTGGAATAGATTTTTCCTTCATCTGATCAGTATTTCCTTCAGATGTAACTAGTAATTCAAAAAGGGAAAACATGAAATAGAAAATGTAAACACGAATACTCTGTTTCACGTTTATATATCCATAAGTGAAGTTGGTCTTGCATAGCTCAGGTTCTCCTCCGTTTATGCAGCCTCCACTGTTGGCATATATGTTCTACTGCTTCCTCCAGCGTTGCCTTCCTTTGCAACGAGAAATTCCACAACTCTGATACTATGTATCTACCGCTTGGGTTATACTCATTCAGTTCCTTTAAAGCTGTTGTCACAGCATTATAAACTTCATCATTAAGCTCATTTTTCAGTTTTTTCAGCTTCTCATCATCTTCCTTGATTATTTCCTACATAGTGCAACAGAATATGAACTAACTGAATCGGGGAACAATGAACAGAAATGACAGGAGTAGAAGTTGGTTGGTTTGCTGATAATAATAGATGAAAAGTTGTCTTCAAAATTGTATACATCATAACGAAAACAAAAGGAACACAGTCAAAGAAGAGAGGCCCGTTGTACGACAAAGTGGAAGAAACAAGTTTAGGAAATAATACCTTTTCTACATAATCCTGACAATTCTCTAAAACGGAATGAGATGAAGAGTATCTAATCTTAAAGCCAAAAGATCTGATCCAATACTACACCGTCCAGCTGGAACTTAAAGTAATATTTGTTATCCATCTTATCTTATGTATACTGTAACATCATGTTAAATAATTAACAACCTTGGTCCAAGGTATCAGGGAGAAAATTAGTGAATAAAGATCAGGCAGACCGTGAGTATGTAGAAGTGATTACAATCTGGTTGCATCTTAACATTTATTTGTCCATATAATAACTATGAAACTAGGCAAGACAAGAATACCAAAAGAAATAAATGCCACTAAGGGATCAGTTTGGATCATTCGATACATACCTTGGTTTTTCCTTCCTCATCAGTGATTATCCTAAAAGGAAACCAGCCTGAATCTCTAATGTGGTTTTCCCAAATTGAACACAACTCCACCGCTTTCAGTTTTGCTTCTTCTTTAGGAAATTGTTCTTTCACTGCATTGTAAAACACTGTACCATCGAGCTCTCCCATCCTCTTGACTCCAATAGCACGAGCCTTAATTTCCTTTAGACCCTGTGAATCAAGAATTTTAGAATTTCACAGGAACAACATAGACATTAACCCACCATTAACATAACATATAGGAAGAGAAATTTTTAGTACTTCATAGTCTAACTTGGCTAATCACATATTTGCTTTTGCTTTCTATATGAACTATTGATTGTCTTTTGATGTGCCACTATAATATGAATTGATGGTGGAGTATGAATATAAGTAGTTACATTGATCAACTCCTTCCTAGCTTCCTGCAATTCATCATTACTTCTGCGTTCCTTTACAATTAGAGTTTGATTAAGCAGCTCGTATGACTCCAGATCTTCTTGCTTGTCCATCAATTCTTGTTGAATTTCTTCCATCTTTCTTTTGACCTCGACGTCTTCATTCTCTCCCATGTGTTTCATTACTTGTAAAGAACCTTTAAGTTGCTCAATCTCCAGCTCCAATGCTTGTTTAGCATCAAGCTTCTTTTCCAACAGAATAATCTTCTTGTGCAATTTCTCCTTTTCCATCTGCCAATGGTAGTTAACACAAGACAGGATTTGTAAGATTAATAAAAACTATATTAATTAAAACTATCACACTTTTAGCTATCCTTATCATTAGTTCAGTTCAAGGTAATGAATGTTAAATACACCTTTTGCTCTTTTGCTAATCTTAAGACAGTTTCATCTGCCTTCTGCTGCTCCAAGGTTGCCCTTTCATTCTGTGAATGAAAGGAAAAACAAATTTTTAGCATAACATAGAAAAATACAGAGAATTTTAAGGACCGTCTAAAAGAGTCACATAGAACAGCAATATTATATTGCCAACACAGTGTTATAGGCTGAACACTAATCAGTAAGGGGGTGGATTTAATAGCAAATCGATGATCCAAATCACAATTTCATCGAAAGGACAAGTAAAATTATAAATCAGTCATCTACAAAGTCTCAATATAGCCAGAAGTTGCCATCCTTGAAAATTTGCTAAATATATACCATTTTCTTGTCATGGAGAAGTTTCCTTCTCTCATCTTCATTATGAGCCTGTCGTCGTTGCAGCTGCTTCTCGCGCTGCTCCAGCTCTCTTCTCTGTGATTTCAACTGAAGTGTAGCCTCCTCATGCGCTAAATATATTTTATCAAAATGATCACGAGCATTCTGCTGCATCCTTGTTATTTCTAAACAGCAAAGTTTAGAGATCTAAGACATGGTGCCACAAGATATGAGGATTTAAGAATGTAATCTTTCAAGTAGCAGGTACAAGAGGACAGGGGAGTAACTGGATTGTGACTATGTCAAAAGTCTTCTCTCATAGTAATCAGCAAATATACCTTCATTGTAGGACTTGACTATAGCATCTGTTTCATCCATCACCCGGTCCAAATGTGTACTGGTCTCATGGCACTTGTCTTTCATTTCTTTCAAGCAATCAACCTTCATTTGCAAAGTATTAGTCAAGCTGGAAATAAGCTTTGAAGCCTTTTGTCGGTCCTCTGCATCAATTTCAGAGAGAGATTTTAAATCTCCATTTTTTCTGAGATGATCACCAACAATACCACAAGAGTTATAGTCATCATCCCTTGCAATCCATCCATAAAGCCTATCTTTTTGATAGTGTGTTGGCTTGCTGAAAAACTCCTTCCTCCCACAACAACTGACTTCAAATTTCTTGTCAAACATGATAGCATTCTCAAAACCACCCCAGTCTTTCTTGAACTCAGCAATGGCAAACCCAGAATGCCCATGGTGGCTCCACAAAGGATCTACCTTAACTAGATCAAACCCATCGGCTGCTAATTGATCTTTAAGTTTTTTACCGCTTTCACCAACTCGACGTCCATTAACCAATTGGGTTTGGATGTTTGCAATGATTCCCACCCAAGGCCACACAAACAATTGATCTTTCTTGTAGTTATTAATAATGTGTGAATCAGTTTTTGGGTAACACTCTGAAGTCTCTTTGTCTATAAGATACCTCTTTAGGTAATCCTCCAGGGCTAAATGCCAAGCTTTCTCTCTTATAGACCTCCACCGTGAGCCTCTGCCAACACTAGAAGCATGTTGATGAAGCTCCTTTAATTGGTAATCCTTCCTCCTCCCATGACAGTAGGAACAATTGTAGAGTGAATTTGAAACTTTGACTCTGATTATTCCCCTCTTCATTTCATGATAATACTTGCACTTATAGTCTTTCAACTGAGACTCCCTAATATCTGGTTTTTCTCTCGAGTTGTGATGCATTGCAAACCTGAAACACCAAAACATTATCAAATGTTAAGAGCTTAAGATGCTGCTCAGGGCATGCTAAACTGTTTAGATTTCTCAATATTCCAAATAAAGAAAGATGCTCAATCCTCGACATATCTGGTTGATTATTATCCATATTTTAACACCACAAAAAACAAGAGAGAATTTCAAGTCCCAGAAACTGTTTTACGTTGCATACCTGAAGCCACAAGCACTATATCTTCATAATCAAGAGAATCATTAAAATAAGACAAGTGACATCAAATGCTGTTGAATTTAAATCTTAATCTCAAGTAAGCTATTGATAAATCTAGAAGCTAGGAGAGGGGAGCAAGTAACTGCCCAAGTTTAAAACTGACCCAAACATAACCTAAAAAAAGGTATAAATCTAAGACGACTTATGTCAAACAGGTCAAAAAATACGACATATACTACTCCATCTTCTTGATCTTATCAGAGTAAGAACCAGAACGAAAAGAGTCATACACTAATAAGCAGAATTGCAGCCTTCCAGAATAAATTAATATATCATCCAAAACTCAATAAATCCAACCGTAACAAATTCTGAGGGACTGTAGACACTTTTCGAGCAAACAGAGGTTCAACTTCCAAGAAAAACAACTGATCACTGGAAGAAACTTTGAAAGAACTACGAAAAATGTCCCATAAACTGAAAAAGAAAAAAATAACAGCGATAACAATCTTGAAAAAGAAAATATACTTTACACAAGTTTGAGTACCAAAACCCAAGCAGAGTGTCGAGGTCCAAGTAAAAACAACAATCCCCTATCCTCACTCATTCACTAACCACGACACATCAAAAACAGTTGTGAAATGTCACATTCAGAGAAACAGAGGCAATTCACAGAGCTAAATTGTTCCCCACATTCTTCGGAATCAAACAAACAGAGCATTCAAGAATACAGAATGACCAAAAAGAAGATAAATTAAAAGAAATGAGTATATCGAATAGTAGAAATCATTCTGACCTTGGCTCGTTAAATGGAGTTGAAAACCCTAGCAAATGAAACGAATCAAATTCCAGAGCACAAAAGCACAACAAAGGAAGAGAGGCTGGTCCGTGGAGAAGAAAGAGAGAGGAGTTTTATTTCTTTCGTTTTTAGTTGTGTAATATACATAGACATATGTTATGAATCTCCAGTCTCTACGATTCACAACGAGTTCTCTACTGGTACCGGAAATAATTGGCATTGTTGTAGATAATTTTTAAATTTAATAAAATAATTTTTTTAATTTTCTAAAAATTGTAAAATAATTTCTTTGTACTGAAAAATTTTATAACGTTATATCAATCATATCCACAAAAGTTATAATAATAAAATTAAAATAACGATATTCTATTTATTTTTATTAATATTTTTTACATATTTTACAAATACATTATAACTATAATTAATATGAAAAAATTATTTAATCATCATATAAATATAAAACTAATAAATAATAATTACATTAAAATTCAAAACATCAAATAAAAAGAATAATAAATATACATGACTCTTTGACTATTATAATTTATAATAAGAGTTCGTGATGAAGAAACAACCAATCAGAACTAAAATCTAAAACAAAAATATTTACAATTATATTTACAATTATATTTATATTATATATATATATAGAATTTAACATATACATAAAATATAAGTGAAATTAAAAGAAAAGGATAAATAAAATCTAAAGTTTCATTTGGCTCACATTAACTACAATTCTTATTTAGTATAAAATTTTCATCATTAAGAAGAACCTCATCATTACCATCATTCAAATTCATTACACCAAATAATATATTAATACTTTTTAATTTAAGATGATCTTCCAAATTACTCTCTTATATTAAACATAATTCTTCATAAACTCAATTTGCAAAAAGATCGATATAGTCAAGGGAAATTAGATCTACATAACTACTTGTTTTATTAAAAGTTCTAATAAAAATTAAATTAAATTATTAAGAAATTATATCCAACTTAATAATGATAGTAACATACCTTTCCCGAAACTTTAAATTGTATCAAACAAAGATTAAATTGTTCAATCTTTTGTGCTTCAATTTATTCATTTTTTTTGTAATGGATAAATTCAAACGTGCTCTGATTCATTTCACATCCTAGTACACTCACACATTAAATTAGAATTAAAATTGCAAATCTTTGCAATTTTAGAACGTCAATTTCAAGTTGGTCCCACCAAGCAATTGTAAGATAACAAAAGTATAATTATAAGCAAAATAAAGCGATGGTTAATTTTCAAGAAGTAACAAAAGTGCATAAAAAATAATTAAATTAAGTTGATGAATAACAATTGTCCCAAAATCACCAGAAGCACTAACAATGATGACAACAACAACAACAATAACATCTAGTATAAATCATGCTGACATACAGAGTTTGGGGACGTCTAATGGTAAACAACTTTTGTAATACCCCACTCTTGTAAAACCCGTACCCGACATCTTAAGTGATGCCCGAATACGTACTCCGTAAGGATGACATGCTAGAACGATCAAACTCTCAAAAACTCCGTACAAATGTTTTTTCAAATTTATCATACGCGTCTATGGAAAATCAATAATCAAATTTCGGCCCCATTCTTTTCTTTCATAACATCAAAAATACATTTATTATTATTACACTCAAGAACATTCTTATTTACAAACCTTTCAACTTTGAAAAATTATTACATACTGAAACATATTCAAATACATATGATACAAAAATTACGAAACACTCAATTTGATAAAAAAAATAAGAAAATACAAATGCAGATGTCAACCGATCCTAACTTCTATGTCTTACTTGAATGCAGTGGCTATACTCCCGTTTGCCTAATGGGATAACTCTTCTGATATTACAAAAATATTGTAAATTTTAGATGAGTTTTGTGAACTCAGTGAGTGACCATCTTCGATGGCTCACTCAATCACACAACGCATACAGTTTACATATTCACATAATTCATATCATTTCATTAATAATCATATTGAGTCACATGTATTTCGCATTCACTTGAAACATATCTCACATTCAGAAAATCAGTCAAACTACTCAAATCATACATATCAAATGCATACGCTTATGAGATTCACTTTCAATTTATTATTGTTGTGACCGAGCGCCTATAACTATCCCGTATCCATTGTGGATACTGGGCTTATTAATAATTGTTCCATATCCGTTGAGGATACTAGGGTCATTTTACATAGCCTCTGGCTCTTATATACTTTCTAAGCTTTAAGCTCTTTTTCACGGGCTACTCCGGTCATAACAACCTTTATTTTTCATGCATTCATGAAAGAAATGCATCACATTCACATCTTTTCAATCAGTTACTTTATATCACTTTACATATGTTATCGGATCTTAGTTCAACATTCAACATTCAATCTGTGTTTCACTTATTTCGTCAAACTAACATACAAGGAACACTTCTATTATTATTCATGCATTTATCAAACTCCTTGAATATTCAATGTCCGGAATTAAAACAATCACATTTTATTTCAATAGCAATTCAGAGTAGAAATTTAAAACGTAACAAACAGTGAATGAGACCATCTAGGTCAACTCACAGTATGCTTTAGATTAGCAATTGCTTCCAAGATCTGGAAATGTCTGAATATGGATGTTTATCTTGCACATCAAAATTATACAATACACACATTAATAACTTTGCACAACTGTAAGTATTTATTTATGCACAAATGTATATATGGACTATGTACATTGCATGCGCAATTACAATCCCGGGTATATCGTCAAATTTCACATCTTATACATAATCTTATTTTTAGCATTATTTTCTCTCATAATATTAAATTCGGATTCACTTTTGATACCTATTTTTCATCTCCTTTAAATCACAACTACTTTCGTATGAATATCTTCATTCCCATTATACTCATGCCTTTGGTGTTTTGATATCAACAATTCATTCACTAATGTTATTCTAACATTATATGATCATACAAGATCTAAACTCGTATTTCTTCTCATAATACCTCCAAAATTCTAGACCTTCAGGTCAATTTTTGCATGATCATTCTAATAAGGAAAATGAAGTAATTTGAGAGAACTTTCTTCTAGAAAATTTTTCTCCTATCTCTTAAGTTTCTAATGACACTAAGATCACTTAATTTGGTTGATTATTTTGAAAGTTATAATCCAAATAATTTGGATTGTTCTTAAACTATAATAGTACCTTGTATTCAACTTCAAATAAAAATATGGAGTTCTTAGAGGTATAATTGAAATTAGATTTCTTCAAACATTTTGTAGCCTCATGTCTCTAGTTTAGTATAAATGAATAATCATCTCATTTGGATAATTATAAAACAATTTATGCCTAAAATACCAAAGTGTATTCAGTGAAAATACTTTAGTTATCATTTTCCAGAACTCCTCATCAATTCTGTCCCAAATTTATAAATCAGTCTCTCCAGAATGATTTCATATGGTTATAATTTTTGGTGGAGATGAATATCAATGTGTTACAAGTACAATGGTTCTAGTCCCATGTCATTTGGAGGTCGAGAGAAGAAGTTATAACCAAAAGATCAAAGGATGTTCGCATCTGTCAACTTTCACTACACCTTCACTATACACGATTGTGAGATCTCTTGTGACCCTTAAGCGAGATCATGAGATCCCTTATGACCCATAAGAGTCACGATCATGCTTGTAAACGATCATGAGATCCCCTCTTTTTCAAACTCCATTCTAGCTCTTTTGAAAACAAACATTTGGGATAATTTTACACATTCTTTTTGACAATGAAAATGAAGGATTTAGGCCAAACATTCTCTAAAAAATTATTCCTTTATGTCTTAAGTTTCAAATGAAACTATTTTCCTGTAATTTGGTTTGATATTCTGGAAGTTATCCTAAAAATACTATAGTCCATTCCAAGCCATGAAAGAATCCATGTAGCACCCCCTTACCCTAAGATATGCACCGGGATACCCAAAGGTCATTCCGGCACATATCCTACGATAAGGGCGAGCTACAAACGATCACTATACATTCACTTCACATGGCATCGTATCATTAATCACTTAAAAAGCATCAATAAAAACTCATAATATTTTTAAAATCATCTTTTTCCTCATTTTATTAATTCAAACCAAGAGTCTGCATTGTGTCTTTCGACTTTTTTTTTCACATGCACATTAACAAAAGCTAGTACAATTGTACTATTTGAAAGAGGAAAACATGACCATCTATATAAGCCATCCCAAAAATCCCAACTGACTGACCTTTGATCCATGACTGCTCTTATTAAAATACAATCTACACAGTAGTGGAGCCTCTCAGTAGCTAAAGTCATCTCTCGATCCTGAAAAGACAACGTTGCAATTTTGGTGAGTTTTGCGAACTCAATGAGTGAACCATCATTGATGAGTTCACCGGATTATAGACACATACCACATATTTCACAGATATTCATTCAGATCATATTAATATTCTTGATATCCATATAACATGGTATCTCATATGACCACATAGTTCAATATAACAAACAACTCATATCAATTTATCACTCATTTCCGCTTTACATATCATTCAAGAAATTTAGTCTTATAATGCTATATGCATGAGACTCACATTCATTCTTATTGTTGCAACCGAGTGACTAACACATACTTATACAAATACTGGCCCATAAGGCTCAGTCAGAACAGAATCACGAAATATAGCTCTACGTGTAGAATCAGAAATCACAGAGCAAAGCTCTACGTGGAAGCACTTCAAAATGGCTACTTAAGTCACAACGTCTTTACCTGAGCATGCATTTTATGAAATGCATCAATTACTGATTATTCCATATCAGATAATCACATGTGCTATTTAAATTAGAACTCATCATCATCGGACCTAAGTCCGACATTCAACTTTCGTTGAGAATTCATATATATCATACAGGATTTCACATCATATTGAAGAGCTTCCAATATATATATCCATACAACAAACTCCTCAAACTTTAAGTCCAGAATTAATCAAATCATAAACAATTCATAATTGGAAGCTAAACAAATCAAATACATTCAAAGTAAAACAATCCTAGAAAATCATCTAGGTTAACTCACTAGTTTCTCTCGAACTAATGCTTGGAAGATCTAGCAACGTTTGGAAGTTGATGTCCCATTTGCTCCTCTATAACAAATAATATACACAATATCATAATTTCTAAAATCACAAGTATCCAAAGATGCATGTGTATGAGATAACTTATGTACAACGCATGTTTATGACAATCCTAGGTATTTTCCATCAATTTCATCATAAAGTCGGTCTCATATCCAAACTAATCTAAGTATGATTCAAATTTAGGTTTAGGCCTCACTAAAAATATTGAAATCACGCTTCATTACTTATTTGGAATCTTATAGATCTAGATAAAATCAAAACATTGAAGTATTTTCAGTAGAAATAATCCTAGTTTATAATTTAAAGGCACACTCACTATACCCGTCCCACGTTTTTCACTCAATCTTTCTCACTTCATTTCAGATAGCTACCATTCTTGGTGAAGATGTATAACAGTGTCTTACGAGCCCAATGGTTTAAGAAACAAGTTATTTGGGTGTCTAGAGAAAAAGTTATGGCCAAAAGAATCTAACATGTTCATGTCTTTACTTATATTGTACATGCCTTGATGCAATTGCCATAACTCTCACTGCATGTGTCGAATTGACTTCATTTTTAGACGGTTTGAAAGAAGGCTTCTAGATCTACAACTTTCCTGAAGACCTAGAAGATCAATTCTACCTTATGAAGGATCAAAAATGGAATAGAAAGTGACGATACAAACTAAGACGATGTGAAAAGTCAAACTAAGACGGTCAAACTAAAACGACGCAAAAAAACTAAGACGAAGCAAAACTAAAACGAAGCAAAACTAAGACGAAGCAAACTAAGACGAAACAAAACTAAGACGAAGCAAAACTAAGATAAAGTAAACTAAGACAAAGCAAAACTAAGACGAAGCAAAACTAACACGAAGTAAACTAAGACGATACCAAATACAAAAGAAGATAACATCATCAATGACGTCACACAGAATAAGCAAAAAGGCAGAAGAAGTAAATTTCACTTTTGAACATCTTCCCTTATAAAGACCCTAACTTTCTGCTCAGATGTCCATAGTTTTCATACTATATACAGTTGGGAAGTTGAAAAGGAAGATTTATAACCTTCATAAAGGCCATTTTAACAAATCCATCTAGATTGGTACAGAAGTTTCACGGAAGTTTCAGATCAAGCTATTTCTATTTCAACTCCAACTTTACTTTTACATCACCAAAACACCAAAAATCTTTCAAAAAAAACTAATTTTACATTATAACCAAATTTATTTCCTTCCAACCACCAGTATTTATGAATATACACTTAAATGTCACTTTCTATGCAGATGACAATAACTCCTTAACTTTCTTTCATAAATCACCAACTCTAAAGGATTTATTCACTACTTACTTGTTGGAAACTCCAAAATCTATAAGCC
>JANJEY010000234.1:33363807-33383115 GCA_024703695.1 Erythroxylum cataractarum | reverse complement strand
TTGATAAATTGTCAAAAGTGTTGCATTCCTTGTTTATGAATGGTTGAGAATTGAATATGAATTTGATTGTTATGAAATTGATTGATGAATTGTGAATGCATTTTGTTTGCTATATGACATGTGTATGGAAAACAAATTTCGAAAAGTGCCTTAGGGGAATTTTGTATTGGATATGATATGTGTATGAAAACCAAGTTTTGAAATATGCCTTCGGGCAATCCGATTTTCAAGTGTGAATTGTCTGTTACGTGGGTTTGGTTAGATCCTATAAGAGGGTCAAGTTAACTTGTCTAGGTTTTGCCCGCCTGCCCACTAGTGGCATTGGAGCTCCGTTACGGATTTTCATAAGTTCACGGCTACACCGGATCGCTAAGTGGGAAGGTGTAGTATGTTCCGTTCACGGCTGCAAAGGATCGCTATAGGGGAATGTGCAGTACGTTGTGTTTCTGGACCAACCCAAATCATTTCTGATGTGTTTATGTGCTTTTGTTTTGTTTCTAAGTGTGAAGCATCTATGTTATGAAATTGCTCATGAATTCTTTGATAAATTGAGAAATTGTGAAAAATAAGCATTTGATGAACTTTCTACCGTAAAATTTTTGAAATTGTTTAAGAATGGTCTGAAAAGTTGAAAAGTTTGAAAAATAAGCATTTTGCCAAATTTTTCTTCTGTGAAATTTTTATAGAATGACAAAAGATTTGAAAAAAAATGTTTTTTTTGCTCATTTTTCGATTTATAAACATGTTATCCACGAGCTGTAAAGCTCACCCCCCCCCCCCTTTCATCCCCATCTCCAGGTAATGAGCAAGAGTCCGGATGAAAGGAGGTCAAGATATCCGTTTTTTGTGTTTATGTTGTTATTTAAGCGGGATTGATATAAGAACAAGATCTTCGACTTATGTTATAAGTTGTGAGTTTTGGTATCCGATATTAAGAATTTTGGGGATTGTAGTTTCTGATGTATTTTGACATTGTATATTTTTGTATATTCGGATTTTTATATCGGTGATGTATTATGGCTTGAAAATGCCATTAATATTTTTGTAAGCATTTATTTCATGATGTGAATGAATTATGAATTTGTGTATTAAATTGAGATATGAATGTGACTTGGATATGGATAAATGTGATGGAATGTGATATGGGTTCCGGATAGGAGGTCCGATGATAATGATGTTTGAGAATTATTGAAGTGTTATAGGTATATAAATGTGTTTGTTTGTGTTGGGTTTCCGGATAGGAGGTCCGATGAATTGTATTGATTGAGCTGAAAATATTGAAGTGCCTATTGTGTATGAATTGTGAGTATATTGACATGTGTGAGGTTTTATAGAAAATGAAAAGTAAGAGTTTAAAGTGATGGGATATGATCGTATAAGAAGAATTTTTTTATGAATTGAATTTTGATTGAGGATGAATTTTCCAAATGAGATATTGATTTTTGCTTTGCATGAGATTGAATAAAGATTAATAAAATGAAAAAAGAAAAAAAATTGCACCGGATTCGGATTGGTTTCAATCAATTGTCTTTATGATTTCCAACGCGATGTTTTTCTAAAAGATTTGTTTTCGGATTTCAGAATTAAGTTTTTGTTCTTAAGCAATTTGTTTTCATTGAATCCGTTCCTTCAATTCCGCTATTTGATTTTGTTTCCGCTTTATGACTTCCAATCCGATTTCTGTTTCACGCGCTATTTGATCCGATTCGCTTTTCGCATTGGTTTTGGCCCACTTTCGATTCACTTTGGCTTTGTTTATTTTGATTTGTGTTTTTGTTTTTTCGGTTGGGGTCCGGTCTCAAGATCGGGTCCCAACATTATGTTAGTTTGTGGTAGTTCCTCAAGAATCGCCACATTGACCCAAGTATAGGCTTCTCTCGCCTACCTGCTAGTGGCATGGAGCTCCCTCAAGGAGTCCCTCAAGAATTCACGACTACACAGGACCATTTCATTGGAAATGTGTAATGCGTCATATTTTGGACTTACCCAAACCATTTGATGTGTTTATGTATTCATGATAAGTTGATAGGAGTAATGCATCCATGATTTTGCATACACATAAATTTTCTGCATTGAAAATGTATTAAAAATGTCTTTGCTTATTGCAAACTGTAAAATTGTTACCCATGGGCTTTAAACTCACCGCCACTTTCCTTCCCACAAGCTGGTGAGGAGCAAGAGATTAAGTAGTCAAAGGCCGAGGGAATCACTCCACTCTTGAAATGTTGTTGTATTTTAAGCTAATTTTGAAACCAAGGCTTTAGTTGCATTTTGACTAGTTCATTGTCTAAGTATCTTTTGTATTTGAGATTTTTGAAACATTGATGTTTGGGGCTTGAAATGCCCATTAATGCTTTGTAAAAAGTACGATCTTTTGATGTTGTTGGTATATGATTTTGTTTCTTCCATGATTTGCAAGGTTTTATAAGGGGGAAAATTTGTATACTAACTTCAGGGAAATTTCTGGGTTGATCTAGGCTGATTTAGGTAAAGTTATCTTCTAGGAAGTTGTATATCTTTCTTTTATCTTTTCAATGGTATATAGCATGAAATTTTCGAACATCTGAGCCAAAATTTATGGTCCTTATGAGGGGAGATGTTCTGAAGAGTGTAGAAAGTGATTTAGTATCATCTCAGTTACTGTTCATTCCTATCGTCTCAGTTACTATTCACTTCTCTCGTCTTAGTTACTATTCACTTCTATCGTCTCAATTATTGTTCATTTCTATCATCTCAGTTACTATTCATCTCTATCGTCTCAGTTACTGTTCATACCTATCGTCTCAGTTACTGTTCATGTCTATTGTCTTAGTTACTGTTCATTTATATCATCTCAGTTACTGTTCATACACATCGTCTCAGTTATTATTCATTGTCATCTTCTGTTACATTTTCTATCCTTCAAGCAATAGAATTGGTCTTTGAGATCTTCATAAAAGTTGTAGATCTTGAAGTCCTCTTTCAAACCATCCAAAGAACGTCATAATACAACATTGTTAGGGAAAGTTATGGCAATTTTCCCAACCTTGTATCGTCTGATGATGTCATATCGTCTCAAAATGACATCATATATCCTGTTCCATTTTCTACCCTTCAAACGATGGAATCGGTCTTCGAGATCTTCATGAAAGTTGTAGATCTTAAAGTCCTCTTTCAAACCATCTAAAGAGCGTCACAATAAAATATCAGTAGAGAAATTTATGACAATTTTCCCAATCTTGTATCATCTAATGATGTCATATCGTCTCAAAATGATGTCATATTTTTTGTTCCATTTTCTACCCTTCAAACGATGGAATTGGTCTTCTAGGTCTTCATGAAAGTTGTATATTTTGAATTTCTCTTTCTATTTATCTAAAGAAAACCTAAATCTAAGTTCTGTATAAAAATTTATACCCATTTTTTCAATTCATCTCAGTATAACGTCAGCATTTGTCTCATGACGTCAGCATCGTCTTAGTTTGGCTAGAACAACTTCTGGTCTAAAATTGATCTTGTAGATGATAGAATTGGTCTTTAAGGTCTTCATGAGAGTTGCATATCTTAAAGTACTATTTATATTCATATAAAGAACACCTGAATCTGAGTTTTCTACAGAAAATTACCCATTTTTCCAATTCATCTCAGTCTGATGTCAACATTCGTCTCATGACGTCAGCATTGTCTTAGTTTGGCCAGAACATCTTCTGGTCCAAATTTGATCCTCTAGATGATATAATTGGTCTTTAAGGTCTTCATGAGAGTTATCTTGAAGTTTTCTTTCAAATGGTCTAATAATAAACTAAAACCGACATTTGTAGAAAAAGTTATAACAATTGTGCCAAGAGAGGTACAAATTGATTGATGGTATAAACATGTTCGATTCTTTCGGGTACAACTTCCTCATCTGACCCCCAAATGAGGTGATTCTTGAAGAACAAATTCCTAACTTCTTGTACTATCTCTCCATGAAAATTTGTATCTTTTGGAGTTACTTTGGAAAATGTTGGTTATGACCCTACAGGGTAATAAACTCAAGGTTTAGGACTCCGGATGTTGGGCTCTGGAAATGGGTTCCAACATAGTGAAAGGAAAATCATACATTTATTCACATGGTGCGATATATATTGGTAAACTCTTTCTTAGAAGAGTTCCTACATGATGATTCTTTGTGAATTGTATATCATATTTTGAAATAAGTGCCCTAATAATTATGGTCCTAAGAATTTTTATAAGTTATAGCCAAAAAAGAAATTCACTTTATGAAATTCTATGTTTGACATTGTAATTAAGAAATGAGGCCCTACAATCTATAATATAAGAAACATAATCCTAAAACATTATTATTAAATATATATATGAGAAGGTAAATGGGAGTAAGTACAATTGTTTTTGGAAAATGAATTATCAATTTACTATAGATGGGACTATTACAAACATTACAATGAGTTCTAAGTTATTAGTTGACACTCATGTTTCAAATTACTAAGGAATCTAAACGTAAAACAGTTTATATGTCATAAGATAATAGAGCTAAAATGAGTTATAAACTCCATCTTTGTTTCATTTCCATAAAGAGAGTATGCTGCATGTTTTTTGCATAGATGCAAGCACAAATTTCCTATCATATAAATAGGTCTAGTAAAATTGAAAGGAGTTGCGTACAAACCTTGAGATAAGTTAAAATAAATTCTTCAAAGTAAGGTCAAACCAAATCACGAAATCCATAAATTAATTAATGCAATTCTAGGGATTTTAATTAGAAAGACATTCAACTAATCAACTTAAAGTTAGGTGTTAATATTATTAAGAAAGATATTAACATAAATTAGGAATTTTCATAGTCTAATGAAATTGAGAATAAATTAATTATTAAAATCATGATTGTATGAGAAGTCCCAAGAGATTCAAATTCCAAGTATCATTTATTTTATTAGTTTATTTTTCACTCTTTTTTCATCTTAACTTCTTATATTGTGTTGACTTATTTTTAGTTCATTTTATCTTATTTTAAATCTAAATTATCACCATCATCTTAATTATCAATTAGATAATAGAGAAAGAGTCACTACTACTACTCATAGTCTTTGTGAAATCGATACTTAGTTCTTTAAGGCTTACACTATAAAATGATAGGTTCACATACCTTAATCCTAAACATTTGGTTGGCTAGAGGTTAACTAAATAAATAGGTTATTCGAGTAAATGAGTAGAATTTAATTATTACTATGACTTATTTTTCATTAAATGTAATAATTGTTTGACTAACGGATTTGAACATATACTTTAGAATTTGGTTACTAGATAATCTTTATGAACCTTTGGGACTTTTGCTTAACCTTTTTTAGAAAATATTAGTATGCATTGATTGTTTGTGAGCTTTCTTATGTCCTAGTATTATTGATTAAAGAAAGATAGCTTGAATTATAATTACTTAAGCTTAGGATTATAAAGGCTTGGGCTCGACCAATGATCCAAACGGTTAGGGTTTAAGCCGTCCAAGTTTGATTGGGCTTAGGCCAAGTTCGACCCACCTCGAGCTAAGCTTGTTTATTTTCTTTTTAAAATTTAATTTAATTTTAAAATGATGTCATTTTATTAAGAAAATGATATAGTTTTTAATAAATTATACTTGACATATTCAATCTTCGGACTGGGCAAAGCCACAAAGCTCAATCCTAAGCTTATTCTAAAGTTTGAAAATCTTTTAGAAAAAGTTTGAAACCTGACAAATTCAAATCAAGTTCATTTGGACTAGGGTGAGCTAAATAAATGCCATTCATAAAATTACTAGTTTGCAAGTGAAATTAAGTTTCAACTAGGGTGAGCTAAATAAATGTCATTCATAAAATTACTAGTTTGCAAGTGATAATTTTATGAATGACATTTATTTAGCTCACCCTCATGCATTGAGGGTTGCACTTTATCCAATTTAAAAAGAAGATGATTGTGAAAGTTTTTTTTCATTAAAAAAAGGGTTAGATAGGTAAGCTTGTAGTGAAATAATTTTTTAAAAAAGATGGAAGAATAGAGTTATCTCATGAATTAACATTCCTATAAAACGTGTTTGTGTCTCTTCTTCCCTTGTGTCCACTTCTAAACTTGCAAATTATGCATGCATAAATAAGACTTTAACCCATTTTTTAAATATTTTCAAATAATAAAAATAAAGTTATTATATTTATAATAACTGATCATAAATTATTACAATAGGATAAAAATGAAAATATAATTTAATCTAAAATGTAATAGAATATAAAAATATTATGGTTTTATTAATAAAAACGTAATTATATGTTATATAAAAAAATATAAAGATGATAAATGTGTCCAAAGTTTATATAAAATTCTTTTTATTAGTGCAATAGTACACTAATCATAATGTTGAATGTTGGCTCAAACAAAGTCATAAATGGAAGCTTACAAAGTCATAAATGGAAGCTACTTTCAGCGATCAAAAATGGTGGCTCAACAATGGAGGCTTGGAGGCTTTCACACCCATGAAAATCTCTATAAAAGGGACGCAAATAAAGGAGGAGAGGAACACAGGAGGAGAGCAAAGTTTCTGTTGTGAGAGGAGAGTAGAAGAGTGCTAGTGAGAGAGAGCAAAATTTTCGAGAGAATGGAGAGAGAAGAATAGTGAAAGGGAGAGAAAAAAAATATTTATATTTTTTTGTTTTCTCTTTTCTAATAGGAGTGGGTTAATTTTGGGTCTCTTGAAAATTGAGTGACAAACACTATTGTATGTTCTAATTGATTATAGTAAAGTACTCAGTCGTCTCCAAACTGGACGTAGGTATTGCCAAATCAATATAAAATTCTTGATGTTCTTTTATTGCTATTTTATTTTTACTTTAAATTTATTAATGTCTCCGCACAACACATAATATTATCATTTAATTTGAAATTTCACAATAAAACGTATCCGGGAAAAAGTTTGTTATTACGCAACCTTACCTGATAAAAATATGCGGAAACAAAATAAAGCGCGCGTTTGGCACCTTCTCTTCATTTCGCCGAGTCGGCTTGTTATAAAAATTAAGGATAATTGGAAAAAACAAATAAGCACCGTTAGTGTCTAACTCTCGTCCACTCTCCACCACTCCCTCTTTGCTCATGAAAATCTGAATCCTCCACTGGCTTCAACCTTCGCATTTCCCTCTAATTCCATGGCGAAAACCCTAATCTCGTCTCCTTCATTAATCGGGGCTCCACTCCCCCCGCTCTCTCGCTATGGTCTCCACCAACTTCCGCACCGAAGACTCTTGTCCACCAAAGTCAAGTTGAGCTTCCACGATATTAGTCATTTTGACTCTTCGATTGATTTCGGCGCGATTGTTAGCAGAGCTGAGGGCCTTCTCTACATGGTTGCTGATGCGGCGGTTGCCGTTGATTCCGGCTCCGGTGGTGCTGCTTCGAGCGCCACTGACGCTTCTGCTCAAAAGTCTGGTGGTTGGTTCGGTTTTGTCTCTGAAACCATGGAATTCGTCCTCAAGGTAACAGTAACTTCTTAATTACACGTGGATACTGCTGCATTTGTAGCGTGTTTTCTTGTAGATAATTGAATTTTGAATGAGTTTGATTTCTGCTCGGTGCAATGTCTTGAAGTTATGGATTGTGGAATTTAATCAGATGTTCTCTTATTTGCTTCGTGTTAGGTGTTGAAAGATGGACTTACAGCAGTTCATGTGCCTTATGCTTATGGTTTTGCGATTATATTACTGACCATAATTGTTAAAGTTGCGACACTTCCTTTGACAAAGCAACAGGCGAGAGTTGTTATCCCTTCTAACTCATTGCTATCTTATATCGGTTCTATTTAAAGATGGCCTTTATCTACTATATTGTTGGTTAAACGGTACTATATTGTTGGTTAAACAAACCGTTAAGTATTTCATTCTCCAGGTGGAATCCACTCTTGCTATGCAAAACCTTCAACCAAAGATTAAGGCCATTCAACAAAGATATGCAGGCAATCAGGTGAATCACATTGTTTGGGGCCAAGCTGGATTACGCCAACTTCTCTTTCATAAGATTTTGGTTCCTCAATGTTAGCTTTGTTTCTGTCTTTGTAGGAAAGAATACAACTTGAGACATCGCGTTTGTATAGACAAGCTGGGGTTAATCCATTAGCTGGTACTCTTTTACTGAAAGTTAAATTTCTTCTTTCACTCCATGTTTGAAATGGTCTGGGTTGGGCTCCTGTAATCATTTAAATAATCTGCTTGGACTCAGTGTTTGTCCTTGCAAGTAAACAACTATTAATGAAACAAATGAAACAAATCCATATTCTTCACTCACAAATCTTCTATACTAGGTTTATTTGGACATTAGAGTTGTATTAGGTAACTTTACTGGGGTACTAGCATGTTCTTTGTTTTTATAGTTACTAGATTGTGTATTGCAAAGATCCTTCTTATGTTAGATTTTACCTTCGTCTCATGCCATGTTTAACTTGTTAATTTAATAGTGCTTATATAGCTTGATTATTATGTACTGCATTATTAATTTCCTTCATGTAATCAAGTATTTATTGCTTATTGAACAATAATGTTAATATTGAATGTATATAAAAGGTTGTTTACCTACTTTGGCAACGATACCAGTCTGGATAGGCCTGTACCAAGCTCTCTCGAATGTTGCAAATGAGGTAATAAACTGGTTATATATCCTGCGTTGGCATATTCCACCTTCATAGAAATTATGAGCAAGTTCTTTTTGGATAGATAAAGTTGTATTATATGAACAGCATTGTTGCTGCTGATTGTAGTTTTTTCCCCCTCAAGGGACTATTGACAGAAGGTTTCTTTTGGATTCCGTCTTTGGGTGGCCCAACTACAATTGCAGCTCGCCAAAGTGGATCTGGCATTTCTTGGCTTATTCCATTTGTGGTAATAACAGTTGTCCTAAAATTGTGAAGTTGACCTTTTCTTTTGTTTTATATATTTCATTTCATCTCTAACCATGTACCGCTCAGACTTTGTACCTAGCGGTACCCCAAAAGCAGCAATTTATAAAGATATGAGTTCTTTAATCAATCCATACATTGTGAACAATGCTGTTTCTTCTGAAGATAAATTTGTTGTATTTAGGATATCCATGAAGAACTGATAGTTAATTATCTCTTCTCTCCCTTAAGGAGTTCTATTTTACAATGATTTCTTGGGGAGTGGATTAAATCTACTCAATCTATCATGCAGGATGGTCATCCACCATTAGGTTGGCATGACACTGCAGCATACTTGGTTTTGCCTGTGCTTCTTGTGGTTTCTCAGTATGTTTCAATGGAGATCATGAAGCCTCCTCAGGTGCAGAGAAAGATTTCTTAATTGTCCTTTCTCTTATCCAACTCATTATTTTGATCTGTTATTTCAATGATTAATTATTTTTCCTGTGTTCTGTTCTTCTAAAACTTGTCTTATTGCAACAGACAGACGATCCAACTCAAAAGAATACACTTCTCATTTTCAAGTTTCTTCCCCTGATGATTGGTTACTTCTCCTTGTCTGTTCCATCAGGACTATCTATTTACTGGTTGGTTTCTGAGCAGTGATGGTACCAAGAAGCATTAACATATGCATGTCATTCACTATTATTCTATTGCAACGTTCCTTTAGGAATTTTTTCTCTTTATTGTCTGTGTTTCCATGTTTTTAATGCTACCAAGAAGCATTAACATATGCATGTCATCTTCCTATTCACTATTATTCTATTGCAATGTTCCTTTAGGAATTTTATCTCTTTATTGTCTGTGTTTCCATGTTTTTATACTTTGTGATATCCCAGTTTATACCAGCTGTGGTTGAGCAAGAAGGTTAAATATAGTGTTGATAAAAACATGGCTCATTTGTGTGCATATGCTGTCATTTTCTTCCGATCAATGTTATTAGCTTCTTGGATAACCAACTTTTTTATTTTGTATTTTGGAATATTTGTGCCACACGCGTCATCCCAATTCTATTGATTTAAATTCCAAGATCTAGCAAGTATTGTCTTTCAGTTATTGAAACTCCTAATTATTTGTTTGAGTTAAAACATTACTAGGCATAAGCACAGTTGTGAGAATGCTGAATATGATTTTCTTTGTCAATTTCTTTCTGCTGGAACTTGATGCGTTTGTGTTGTCTTCATCTTTTGATAAATTCATGAAGCTATAATGTTTTTTAGGTTCACAAACAACATCCTGAGCACAGCACAGCAGGTCTGGTTACGCAAATTGGGTGGTGCAAAGCCTGTAGTTAGTGAAAATGCTAGTGGAATAATTACTGCAGGACGTGCAAAACGGTCAGCTTTACAGCCTGCACAGCCGGGTGACAGGTCTGAATACTACTTTTCCAGTTTTTCTTAATTCAGCTGCTACTGACAAACAAAGATACTGATTGGCAGGTTCAGCCAATTAAAAGAAGAAGAGAAGAGGAAAAAGTTGAACAAGGCACTACCAGCAGAAGAACTTCAGAATCTGGACTCAGAATCTGTTTCTGAAGAAGATTCGGATGAAGAAGCCAAGAACAAGGTGAGTCCTAGGTTTAGTCCTTGTTGAACTGATGAAAATGATATAGACATCTTCATTTATACTTCCTTTCTATGATTTTTTCTTGCTGATTGAATTTAGAACAGTATGATTTTTTCTTGTTGATTGAATTTAGAACAGGACATTCTGCAAATCCATGATTCGTTAACATGAATTACCATAAAAGCTGTTACTTTCTAAAAAAAAAAAAAAAGAATTACCATAAAAGCATCTTACACTAAGAAATACACTTCTTTAGTTTCCATTTATCTTCGGCAAGCCAAAAATATTAACTTGAATTTTGGCAAGCCTAAAATAATGACCTGTGAGTTTGTCATTTTGGCATAGAAGACCTTGTAGGACCATGGATTGGAAGACATGAATCTCCCTTTTCTTGTACACTTCCCATAATGTTAGGAATGAAAGTAATTTTCTTCTCCCCATCGATGCAAGTTTTCTTCTCCACATCAATCCACCCTTCTTTTGCACTCTTTGGGGTAATTCAATAGATGAAATAAAGAAAAAAGAGAAATTACGGGTAGCCATTTTCATCTGATTGGATTCAGCACAATGTGATCACAACTTGCTGACTGACTTTGTTGTCATATGGTTCCTTTGTTTTGACGATGGGCAATTAATAGACCCTCAAGGAAAAAACAAGTAGTTCAAAAGTATAAGGTAAGGTTTATAGAAATGTTGTTCTGCATATCTGTTCTTGTTTAATAATATGCATCCGAGGAGTCAGGGTTTTACTTGCTACCATCGTAAAATGAGTACCTGTCTTCCATGGTTGTAATATGATTGGAGGAAGATTTTAGTTTACATTTTGTAGGTAATGAAAGTTGCGTTTTAACTTGCAAAGTGAAATCAATTCAAAACAAGTGTTATAGTTAGAGGAAAGTACTGCTGGTGGATTGTCAGAGACCTGAGGGATTTACCATTCAAATAGCAGCTCTTTAATCTTCTAGGATATGCTCAAATTTAGGTATGATTAGTTTGTTTTCTTGCATTATATTAGTTGAAAATAATTTGTTCTCCTTGACAGGGCGAGGAGGCGCTAGAAGAAGCTTATGCTTCTAGTTTAAGCAAGCCGGTTCAAAATATTTCTCGGCCGAAGAGGAGCAAGAGGTCAAAGAGAAAGCGTGCTGTATAAAAAGATTTTATACTGATATGACCATTGTAGTTCTCGGTGAGTCCTTTACATCTCAACCAAATGTATTTTAGTTGATATATATTGCCATTTTTGTTTTAGCTCATTCATCTAAAAGATTGAAATCACAAAAATGTCCTGGTTATGAACTTACTTCAGATAGATTTTGGTAGTGTAATGTTATAGTGTGGTTGTTACAAAAGTTATGGGAATAATTTCGCGTACAATTTTATTGAATGCTTGAACGATCCTCCTTATGATGCCACCCTCCCGGTGCACCCAGGTGCTGAATTTGTAACACTTTTAAGGCAATTCTTAACCTTTTTCACTTTTAAGTTGTTCGATTGCCACATGGTGTACTTCACATTTGGCATTTGTCCTAAATCCCACTATCTTCTACGTGAGTTTTCTTAGTTAGTTTTTGGTGTCAGCAGTGGTATTTGGCTTGAGCGAAATATCTACTTGAATGCATGAGTTATAAAATACTGACAGCTGAGATAGCAAACGGCCTAGGCATATACATTGTTGCATTCCTTGTATTTCCTACCGCTAGAAACATTATTATTCAGTTGTTTCCTTTAGCATTGCTTAGCTGCACAAAACATTATGTGTACAGGTGGTCTGTATTTATACCCTGGAAGAATTTAATTCTGCTTGATTTGGGTCTCAAAATTCATGAGGCAAGCAGAATTGTGTTGTTTAAAAAGCTCTTGTAGCGAAAGTAAAATTTGAATCCATTTTGTTAAACGAAGATGCCTGATTGAGAAAAATACTTGGGCCCTTTTTTTATTCAAATTTAGTAAAATAATATTTTTGTTTGTGTTTTTGTTTTTGGTCTTGGTCTTTTTCGGTTTTCTAAATTTATGAAAGAAGTTTTTTATTTTTTGTTTCTATTTTTTTAATAATTTGATTTACTATCAATTAAATATATATTATTTAATATAATAATAATTATAAAATTATGAATAATTTTATTTTATTTTATAATTTATTTTAATTTTGTTATTAAATTAAATTAATTAAGTAAATATAATTAAATTTAAAATATAATATAATTAAATATATTTAAAATAAATATTATGCAAAAATCTTTTATCTAGTGTTTTTACTCTAGTTATACATTTATTATATAGGTTTTATTTTTGTAGTTATTATCAAAATTTTATTGATTATACAATGTCAGATGAGGTTTTTTTTTTCTTCCTGTTTTGATTAGGGATACTATTTTGTATCATTTTTAAAAAAGTGGATAAATTGGGTGGATATATTAAAAAGAGATTCTTTCTTTACCAAGTAAACAGATTTGTAGTGTCTTGTTTTAAACATTTAAAGGCCGACTTGATAGGAAGGGGAAAAAAATAGAGAGAAAGAACATTACCCTTTTGAAATGGATCCGGGACATACAAGCAGAGAGAGCCCAAGTGTCCCTCCTTTGCCAACGTGAAAGTGATCATGTCTGATACTCTTCAACTTAAGAGAAATACTTTGGACTCTAATAATCACATCTAAACACACCCTTTATACTAAGGAGAAAACCAACCCTATGCGGTTATCCGATATTCTTCTACTTGAAAGCAATGCAACTAATAAGCACTTCTGACCTCGACCTACGATCTATGCTGATTGCCCAAGAAGTGCATCATCATTTCATTGCTTTGTTGGTGGGTTGTGATTGCCAACTGGATTGGGCCCTGACGGACTTTTGTGGATCTTGTTTTCTGCAAGCTGTTAAAGTGATATTGAGATCAAATGCTCAATCATATGTATGTAGAGGTTTTGTATTTTATGAATGGAAATGTTTGAATTGAAGATTTTGACTTCTTTACCCAAGTTGGTGAGACGTTACTGTTGAGTGACCTCGAGCTGCCTTGTGCAAGCTTGAATTTAGGATGAACTGTGTTAACAGAAGGTTCAGCCTGACAATTAGACATAAGATTCTGGGCAAAGAGTCATTTGGTAATTGAATGGTAATGTTGAACACTTAACATTGGTTATATGATAGAAAATTGGGCATGGAGAAGGAAAAGGTGCCGGAATTGGTTGGTGTTGGTGGTATGACATAGTAATGCATGGTATATATACGTTGATACGAAAGGCAATGTAAGCAAAACAAAAAACAAAAAAAAAACAGAGAGAGAAGGAAGGCTTGCCTGATTCAATAGCTTGAACCTTTATTCTTAGTCGACATGTCAAAATTAGCAGCCAAGCTAAGAGAAGATAAATGAGAGAGCGGCAACTCATCTTGAGCATGAGTGACTATAGAAGCTTAACGTTGGGGGTGGGGATGAAGCATTTTTATCTGATTCCTTTTGGGTAATCATGACGGAGCTTGAATAAAATGAAGAAAGGTGGTCTGGGAATCCAATGCCATCACAAAAGATAATGAATCTTAGTTGATTTCTTCTCTATCATCATAGCACCCATGATGAATGTTTCAAGTACTTGCTATTATTTTCTCATAAGTGCTTTGACTTTTTGCCGTTGGCATGATTATTGAGACCACAAAGTAAGTTGGATGTTCGGTTAGGTTTAATTTAAAGTTTACTTCTTACTTGCGCTTTTAATAAATCAAATCTTTGTTCTAATTCTAATTAACTAGTTATTTTATCTATGTAAAATTTATACCAAAATTGAAACACCCTAAATAATAACAAAATGGAGAGGGATATCCATTGATTGTAGTTGACTTGTGTAAAAGCGGTTGGTAGGATATCTTTTCTCAAATGTTCCTCGGTTCTTGTGACCCCTTATTCTCTTTTCTATCTCTCGCATTCGCATCTTATCCTGTGTCGTGTCTGGTTAAATGCATACACATTTTCGTGTTGACCCATCACTTCCGTTACACCCTAATCATTGTCCCGTTGCGTTTATTTTAATTATAGATTATCTCCCCATCCGTCCAAAAATTGAGTGAACTACTGCCGCATCATGTTTTTTTAAAACTGATCTTCTGTCGGTGCTATGGGATTGACTTGGGTAAAATACTATTGACAGGTTCTTTGAATTCCGGAAAACTTAGGCTTAGACCAATGAATATAAGCTAGTTGACAATGGACTTCATCTCCTTCCTTTCCCGCTTCTTTGCTTGGGCAACAGTCGTCCTAGTTAGTAGGGCTCGACAGTGGCCAGCTTTATCATCAACGACCTTGCATTGCATGCCGCTGGTGGAAGCTCACTGCAGGAGACTGCGTAGCTTGCTACTAATCTCAACACACGACGAAATATAGATCAATTAAATTAAAAATTAAGCTAGGGGGCATGCATCTCCACAACAATCAATTCAAACACCAAATATTTCAACAACTAAACAGCCAATCTAGTTTCCAAAACGACGTGATGTTTTCAAAAATATCAGAACAATTATTTTGAAAGCAAATAAAAGACTGATTTTTCCAGAGAACAATAGACAGAGGAGGTGCGCATTGTTTCATGTAATCAAATTATTTAATCAAGTTAATAATTAAAGGAAGTGTTGATACCAGTGATGGGAAACTACAAGTAATCAAATTATGGACACAGTAGAAAAAAATAAAATTTCACCATTTTTTGTTCGTATCATAATAATGAATCATAAAAGGAATTAAATTGTACCTAATTCAAGATTTTTACTAAAACCTTTTCACGACGTGTTAACTATGGGCTATCCAAGTTCTAAGGGTGTCCACATAGTAGAGAAAAAGAAAACTTTGGAGAGCAATAAGCACGACACGAGTGCTATTTCCCTAATGCTTGTTTCTTAAAAATAGAAACAATATTTGGGTTTATTTTTATTAAAATTAAATATTTTTAGTTATAATTAAGTCAAACTATAATTATAATTTAATTTATTCTAAATAAAATCATATATCTTATATTTGGTCCCTGAAATTTATTAAATTTTACAATTAAGTCCAATTTAATTTAAATTGATTTTTCTCATTTTAATTATTCTTTATGTATGACCCATTAACTCTCTAATATGCGGACAATGACTAGAAATTATAATTCATAATTACAATTAAAACTCATTTTAATTTATCTTTAATTCTCTAAATTAAATAATTTATAATCATAAATTAAGATTAATGTCTGACAATATGCCATGACCACTCAAATATTAAGAATGCAAAAGTGATTTGACTCAATCTATCCATGCATGATTATGATGTAAATTTAATCCTTTCATTATTCAATGTTCCAATTCAATATAGAGTATTCATATAATATCTACGCCTTTAAATTCAATCATGTTTGTTCTTGCTAATTAATAATTGATTTATAATTAATATTTGAAGACAACTTTTCAAATCTCAATTCACTCTGGCTATAGAATTCTTTAAATCATTACTAATCTAAAACAGTGGAACATTGTGAAGAATCTTTTTTTATTTACTCAACTATCTCAATATGGTTTATAGTCTATCCAAGTATTATCGACTAAGTTATCATAAATAGAATAGGTCATAAGTAGCATTAGAACAAAGTAATTTTTATCTTAGACACATTGATAATCTTAAGTTTAAGAATTGATTATACAACTATTATGATGAGAAAATTCACAGACACATAAGTAATATTCTACTTTCGATCCTCATAATTAGATTAGTTTAATGGACTTATTCGCTTATAAGCAAAGTATCTCCATACTTTAATTTATGAGATTATTAATTTTTTATAAGAAAGAAATATAATATGTACTAGTTTTACCATTTTATCAATATCTCGTCTTAATGAAATTACAACTAGGAAAACATTAGGAACAATACATTAATGCAAATTAAATATTATATTTATGACCCATCATAATTTCAATTGCATATTAATTATTTTAAAGATTTTACCTAGAGTGTTAAAACATCAAATATAATTAACAAAATAAATAAAGACAAGGAATGCCTTTATTAATTAAAATAATAATTTCATACATAAAATTGCAAATAATCAGCTGTAAGGGCGTAAACTAACAATCTCCCACTTATACTAAAGTTAATCGCCTATTTATCTAATATTATATCCATCCATATGTCTATTATGTCTCTTCTAAAACGATGGCTCAATAAGAGGATTTGTAAGCAGTGGGAACTCGTTCTATTGCCATGTCTTATTGATTCATTATTTTCCTGATCAAGTGAAGCTTCCTAAGTATATGTTTGGACTATTGATGAGATCTTGTTTCCTTTACTTATGCAATGGAACCCTTCTTGTTATAGTATAATACTATTAGCTCAATAATGTTGGGAACCACTCTAAGTTCGGTAATGAATTTCTTGATCCATACCACTTCCTTTTTTGCATCTGGCACATAAAAATACTCTTGACTTGATCATAGGATCTACAATAGTTAGTTGTTTAGAACTGTAACACCCCACTCTCGCATGACACGTACTCGACATCCAGAGTGATATCCGAGTACGAATCCTATGAAGGTGGCATGTTAGAACGGTCATCAGTCGAAACTCATTGCATATTGTTTGAAACTGTTGAACCCCACCCCCCACACCTGGGCTAACATTTTTCACCCAGCGTGTGTTTGCGGGTTATACCACGGTGGGTGTTTGCGGGTTATACTGCGGCATCCAACTTTAATCAGTACTGTCCTTTTTGATCAAGGGTGAGCCACGGCTCAAACCCAAAACCTCAAGGTTTTGTTCCACTTTAAATGGACGCCTCTCACCATTGAGCCAATTTTAAATCTTGGGACCCGATCCGAGAACTGGATCCCAACCGAAAAACGAAAAACGAAGGAAACGAAAGCGAATGGAAACAGAAATTTTGCAATGAACTTTCGAATCGAAAAACAAAGCCATCGATAAAGCAATGAAATGCCGACATCCGTGAATAAAACACAAAGACAGAAACGATCGCGTTGGAAAACCTAGACTAACCATCCGAAACCGGTATGAATTTTTTTTTCTTTTCTTTTTCATTCTTTCTTATACCAATCACATCCATATAATTTCCCATAGGAAATTCATTCTTATACCCAAAACTCAACAATCATACATAATCTTATATATATCCATACAAATCTCAAAATACATTTTTATCCCAATTTTATCGAAATTTCGGCAGCATAACGGCTGCATTTATCCTAACCCAAACCTGCAAAGTGTTCAAACAACACTTCTATATTTTCACAAATATCCAGTATCATCGGACTCCCCGTCCGGAATCCAACATAACAAACGCAATCCTATATCTAGTACTTTACATATCGAAATCATCCATCTCAAATCCACAATCTTCAGAATTACAAACAATTTGATAACTCATCATAGCCATAGCCAAATCAACAATCATATCTTAATTCCATAAACAATCTCATTACACTAATTACAATCATATGCAAATCATAACTTAAATCCCGAATTCATATCCTTCATATCCAATCACATACAGAATCATATACACACATGGCAATTCAAGCCATATACAGAATTAATACCAAAACCCAATTTACACAAAAATCCAAACGATACAAAATCGGACCAAACGTCTTGATATTCTTTCATCCGATCTCCTACTCAAAACCTGGAGATAGGGATGAAAGGGGGTGAGCTACACAACTCGTGGATAATATGTTTATAAATCAAATAATAAGCAAAAATCATTTTCTAAACGATTTCCATTTTAGTAAAAAGTCATACAGTAGCGAACTCATCGAAAACTTGTTTTCTTTCAAACTTTTTAAATCATTTCTAAACAATTTCAATAAATTTCTGGCTGGAAATCCAACATTGTTTATTCCTTAAGATTTTCCCATTTCTTGAACCAAATCGATATTTCGTAAACCTTTTCAAAATATGCAATGCAACAAACTTATAAATAAAACAAAACACATAACACATCAAATGGTTTGGTTCGGTCCAAACAGAATGTACTGCTCATTCCTGCATAGCGGTCCTGTGTAGCTGTGAACAGAATGCACTACACTTTTTTTGCATAGCGGTCCAGTGTAGCCATGAAGGGAGTCCAAAATTGGAGCTCCATGCCACTAGCGGGCAGCCGAGAGAAGGCTATAAAACGGACAAGTGCGCACTCGTCCCAGATATGGGACCTGACCAAACTCACATAAACACGTAATCGAAAACGAAACTTTCAGATTGCCCGAAGGCACGTTTCGAAATCTTGATTTTCAAAGTTTTCATATCAGAATGTCATATAGTGTCATTACTTGACACTTTCACGTAATCACATGTCATATCAATTCATGTAGCAAAACACATTCATTCTCAAATCATAAATTTAAATCACATGTTAATCAAATTCACAACAATGAATGCAATAATTTCATTAAATCATAATCCAAACTTTTTCCAATTCCCAAAACACATTTTTCCAATTGTCCAAATAATTCGAAACTGGTGAATTTCATAATCCTTGCTTTTTCGTAAAATCATTCCAAAACAAGGAATTTAATCTTTCAGAAATCATATTTTTTAAGCATTTATTTAAACATTAATTTATCAAAATTTGCTTCTTGAATTTTTCAAGTACACATGCTTGGCTTAAAATTCAATAAATAAGCATACTACCCACCTCAAATTGATGCCAGAAACTTGTTCATAGCTCCAATTGAATCCTTGCTTCTTTCCTTCTTTCAATTTAACATTACCTAAGCCATACATATCCAAATTCAACATCATAAAAATCATAATCTTCAAAATTAACTATAGGAAACCCAAATTCA
>JANJEY010000234.1:33250175-33268292 GCA_024703695.1 Erythroxylum cataractarum | reverse complement strand
TGGGTTTAAGAATTTTAAGATCAATTTCATGATATGTTTCTTTGGGGTTGATCAATTTGGATGTCTTTTGATTTGGGAATTTTGTGGCTATTGTTAAAGGAGATTAAGAGAGGATTCAAGAGGAGCAAGAGGGGAAGCATGTGGAACAAGTTTATAAGCAAGGATTTAAGGTGGGTATCGTGTTTATAATAGAATTAACGAGCCATAAATGTTTCCTTTGAAAGCTAGAGAAGAAAATGATTTCAAATTGCTTCATATTTGTTACATTATTTCTTGTGAACGATTTGCGAAATTTTTATGTGATTGATATGTGAATTTGGTTGATGAAATATGAGACATTGCATGATCATGAATAAATGTGTTTTTGAAAAATGCCATTATGGCAAAATGTCAAGCAAAATCAAGTTTTTCGAAAAGTGTCATTTTTGCAACAAGCTTTGAATTACATGTTATGTGGGTTTTGGTAGTCCATCCAAGAACCGTCACGTGCACATTGACCCAAGAATAGGCTTATCCCGCCTGCCTACTAGTGACATGGAGCTCCTTCAAGGACTCCCTTAAGTTTACGACTACTCAAGGCCATTATATGGAATTAAGTAGTTCGTCATGTTTATGGATCTACCTAAACCATTTTGATGTGCTTATATGCTTATGATACATGAAAAATTGTGATGCATTCATGTCTTGTGGTTTGTAAATTGACTACATGATGAGAATTTGAGAAACAAGTGTTTTATGGATTTCAATAAGAATTTTTCCATGATTAAGAACTTTCGAAAGGTTTTGTTTGTTGTTTTGTTATAAGCATATTACCCATGGGCTTTAAAAGCTCACCCCCACTCTCTTTCCCCATCCTCAGGTAATAAGCAGGAAACAGAGTGAAAGTCAAGACATTTCTCCGGATTGACATGTTTTGTTGTGTTTTGGTTTAATTGATGTAAAACAAGGCTTTACATGTATTCTGAGAATTATTGAGTTTTGCATGTTTTGTATATTTGACATTGATATTGGTAATGTATTGTGGCATGAGTTGTCATTGAAGATTATAAACTCTTAAGTTATGATGTAGATGAAGTATGGGATTGTGTATGATTTGAAAAGTAAATTTGTATATGCATGAGCATGATGAATGTTGAGAATGAATGGTTGATGTATATATATACACATCAATGACATGTTATGGAAAAGAAATATAGGAATGATATGAGTATAGAGATATTGATGAATATGAGAAGTCAAGTGAATTGAGATTGAGGGTTGGATGAATTCCAATTGGTAGTTAAATTGTTATGAATGATGTGCAATTAAGGAAGTAATGATGGGTTAAATTTTAAGTCTTCATGAGGGTAAATTGTGCGTTCTGAGTTCAGAAGAAAATATGTATTAATCTATAATGATTTTGACCAAGATGTCTTAACGAAATTTATAGATGATTCTCTTAGGTTTCCGACGCTATAAAGTATGCAAATTTAGGATATCGGAGTGAAAAGATATGATTGTAACAAGTTGTGATGTTGCATATGAATTGTGCATGATGACAGCTATGGTAAATGATAGGAAACGGTGGTTTTGATGAACCAAATGAGTTGGAATTTGAGAAGTTTATGAAATGAATTCGTGGTTTGGATTGTTAAGAAGTGTTTAGACATTAGAAGAAGTGAATTTGTAAAGATTATAAGGGTATATGATGTTAAATTGGAGGTAGGAAGCATTGGAGAATGGTTTGGAGGGTTTTGGGAAGCCATATCCGTTAAACGGACATGGAAGTCCGTTTAACAGACCTTCTCGGGTCAAAAGGATCCCTTGTTTCACCCATGTCTGTTAGACGGACATGGATGTCCGTTTAACGGACTTTCTCGGATGAAATGGTGCTTCCAAGACCGTGAATGTCCGTTAAACGGACACTCATGGGTCAGCTTGAGGAAATCGCGATTTTTGATCATTTTAAGGGCAGAATCTGACTTTGTAGTCTTCATGAAAGTTGTATATCTAGAAGTATAATTTGAAATGGTCTAAGAATGAAAATAATCAGACATTTGTGGTGAAAGTTATGACAATCGCGCCAAGACATGTTACTGCATGATTGAGGTTATGAACATGTTAGATTCTTTCGGTCATAACTCGCTCATCCGACCTCCGAATGAAGTGATTCTTAAAGAGATGAATTTATAAGAAATGTATTTATCTCTCCATGAAATTTGGTAACTTTTGGTTTTGATTTGAAAAATTTTGATCAAAATAAAGTGAGAGGTCAGTTTAGAGAGCATGATTAAGGTATAGACACGCTTTGGAATTTTAAACATATCTTGAGCTATATAGCTCCGATTGAGGTGATTCTTGTTTCAAAACAAATTTGAGGCTTAAAGCTACAATTTCTTTGAAGAAGTCAACTTATGATTTTGGTGATTGTTTAGTGTGTGCTCAGCACCATTGTGGAGTGACAGCAAATGACCCTTCAGGAAAATTAGCTCAAGGTCTGTGTCTTCGAATGTTGGGCTCCGGGAACGGGGTCCATAAGCATGGTGACTAATTTTATGTGGGCACGCCATTGAACAAATTATGAAAAAAAATTATTGGGATTTTATAAGAATGAGAATGAACCGATGAAGCACAAGTTTCATGATTTCGCAAGAGTTGGGCTCCGGAAGCAAGCTGGGTCCAACAATTATACGAGTCTGCAAGAGGGTTGGGTTCCAAAGTTTGGGATCCAACATCTCAATGGTAAGAGGCGTGCTGCTAGAAAACAACAAAATCGTGAGGTCGAGGGGTCGAACCTAGGCCAAAGCAAACAATACTGATTAAGGTTGTGGTCACGTACAAACTTGAAGTATGCGGGGTGCATGACCCCGGTATGCAAAACACGGGCTCAACATTCAAAGGCGCCTTTTAGAAACACATGTATAAAAGGCGCCTTTTAAAATCCAAGCTTATATCAACTCCTTTGTTTTATTTTCCACATATAATTTTTTTTAATAAAGTCCTCCTTCAAATCAACCTCTTCGTTTAGTTTTACAATTTTTAGTGTATCAGGTAATTGTTTTTTCAAACTCACATCAATATAGACCCTGGCATACCCTATGCATTTCACTAAGGTAGTGCTGTCACTCAATCCTAAAGGCTTCCCTAATTTATTGACAAGGTAACTCAATCTCTCTATAGACAAATATTCTAGTAGAATTTTATGAAAATTCTACACCAGTTCCATTATTATTTTATCCATTTTAACACCTGGATGCCATATCGTGCCAAAATTCGATTCCCTTAGATATGTTAAGGGCCTCCATCTAAAGATTTCTTAGCCATTTCCTTATAAGTGAATTTGAAAATAAATAGCTCATCTTCACTTACCATAACAATTACACATCTTTGATCTTTCCCTGTAGCATTTTCCCTTCTCTACACCAATGGATGAGTCTTCTCTATAAAATATCCCACCACAGTAGTATTCCACTTCTTAGTGCCATTTTTTAATAATTTAATCGAGGGACACTAGACCTTCATCTTTGGGCAAGATGAATCATAGGTTTCCAAAGGATCTGGATTCTCTAACCACTAAGCCCTATAAAGACTTTCTTGAGTTCACTCTAGATTCTTGAGCTTGTTTCACATTTGGGATAGGGGAAAGTTCACAATGTTGAGCGTGTTAGTTTGATCTTGTTTATAGCACCCACATCCCCCTTATATATATAGTTGCCACATAAAACATATTTAAATCATATCAAAGCATTCAATATCTTTTCATAAACTCAGGCAAACATATATATATCAACAGATGCTAAACTATAAACAAAATATATTAAACATATTGTACTTATAACATATACATGCCTTAATGATATATATATATATATATATATTAGATGATAAACTATAGACATAACATATTAAACATATTGTACTTATCATATATACATGACTTAACTCTAATGTCCATCCTATATTATAGTTATTACAAACCATATACACAAAGTACAAAATGTCTCATCATAATGAGTATAATTCTAGAACAACTACAAACTGAACATTTTTCAAAATAAACACATCCTTCTTAGCCACTTTGGTTATCTTTTTCATAGTTTCAAACCTTCTTTTCAGAACCTACACGGAGGCAAAACTACCATCCTAAGCATATAGCTTAGTGGAGAATAACTAAACAAGATATAACATGGTGAATGTTTCTAATAGTCATCTAACATTCACATGTAATGAATCAAATCATACTATAAGCAATCTTCAATTATGCAACTTAAAGAATAATTCAAACATTACTTCATAACAAAATATAATTCATCAGAACAAAATTTCATTATTTCATAACAAAATGTACAAATATCAGAACATGACATATTTCTTTCATGTTAGAATATAACGTATATCAGATTAGTTAATAATTTTTTTCAGATTAGAGATTTAACTTATCTCAAAATAGAGCCTAACTTGTATCAGATCATAACTTAATTTGTGTTGAAACTGAACCTATATCATAACATAAAATAGGTTAGCCTGCTAATCCTTTTTACAAAAGTGGATAACGGGACCGGAACAGGAGATACGTATGATTGGTATCATAAAATAGGAGAGACTTATGTCTCAGTAATAGATGACACTGAAGTGTCAATATCAAGAGACACCAAAGTGTCAATATTAGGAGACACCAAAGTGTCATAAGAATAGCTACAAACCTTTCTAGGAATGCCTATTTACCCGGTTAGGACTTGGTAGTTTTAAAACAAAATATGTCACATTTCACAATTTTCACGCAAAGATATATTGGAAAACATATGACTTTATTCTATTTTGTTCAACTTGAAATTCACATTCAGTCAATTCAATATGCCTTATAAACATAAGCATTTGCATCAATATAACAATGAAGCATTAAGTCATTACACATTACATACAATCATTCAAGTTCCCAATTCATAAACAATCATATGCAACTCACAATACTCATGTTCTTTAAACCACGTTTGCATTCGTAGGTATGTTTCATTCCATTAGCAATTCTTAAGTTTCAAAATTAGACACTTTGATATTAAATAACACTTTCCTTAAGTTATTATCTCAATTAGCAATCCAAACCTTATTCAACCTTTAATGAACTAGGCCTATTTTACACTTTAATTAAGTCTAATTACACCATTATAAATTGCCTTAACATTATATAGTTCAAAAAATATATAAAAATCAACATTTTTGCCTTCCAAAACATTTCCCACGACTATAGGAAGATGCCATATAAATCCCACAATTGGTTCACTCACCCATAACTTTCATTTTGTTTCCAAAACTTGCCTTCTTCACTTCTATTCAATATACCTTCAACATAGACCCTTAATTGCACTTCAATTCTACCTTATTCTTTCTCCAATACCTCAACAAACTCACGTCCAAAACTAATTCAAAATTCATTCATTAGGCAGCTCATAATCATTATCTTGCATACATCAAAACTAAAACAGAATTTTCCATACAAGGATTAGTTTTCGAACATTCATTTATCATCATCATAACACATATTCCATGCCAATTAAATCATCATAGAACTTGTATTAATACATGCTACCAAGTTTAGAAATCCATTACTTGTTTTGCTTCAAGTTTCCTACTTCAAAGAACCAATCAAACTAGCCCTTCATGTAATCAATACACTTCCAAAATCAAGGTATATGTAAGATGAGCTTAACACCAAGATGATAACAACTTAGAAGGTAGTATAAGGTTGCTTTATTGATGCAGTATCATGACTTTAAGTGAAGATGATGATCTAAAATAAAGCAAAAATTTCAGAAGTTAAGAGGGAGTAAGAGGTTTCGGTGGTGAGAGTAGTGAGAAGGCAACAGAAACATCAAATAAGCTAGAGTGATTTAGCTCTTGATTTGCAAGGTGTCCTAACTTTGAAGGGGCACGTGTCCTTTCATGGAGTGACCTATATGGAAAATATAGGAGTGAGCCACTTGTCTTCTTATCATGTTGCCAAATACCACAATTCAATTAGGCCACTTGTCACTCAACCAATATACCAAGTGTCAATGCATTAGCTATATCAAATGTCACTAACTTATAAGCCTAACTTGTCTTGCTAGTTGACCTTTTCTAATCCAAATGTACATTTTAATACCTCACTTATTTAATGGTAACAATAATTTCCAAATAACTAAATATGATCCATTTAACCATAATTTAAGTTCAAACCAAAATTTAATACATATACAACTTACAATCATGTCATAATTTTAACACCTATCATATATACCTTCATGAATATGTAATATGTCAACTAGTTTATAATTTTGTACCTTACATTATTTTTATGTGTTGTTTGGTTCTTGTGTGGCCATTTGTTTAGGGAAATTTTCCTAGTTTCTAGGTTTTAGGAATGAAATCCATATGGATGGTTATTAGGTAAGTTATAGGAGGTTAAGAGCATTTTTAGTGTTAGTACTTGTTGAATCTTGATGGCTTTCTTGTTCTTTTCCTAGGCGATCTTTCCTTTCAATTTCCAACTACTTAGTTTGGATCTTAATGAACTATTTTTCTTTAAAAATTGATATGCTAAAAGCTTATCAAATGTTACACACTTTATATAAACATCACATCCCCAAATCTTTAAATATGGTAAGTTTTGTCTACTATCATTCTATATCTCATATAGAGTTTGGTCAACTAATTTGGATGAAACTCTATTTAAAAGGTAAGTAGTAGCTTCAACGGCATATTACTAAAAGGAGATAAGAAGAACTGCATGTCTCATCATGGAATGTACTATATCTAATAAAGCATTATTTCTCCGTTCATAAATCTTATTATGTTGTGGAGTTCCAAAAGGAGTCCATTTTGATAAATTCATGTTCTCTTTTAAGTATCTAATACACTTATGGTCCAAGTATTCACTAACTCGATTAGATGTAAGTGTCTTAATACTCTTAGTAATTTGTTTCTCAACCTCAAGTTTAAATTCTTTAAACTTTTCAATTGATTCAGACTTTTGTTTCATTAAGTATACATAACCATATCTAAAATAATCATTTTTGAACATAATGAAATATAATTATTCACCTCTAGTATAAGAAGACATAGGCCACATGCATCTAAATGTATAAGATTTAATAACTCACTGACACATTCTCTTTTTCTACTAAAGGGTAGTTTGGTCATCCTCTTTATAAATAAGATTCAAAAGTTTCATATGATTTATAATTAAAAGGATTCAAATATCCTTCTATATATAGCTTCGTGATTCTATTTTTGTTGATATGACTTAACCTACAATGCTATAAATAAGATATATTTCAATCATTTAGCTTTCTTTTGTTGCTATTTATATTAAGGATTATCCTTTAAGATCTAATTCAAACAAACCATCTGTAAGTACCTAGATCCATAATAAATATCATATTTATAGAAAGTATAACTTTTATTCATAATAATGAAGAAAAATCCATCTAAATCTAAATAAGAAATAAAAATAATGTTTTTAGTAGTAATTGGAACATAATAATAAGTATTTAGTTCTAGTTTAAGCCTATAAGTCCAAGTTAAACTAAAAGTTCCTGCAACTACTCTTGCTTTATTGCCAACTTGTACATCCATTTTGCCTTTCCTCAATGATTCACTCTTTGTTAACATTTGCATGTCATTATAAATATGAGAACCATATCTAGAACCTAATAACCAAGAATACAAAATAGAAGCGGAAAAGTTGTTCTCAATTATAAAAATACCTAAAGAAGTGGCTTTCTTAAGTTTCTTATCTTTCAGGGTAACAAGATAAGATTTACAATTTCTCTTTTAGTGTCCATCAATTCTATAGTGAAAATATGTACCCTTGTTGTTGTTCTTCTTCTTAACACCACCTTTTGGCTTTTTTACTTTAGTAAAAGTGTTTTGTTTCTTGTTATTATTCTTTTTATAGCCCTTTTTTCTTATTATTAGAAGAATCCACAATAAGAACATAAATGGTTTCCTTCTTAAAACACCCCTCTACCATCTTAAGTATATTTGGTAGTTTAGAAAATGACACATCCTTTTGGTTCATATGGAATTTCATAGCAAACTATGAAAATCTCGAACTAAGAGACTATAGCACTATATCAATGCTTAACTCATTGTCAATAAACTTGATTGGCCCACTTTTTCAATATAGCCAATCATTTTTAGTATGTGTAGCATTATTGAAGATCCTTGTGCAATCTTGCATTGAAATAATGCTTTGTAGAATTAATATCTCTCGACCATATTTTGTCCACCAAATATCTCCTGAAGATGTAAAATTATAGCAAGAACATCCATATTCTTGTGCTCTCTTTGAAGCTCCAAAGACATACTAGCTATCATTACATATGTAACTTGTTCACATCATCAATATAATGCTGATATCTCTCTCAAACCTTACTAGTTGCATCTAAACTAAGCTCTAGTGGAACAATAGTATTAAGAATATATAGTTTCCTTAATTGAATAGTTCTCAAGTTACGAAACTAGTTCGAGAAGTTAGGTGCAGTTAGATCGGTAGCATCTAAGATGATACTTAGCAACAGATTGGTACTCACCTTATCTAATAACCAAAAAACATAAAAGATCAAATATTAGTTTATACCAAAAAACAAATTAAATAAGGACTTTAATAAATATTTGCTTACGCTCACTACTTTCACTATTAAATTCAGAAATTATCAACTAATTTTTTAGTAGGCTAAGATCCCATTTAGACTAACTTAAACTTAGGTCACTCAAAAAACTAAATCAATTTCAATAGGTATCATATCTTCTATGACTCCTAGATCCATTATATGACAACTCTTTACCAAAATATATCTTATATATTATTCCCAACCTTGTATGTAAATTTATATGATTATAAGTCATCTTGATCATACAAATTTAGTTAAGTAAAATCCTTTAATTTAGGATAAAATATATTTGTAAAGGGGCCTTGAGTCACTCAATAAATCTTATAATAAATAGAACTCTGGATTCATTATTAAATAATAGAAGGCAACTATCACATTCTTAACTTGTGCTTAATATTTATTGAGGAATTTATAATTCCAAAAATTTAGATCTCAACAATATAATATTATTTATTAATAATTTGTAACATAATCAAATTATGGAAAAATTCCTTAAAAACATTTTCTTGATCTTAATTATTGATTTGATAAATAATTTAATTTAATAATTTAACTCATGAAAATTTAAACTAAATTATAAAATTTTTCCAATAAAATAAACCTTTCAAAATAATTTTTCAAAAAATAGAAAACTCTTTTCAAGATTTTGATGGAAATTTAAACCAATCTAATCTCAATAAAATCAATTTAATTAAAAAGGAAGGCTTAAAAACATAAAAATTAAAATAAAAAATGAGTGGGGACTAACTAGCATTTACATTGCACACACTAGAACATTTTCTAGGAGGTGTGCTTAGTTCATATGTTGTATCCCCATCTGAGACACGTTGTTGCTCTATCACTGGTGCTTTATAGCCTCCCTTTCTCAGTAGTCGCTCTTCTTTGCTTAGGTGTCTTGGCTTCCTCACCTTGGATAAGTTTCACCCTTGTCTTTTGGGTGACTGTTGCCCTAGCCAGTGATGATTATGACCATCGGCTAGCTCCATCACCCGTGACGATATCCATTACCAGTGGAAGCTCACTGTAGGAGATTAAGTTTCTTGCTACTAATTCAAACACACCACAAAATAAAAATCTAGATAACCACAATCAAACCAAAAGATAAGATAGGGGTATACATCAATTGTTTTTCCAAGACACGTTTATAGAAACAACAATCAATCTAAACACCAAAATTTTCAACAACTGAATGAGGTAACCTAATTTCTAGAAATAATAGAAAGATATGATATTTTTAAAAATATCAAAACAATTACCAAAAGTAAATAAAACATACGGAATTCGTATAGATTGATTTTTTCCAAAATACAATAAATAGGGAAGGCTTGCCTTTTTTATGAAAGAAAGAATATATTAAAATTTGAAGGAGAAAGGTAACAATAAGTTCATACAAAATTGTAAAATCGAAAGACTATATTTCCTTTACAACACTTGTACTTAAGGATCACTAATAGCTGCACTTAGGAATCAAGTAGCAGAGTTATTTAATCAATTCTCCAAGTGAGTTGACATTGAGGAATAAAAAAAATGTTTATCCTTATATGAAAAAAATGTGTTGTCTAATTCTATAGACCTACAAAGAAGTCTCTTTGGTAATAATAACATATTCTACTATTTGTCTCTTCCTATAAGCCAAATACTAAGTAATTGAATGTTGCTTTGAACACCCTTAAATCACCTTGAAATTTCATTTGAACATTACAAAACCACTTAATAATACCTGACCAATAATCTAGGGGATTGGCATGGTTGCAAAGTTGAATAACAGTAACCTGTGTGTACAAATTGTATTGGTACTAAAAGAAAATATATTCCACAATCTTAATAGAAGATTTACATCAGATACACCGGTTTGGTAAAGAAGAAAAGTTGACTATTTTATCTATTATAGGAAGACTATTCCTAATGGCTGACCATAAAGTGCATTAGCGAAAAATATGAGAGGAGTATGCATCCAAATAATTAAGTCCTCTTTGGAATTGTTGAGAACAAGATTTGATAAGAAACCAAATAATGCAGATGATGGTAATAAGCTAAAAAGGTTTACAATGGAGATGGTTTTAGAAACTATGATATTGGAAGATAAGGTTCCTTGTAAGGGAGGTGCTTCTGTTATAGCAACCAGAGGACCAAAGGGAGACCACTAATTATGCCAAAAAGAAGTATTCCTACCATCATTGATAACATATTTACATGATCCTCTTATGATATTCCCCATCTTGAGTAAGAATTTCATGAGTGAAGAGGTATTGATATTGAATATTGGCATTCTATAAGTTCTAACCTTGTATATAGTAGGAATGCACCCACCTATAGATTGTTTATATGTTAATAATCTTTAAAGTCTCTTTGCAAGTAGGAAAAATTTAGTATTTTGGTTAGAAGAACCCTTAATCCACCATGTTTTTCGGGCCTGCATACTTTAAGCCAACTAACTTTATAGCTACCTCTACCACTCACAAAATAAACGAAGTTTCTAAAATGTGTCTTTGTTACTTTCATCACAGTTTTAAGAAATACAAAGTGTGCAGCCCAATAATTGATAAGTGAGCAAATTACAAAGTTTATCAATTGGCATCTTCCTTCTAGAGAGATAGTTCGAGAGCTCCAATTCTCTATTTTATTCTTGAATTTATCTAAAAGAGGCTAAAATCAGAGAATGCATGCTTACCAGAAGAGACTAGAACTCCAAGATATCTTAGAGGAAGATGAGATTCCTTGAAGCTTGTGGTATAAGAAATCTTTGTAGATTAATGAATAGAATCATTAGAGATGAAGAATTTATATTTTTCATTGATAATAGCTATACTAGAGATATTCTTAAATAACTTATAGGCTTTGGATATTGTGGTGACTAAATTGATTTTTGCTTTAGAGAAAATAAAAACATCATCGACAAAATTTAGGCTAATAATGTTGAGTTTATTACATTTGGAATGAAAATTAAAGCTTTAATTAATACTAAGAGTTCATTTTAGGAGTCTTGTGAGGACTTCTAAAAATATGGAAAATAGATAAGGGGAGATAGGATTTCCCTATCTAATACCTCTAGCTATATGAATAAGCTTAAAAGGTTGGCCAGTAAAAAGGATTTTGTAAGATACCGACGTGATACATTAAGATACATGTTCAATGAAAATCTTTAGGAAAACAAAAGCCCTTTAGAGGTTTAGAATGAATCTTTAGTCAATAGTATCATATGCTTTCTTAAAATCAATTTTGAAAGCACAATTTTTACCATTTCTCCTATTGTATTGTTTGAACAATTCTTGAGCTAAAGCAACATTATCACCAATATATGTCTTAGGTATATAAGAACATTGAGTAGGATCAATGAGATCAAGGAGAATATATTTTAGTCTTTATATAATCGTGTTAGAAATTATCTTGTATAATGAATTATAACAAGAGATTGGCCTAAAATCTTTTAGAGACTTATGTTCCTTACCTTTAGGAATCAAGGTGATGAAGGTGTTACTAAGTTTTTTGAGGAGTTCTTTTATTAAAAACTCCTAAACTACTTTGTTTTTCTCATAAGGCGCCAATTTTTAGTGAAAAAGAATATGTTGAAATCATTATTAGCAAGTGCTTTGTGATAAATGATTAATTGACTATATTTATATATTTATATCTAGTGTGTTTTGCTTACTATTTAATAGTTCTATAGTAATTTTGGGGCTTATTTTTTGAAATGTGTTTGTAGGTGATAATTGCCTTTATAGACCAAAAGGAGAAGAATTTAGGTAAAATTATGGTATAAAACCAAGATTTAAAGTAAATTTGGAGATACGTGGATGTGTATGACCGTGTAAGTCAATGCAAATATGTGGAGCTTTGAAGGCACTCTTTTTACCAGCGTGAAGATACCAGACCATGTATATTGCTTGTGTAAGCTCTTGCAATAATGTAAAATCATAAATTGAGGTATTCTTAAGATGCATGTTCACCTACATGATCGTGTAAGTAATCGTGTATATCCCAAAAACAATATTTTTTATTATAAAAGAATATTATTAAAGGGTACATAAGTGAAACATTTTAGAGTGGTATTAGATACCAAAGAAGAAGTAGTTCTAAATAAAAGATAAGGAAAACATACATATTATGTCATAAGATTCGATAGAGAGCAACCTTCAATCCAAATTGCAAAAAGATTTAATTAGAGATAAAATGATGATATAAAATATGAATTCTTTTATTTCTATTTGTTCTTAGAAATATTTTATATTGAATTTGTTTTCAGTGTTTAGGAACTAATTTGGTTAGCGCCTAGGTGTGATGAACCCTTAGGTAGAATAAATAAAATGATGTAATCTTGTATTCAATTCAATTTTATTTATTTTGATTCAATTATATGTTTATATTATTAAAATAGTATATCTAAAATATTAGTCTAATGTTTGATTTCATATGATTAGTATTGACAAATCCTTTCTTATAAATAAATCTACCATAGTTAGAAAGAGTTGTATGCAAACTTAGTGATAGGTCTACAAAAATACTTTGGATTAGCGTCAAACATAATAATGAAATTCACTAATAGAGTAATGCAATTTTAGGGGTTTAAACTAGAAAGTGATTTTAGTTAATTAAACCAGGGTAGTTATTAATAGTCTTAAGAAAGATATTAACATAATACGGGAATTTCCACATTCCAATAATCAATAATTTAATTACATGATAAAGAGTTAAAGTTTAATATATCTTAAGGGGATTTATCACTTATATACTACTTATTTGATATCGACTAATCATTGTATTTCCTTTATCCTAGTTCATTATTATGATCACTTTAATTTAGTTTGTTTAGTTTAATTTTTAATTAAATTAACAACATGATTTGGTAGTTAGATAATAGAAAAAGTGTTAATACTAGTACTTAAAGTCTTTATGGGATCGACCCATACTTACTAGTTTGTATTAGCACACAATATTAAATCAATCACTTTACATTAAGCTAAAGATTTGATGGCATTTTCAATCTCGGTTACTGAGACAAGTAAAGAAAGAGTTTCCATTTCATTTGCTATCAGTTTGTGTTATAAATTCTCTTATATAATTCTAATTGAGGATGAAGTTGAAGAGCTTATACTTAAGAGTTTAGTGTAGCAATTTTTAGCTTCAGTTGTAAATTGATACTATATGTGGAGCATAGTTCCATTTGATTATAAAGTTACTATCCTGTTGGAAGCCTTCCTTGATATAATAGATATATGAAAGACTGAAGTGTTTTTATCCCCCATCTTATATCCATTTACTTCTAAACTTTTGTTTCCAAAATGAATAATTAAAGTCAATAACATAAATGTAGTTGTTCAAGACCTATTTTCTAGTTTTTGAAGAGTCTAGTTAGTGGGGTTGAGGTAGAGACCATTTTGTGCTTAGAGCTGATTAGTTATGTTTAGGGGATGATCAAGGTTACTAATATTGTCTTTGCAAAAAAACTTAATTTCCTTATAAATACAACTCAATTTCCTTGAGCATTGGAACTGTTTTGTTCCAATGAAGTGAGTGGTGAGCCCTTTGTTAACAACATATACCTGAAAGATTGAGCAGGAAGTTGTTAAACCAAAATGGGTGTTTGATAGGAGGATCCATTGATTCAAACTACATAATTACTAAAGAGTGATCATATACACTACGATTGGGAAAATAAAGCTCTTAAATTAGGAAATTCCTACATCCATGAAGGGTTGGAAAGGCCTCTGTCTAATTTCTTTATTAAGAAGGTATTATCTTAATGCTTATTACTCTTAAGTATAAAAGTTACTCTACTTGGTAAATCAATTACTTGAATATCATTTAAGCAATTTTCCAATTTTGGTTTCTTTGATTGTTTGTTGCTTAATAGGGGAATTTAAACCCCTTATGTTCTAGGAGAAGATTGTCATATTTTAAGAGCAAAATAAAACTGATTCTTGTTCCTTACCTAATTTCCTTCTAGTGATAATTTAAAATTCCACTTAAAAATTGTAGCTTTAATTGTGTGTAGATTATCCTTTTTAGTGGAAGAGAAACTAATTAAATGTTTACCATAAATGTGCTTCAATTTTGGAAAATAAATCTTCGTTGCATGATCTTTATCTTCTTTTCTAGATTGCATCATACTAGATTATCATAATTGTGATTTAATCTTGGAGTTTTGATTGTATGATCTATATCCTGACTACTAGGACTACAACTCATTGGATTCTTTTCATAATTATATTTAACGCGTATGAAATTGTAGATATTTTCCTTTATATATTTGATATATTTTTATGCTTAAATTATCTTATTTAACTCACTCTATGTCGTGTTTTCAGGTAATTGTGAATGTATTGCTTAAGATGAGCTTTATTAAGAATTGGAGAAGGTTTTAAGACAAAACCATGAAGGAAACCCAATTCATGTCTAAACACAAATAACCTACACTTATGGACCATATAAAGATGAAGTTATAACTTAGAACGTAATAAAATTGATTACTAAATTAAATAGAAATGATCAAAAATTAATTAAACACTCCTAAAATCATGTTAAGAATATAGTCTAATTATCACTTATCAAAATTTCCTCCACTTATGCATTTTTTGCCTAAAGCAAATCAATTTCATCACTCTTAACTTAAGTAGGTGGCAACTTTACAAATAATGTAACAAATCAATTCGATCAACCAAGATTCTTTATTATTTAGTATGAAGTTTATAAATTTGCTAGGCATTTTGCTATCTGCATAAAGTCATGAATAAATTAAATTTAGCTCATAATCCTTCAAATTTTAACTCACTCCATGAAATTTAACCTAATGTTTAAAGTGAATACATACAAGAAAGACGCTTCAAATTTTAAACATTATTATAACCCTTGTTGTTAAGAAAGCATTAATGAATCTAAACTAAGACATGAGCATTTAGAGGTTTGTTTGAAAGTGACCTAACATTTTGACGCAAAAATAATATCTTATTGTTAATATTCCTAGCAATTCAATCAGGTCACTATTTTGAATAACTATTAGCACCACATTTTTACGTAGTTTGAAGCTAGCATAGTGAACTTATTTTATGCTTACTTATTCACAAATTGTTTTTCATAGGATACTAAAAATGCTTTAAAAAATTCACTTCTAACTCAGTTTTATATCCACATTATGAAAAGATTATCATAGTGAAAATCAAGTATACATCTTCAAAATTAATAAAATTAATTAAAATTAACTTAATAATAAGTTCTCATCACTATTATTAACTTAATAATAAATTCTCATCAATTAAATTCTTTCAAAATTAAAAAATTTTCCCGTAATTGTCCCTTATTAAGTGATAGGTGTATATTATAGTATTTTTTAAGAGCTTTAATTGTGTTTTTAAGCATTTTCTTATAAGATAATCATGCGTTTAGGACTTAGAATTATGTTTTTGTTAGTATTTTTATGTTTTTTAATTTTTATATTATTTTAGGTCAAGGACTTGATCTTAATTCTATGTTTAAGGGGTTGTTTTATTTTTCTGTTAGCAAGCAAAAATAGGAAAAAATGAAAAAATATGAAGAAGAGCTTAAAGTTTTGCACGATTGTGCATGAGGAGGCTATATGGGTGGTAATGCATCTTTAACACTGCATAAAAGAATTTAACTTAAAATAATAGTTAGTAATAGGTATAGGTCAATCCCACAGAGAGTGTGTGTAAAGCTTTTGTAATAAAAAATCATTGGTGTTTACGGTATTGAGGGGCTTGGTTAAAAGTGGTAAAGAAAATAAGGTGAAATTAATCTAAAGAAAACAAATTAAAAGAAGTTAAAAATGATAAAAGTGAGGAGTGGGTTTTAGAATCCGATTCTTGGATGAATCTCAGCCTACATACGGATAAGAAAACTCCATTGTCTTGTATTCCCACATCTCTTTTTGAAACTATTAATCGTAGGTTAATAATAAGCTCTGATAACCTTGATTTTCCCTTAGGTCGTGTTCAATTAAAACAAGCTTTTTAATCAAAACTAGTTATCAGATACCTAGAATAAGCTATTTAGATTTAGCTAGATAGTCGCACTATGAACTAGGAAAACAAAATAATCTAGGCAATAACCACATAATTTCGGGTCATTTAACATAGGTTACGTTATCCCTAATGATTCAAAAACATTAATTCCCACAAATGAATCCAAACACAATCATTACGTATTGCATTTAAGAATCTAGCAATGAGTTTATATAAAAACAATCAAATAGAGCACTCATTTCTTCCTTATATAAAGACCCAAATCATTAAACATAGAATAACAAAAGCAATCCCAAAGAGAGAAAGAACATAATACACATATAGAGACGCCCAAAACATGTCTTTAACTTCGATATCCCTTATGAATTGGAGCAAGGAGGATAAGCCCTTCATGGGCATCCAAAGTAAGAGTGCTTTCTCACCTTACTGTTTCCAAAATCAAGACCTAAAATGATTCATTTTTTTGTTAACATGTTATATTTATACAAAAGTTAGGTTTTTGGGTGTTAGGTCACAACAGTCACATCCATGCATGGTTGAGTCATAGTTATGAAATTGAGTCTATGAGCGTATGTTGAGTCACGACCATGACTATTGATTCGTGGCCATGTATCTTGAGTCACGCCTATGACATAATATTTACGGTCATAAGCATGGACTGCATCATATGCAATCCATGTTGTTCATTTTCTTGTCTCCTCTTTGCTCTAATCATTCTTGATGTAGCGCATCATAACATTAATTAAAATAAACTAGACCTACAATTATAGTAATGGTGACTTTAGGTTGATCCCACAAAGAGTGTTCAGTTAGTTCTTGTTATAAAATTAGGCGGTGTTTAAGTTATAGGGGGTTCGGTTTGAAATAAGAAAATAAAATTGAAACTAAGCTAATGAAAAAAAATTAAAGAAAACATTGAAAAAATGATGAAAGTGATGAATTCATTAGGGACCTAGTTCTTTAGTTCAATATCAGCCTACACCTAATTAATCTCAACCTACACCTCTACAAATAACTAATCATCTTACATTAACAACAAGCTCTATTAAACATGGTTTTCCCTTAGGGAGATGCTCATTAATTAAACCTAGCCATCAAATAATCTAGAACAAGCTTTCTAGATTTAATTGGGCAGCTACATTGCAAATAAGGAAAATGAATTAATCAAGATAACAACCACACAAGCTCAATTTATTTAACCTAGGTTATATTATCCTTAATGATTATGAACCATTAATCGCTACAAATGAATCTCAAATATAACAATTACACATTATATTAAAATTCTAGCAATGGGTTCTTACATAAAAACAATCAAATAGTGAAGTAAATCACACATTAGTATATTGCTTATATAACGATAACGAATACACGAGAAGGGGGGTTGAATTGTGTATTCCCCTTTTTAAAAAATATTTCAAAACTGTTTTATTTAAAATCAAGTTCTTTTCACAGAAACTTTGATAAGTTCAAATTAATCAAAACTTTGAAAACTTTGTTTCGGAATG